>WBNH01009196.1:393510-488212 GCA_013401255.1 Urocolius indicus | reverse complement strand
AAAAAAAAAAAAAAAAAAAAAGAATATTTTTCAGTCAACATTTTTCCCCAAGTATATTTACAAAAGAGCATGTGCAATTTCAAGGAAGAAACAGAAAAGAGTAGCTCAGAGAGCTCCTTGACCGTCATATACTGACCTTGTACGGTCAATATAGCACTGCATTCATCTGAACCAGCTATGTTGGTTGCTTTGCAGGTGTAAGTTCCAGTATCTGAGTCACTCAGTGAATTCACTTCTAAAATACATAGGTTATCTGAAAAGGAGATTTGATATTTTTCCCCACTGACTAACTTAAGTCCATTTCGGAACCAGGCAACAGAAATAGGAGGTGAACCCGACACTTTGCATTCCAGTAATGCTGAGGAACCCAAGACACAAGGAGTTTCCTTTAGCTTCCTTGTGAAAGAAGGAGGAATGATCCGATCTGCATAAGAAAATATAACAAACCTATGGTTAGAGAGAAAAGGAAGAAACAGAAGAAAGGAAAGAGAACATGATTGAAAGAAAGCTTTTTGTAAAAGAGAAAAGCTACCCAACCAACCTAAAACATCAACCGATGCTGTGCAACTGCTTTTTCCCACATCGTTCTGCACCGCAAAAGTGTACAGTCCACCATCTTCCTTTTCTGTATCCATAATTTTAAGTGTAGATACTTTATTGAGAAAAGTAATTCTGTATTTTTGGCTGTTGGTCAGCTCTTTGCCATCCTTGAACCACCCAGTGGAAAGCTCTGGTGTGCCTGCCACTTTGCACTCCAAAGTACAGGTGTCTCCTATAGTAACTCTCATTGGCTCTGCTTTCTCTACAATGACAGCAGGCTCTGGAAAGAGAGATGGGTAACGTGTATGGTGAAAACAGGGCTTGATTAGCACTAGTTTTAAGTATTGTAGCACTACAAGATGGGGCTAACACATTTGATACTAAAGATATCTCAGTTTGCTGTACTGATGATTTTTTTTTTTTAATTTCTGTTTTATCTGACATTTAATTCACACTAAACTCAAGATTTCAGAGGGCCTACAAATGAAGCAAAAATATTTTTCAACGCCTTGGAGACTGATGCAACTGTCCATACTCCTCCAAGGGAGTATGAGCAGAAGACACGACTCCGGAATTCAGTCAACTGAATCCAACCCCATTACAGAGACCTGGGGTTCCTTTCACTCTTAACCCTGCAAAACTGGAAATAAAGGACCTGACTACTGCTTGCTGAGGACACAAGGATTCTCTCTTTTGATTGTTTTGAACTCAGGGCCATGAGCAAAGCATATAGCTGACAGTAAAGAAACTTTTTCAAAGTTTCTAACTTTAAAAAACATATATATCTTTTTATGAACTTAAGGTTTTTACTAACCTAGAATAGTTAAGGTAGCCATGCACTCGCGACTTCCAGCATCATTTCTGATTTGACAAATGTATTTTCCAGCATTGCTTGTCTCTGTGTGCACCAGCTGTAAAGTTGCGATGTTTTCCACAAATGTGATCTTTGTGTTTTCACTTTCTCTAATAATTTCCTCTTTGTCTTTAAGCCACTGCACAGAAATTGGCTGGGAGCCTTCCACTCTTGCTTGTAACTCTACTGGTTCACCAACTACAACAGTCACGCTGTTTATTTTAGATGAGAATTTTGGTGGTTCTGAAGAAGAAATATGCAGTTATACTCACAATATACTCACAGTGTCTATGTACAGGAAAGCAATACAGTGCCATTGGGAGTGCTGCAGAAAGTACATGTGCCAATACTTTACCTTTCAGCTTCACAGTGCAAAAGCAAGTGTCACTTCCTACATCGTTTTGTGCTTTACACTGATATTCACCAACATCTGCAGCTTCAACATTAAGGATGCGAATGCTTGTGTTGTAGTTCTTGGCTGTAACCTTATACTTCTTACTACTGCGAATTTGTCTCCTGTCTTTGTACCAGGTAACGTCAAATGGTGGTGTTCCTGAAATCTCACATTCCAGGCTAACCTCAGTTCCTTTGAGCATGTCTACTGGAGAGGGTTTCCTGCTAAAGACCGGAGGTTCTATCAAGGGAAGAAGGAAACATTTTTAGAAAGGAGTCTGGAGCTATCTGACCAGCAATCAGTTTACTGATACCAGGTTCTACTCAATGAGACTGCCAAGAAAATCGACAGAATGGGCAAGGATTTTCTTTTCTGGGCACATTACAAAATTATCTTGCAGGTAGGTGAGCATTAGCCCCTCTGCAGAAGAGTTAAACAGAGAGGATGACCCTTAGCAGAGAGGGTACAGGTCTTATTTAGTTGGTAGCATTCTTGACTATAGAGGATAATACTGACACTGATCAGTCTGAATCTCTTCTTTTGCTTTGTATTTCAGTTCCTCAACTTAGCAGTTCCCACTATGATCTATCTTGGACGTTGATAATCATAAAACTGGGCAATATCTAGCTTAGGACCCATCTGCATTAAGAACACCTGTCTTGTTCAGGCACTGGCAGAGGGGTGAGGAGGCATTGAGAAACAAATATAACATGAAGAAAAAGACAGTTCTGAAACAAAAAACTAATCTCATCTTCCTGTAGTTTTTCAAGGTAAAAAAAAAAAAAAAAACAACAAAAAAAACCCAACAAAACAAAACAAAATAGGATGTAGTCAGAGAACAAGAGGACATCTAACCTTTCACTGTGACTTTGGTGCTACAGCTGGCTTTGCCGGCGGGGTTGTGAGCTTCACAGATGTAGTCACCACTCTCATCAGTGCTGAGATGATTCATTTCAAGCACAGCCACCGAGTCAATGAATGATGTCCGGAATTTTTCACTGGCAACAATTTCATGGTCATTTCTGAACCATACTACTTTCAACTCTGGTGATCCACTTACTTTGCACTCAAGCCGAGCTGAGTCACCCTGCTTGACTACTTTTGTTGCTTCTAGCTTCTTAGAAAACTTAGGTGGTTCTAAAAAAACCAAAAAAGTGGGATCAGGAAGGTATGTATTAANGAAAAGAAAAGAAAAGAAAAGAAAAGAAAAGAAAAGAAAAGAAAAGAAAAGAAAAGAAAAGAAAAGAAAAGAAAAGAAAAGAAAAGAAAAGAAAAGGGAAAAGAGCCAAACACCTGAGGGTTGCAATCACAGGGTAGGGAATTCACTTAGTAGTGTATCAAAGATCACTGAGGTGGGCTTCGCAAAAATGAAAGTAAAGAAATAGATGAAAAGACTGGAACACAGTAAGAAAGAGTGCGCACCTGTTACCCTCAGTGTTGTAGTGCAAGAGTCACTGCCAACATCATTTGAAACGTGGCAAGTGTAGTGCCCACTCCTAGAAGTATCGACTGCAAAGAGGGTTAAGAACCCAGTTGACCCTTCAATCCCAATGAAACAAGTTGGGCCAGACACAAGTTCTATGTCTTCTTTGAACCATTTTATTGTAAAGGGTGGTGTTCCTTTTAGTGTGGCCTTAAACTCCACTGTGGAATCTGGGATGGCTTGCTGGATTTCAGGTTTTACTAAGAAGCTTGGTGGCTCTGCAGTTTTTTTAAGAAAAAGAAACATTCAGTTACATCAGAACTGTCTATTAATGAAGAAAATTAGTGAGGTAAGCATGGATAAGTATAAGAGTATTAAGAAGTACAAGAGTGTTATGTTAGCATAAGATTTAAGGTATTTTTCCCAGCATCTATCACAAATAAGAAGTAGTAAAAGAATTCCAAACCTTTCACAGTCAGGATAGCACTGCAAGAATTGTTTCCCGCAACATTAGAGACACTGCATGTATAATTTGCACTGTCTGCCAGCTCTAGGTTAGCAATCTCAAGTGACATAGTGTTCTCATGACACAGGCTTCTATATTTTGCACTGTCGGTTATCTCTTTTCCATCCTTAAACCATTTTGCAGTAATGGGGAGCGACCCAGAGACTTTGCACTCCATTTGGATAGAGGATCCCAGGACAGTATCCTTTTTGGTTAGCTTTTTGATAAATACAGGAGGAAGAGGTTGATCTGCCCAATACAAAAGAAAAATGTCAAAACCACATGGTTACCTTCTTGCTTGTCTTTCACAGGGATTACTATTTTTCCATTGCCTCCCTGCTGTATCAGTAAATTTGCCAAATGACAATACACACCTAGTACAGTCAAAACAGCTTCACAGGTGCTACTTCCAAAGTCATTTTCAACCTTAAAACTGTATGTTCCACTATCCTCCTTTGATACAGGTTCAATCCTGAAACTGGCCACATTGTTTTCAAAGCTCATTGTGTAGTATCTACTGGGCAGGAGCTGTTTGCCGTCTTTGTACCATCTTATTCGGAGCTCTGGTGTCCCAGTCACAGTACACTCCAAAGTCACAGGGTCTTTTTCAGTGACTTTAAGTGATTTAGCCTTTTCTATGATCCGTGCAGGTTCTGAGATATAAAGTGTATAAAAGTGGCAGTTAGCTATGCAGAAAGAGGACTAACTTTTCAAGTACTCATCAAGGATGGTCTTAAGGGGTCACACCTTGTACACACCTTGTACAAAAAGCAAAGCAAAGCATTTCTCCATGCCAGACTCATTCTTTGCCTGGCAGGTATATCTCCCTCTATGACTGAGGTCAACATTGATAAGTTTCAGTGTGGCCACACTGTTCTCAAAGGTAATATGGTGGTGCTCATCATCTTCTAATATTTTCTCATCTTTTATCCAAGACACAGATAAAGGTTGAGCGCCTCCTACAACGCACTGGAATAAAGCGGTACCTTTCAAAACAGTAGTGACATTCTCCAGTTTCTTGATGAAGGATGGTGGTTCTGTGGTGTGAGGTTTTTTTTGTTGTTTGGAAGAGAAGTCATGGAAAGGGAAGAGGAGAAAGAGAGATCATATAAAGTCATCCTAGTCACTACAGTTTAGCTAGGGGATGTAATGCTTGGAGTATGCTTCCTAAAGGACTGACCTTTCAAACTGAGTCTTGTGCTGCAAGAACAGCTCCCACCTTCATTTGATATAATACACTGATATTCACCAACATCTGAGACATCACAGTTAGTCACATTAAGAGTAAACACTGATTCTTTGGTGGAGATGGCATATTTCTTGCTGCTGAACATCTCCTTATTGTTCTTCAGCCATTTCACCTCAAATGGAGGAGTACCAGTCACTTCACACTCAAGTGTAGCTTCCAAACCCTTCACTATCTCGATGGGTCTCAACTCACGAACAAATGTTGGAGGCTCTATAGAGAGAAATGAGGGGAAAGTAAATAGAAACTTTGAATGGTTTTGAGAGAAGAAGCCTCCTCTGCTCCATAATCCCAGCTATGTGGCATAGCTGGATGATGACCAGATTTTCAAAACCAACCTTTTACTTTCAGCTCAATGCTGCAGCTCTCACTGCCTGCATCATTGTGGGCTTCACAAACATAAATCCCACTATCCGACACTCTGGCTTGGGTGATTTTCAAGGTGGCCAAACCTTCTATGAAGGACATGCCATACTTCGCTTGGTCAGTCACTTCATTCCCATCCAGGTACCATGTGACACGGATCTCTGGTGTGCCTACTACCTGGCACTCAAAAGAGGTGGATTGTCCTTCACGCAAAGCTACTACAGAAGTTGGCATCTGAATAAATCTGGGAGGCTCTAGAAGATGGACAGAAAAGGTGAAGTTTTATAATATTCAAAGCTGTTTAAAGAAATTCAAGGGTCTCCTATCCCCTTCCCTCAAGTTGCACAGAAAAATCGGAACTACAAAGATGAGAGCATTAGATTGCACACCTTTTACAAACAAAGTTGCTTTGCAAGTTGCTGTCCCCACATCATTGCTTATCTGACAAGTATAGTTTCCAGAGTCAGATGTCCTTGCTGAAAAGAGCTCCAGTACACTGGATGTGTCATCCTTCCAGACAGATCGATTGGCTCCAGAAAGGAGCTCCTGGCTGTCTTTAAACCACTTTATCTGCAGAGGAGTAGAGCCTTTCACCAGTGCCTTGAACTGAACCCTAGCATTGGGCACAACCTCTTGGGACTGTGGTTTTTCCACAAAATATGGTGGTTCTATAATATATGAAAAGGAAGAAAGAGGATTACTTTGAGGCAGGAGAACTCCAAAATTAGGAATGAGAGACCTAACACAAGACAAAGAAAGGGCTCTAACCTTTGACTGTTAGGAAGCCACTGCATTGGTTGCTTCCTGCCTTATTTGTTGCTTCACAGGTGTAAGAACCACTATCTGTGCCTTCCAGTTTATTGATTTCCAGAAATGCAGTATTATCATGGAAAGAATATTTGTGCTTTTCACTTGCTGTTATTTCTTGGCCATCCTTGTACCACTGAATACTTATAGGATGTGAACCAGACACTATGCACTCCAGGTGGACGAAAGATCCCTTAATGCTGTCCATTTTCTTGAGCTTTTTAGTGAATTTAGGTGGTATAATGAGATCTATCCAAGACAGAGTAAAAAGAACAAGTAAGAAATTAAACTTTGATTGTGGCAGATGTCAGTTCAGGAGAAAAGATTTTGTATGTAAAAACAATGATAAAAGAGAACCCATACACACCTAAGACATTAATGCCGGCAGAACAGCTACTGCTCCCAACATCATTGTGAACCTCAAAAATGTATTCCCCACTGTCCTTCTTTTCTGTATGAAGCACCTTTAAGACTGAGACCGTATCTGTAACACTGATCTTGTATTTTGGGCCTAATGTCAGTTCCTTGCCATCTTTGAACCATTTGGCTGTAATATGTTTTGTTCCTGAAAATTTACACTGCAAGGTTGCTGGGTCTCCCTCAGTCACATCTATTGACACGGCCTTGTCCACAATTGTAGCAGGTTCTGTTGTAAACAAGGAAATAGTGTTAAGGGAATCTGTAAATATCACAAGGGAGCTATCTGAGATCACTGCAAACACTCAGGGTAGGACCAACCTTTGACAGTGAGCAGAGCAGAACATCTCTGAATTCCTGCCTCATTTTTTGCCTGACAGAAATATTTCCCATCATGTTTCAGTTCAATTGACCTCACCAGAAGAGTGGCAACATTGTTCACAAAGGTCATTTTAATATTGTTGTCTTCAATCACTTCATCATTGTCTTTTAGCCAGGACACAGTGATGGGCAAGGAGCCTTTGATAGTAGCCTGAAATACGACCGTACCCCCTCGAAGAGAACTAATGTTTTCTATCCTTTTCAAGAACTGGGGGGGCTCTGTCAGGAAGAAAGTAGCCATGTCAGTACTTATCTACTGCATGACAGTGTGGCATGGAAGCCACACTGCGATAAGAGCATACTGGTTGTGTTCTGCACCTTGTACTAACCTTTCAGTGTGATCTCTGAACTGCAAAGGCAGCTTCCAACATCATTTGTTACTCTACACTGATATTCGCCAACATCAGAAGCATCAAACCTGAAAACATGGAGGCTAATCAAAGATTTTTCAATGCTTATTCTGTACTTCTTACTGCTCCGCACAGGTTTATCATCTTTCACCCAGAAGACTTCAAAGGGAGGTGTGCCAAGCACCTCACACTCCAAAACCACATCAGAATCCTTCAAGACTTCCATGGATTGAAATTCCTTGCTAAAATAAGGTGATTCTATGGTGCAAAAGAGAGAGTGCAGTTGTGTTAATCATACTTTTGAAGTCTGTAAAACTGAACTGAGTTTAAAGAGACAAACTGTGTGGCTAGATATCACACACACCTTTGACTGTAACAACGCTACTGCAAATATCTTTTCCAGCATCATTTTTGACCTCACAAATATATTCCCCACTGTCTTCAATCTCAACCTCTGTAACATGGAGTATTGCCAAGGATTTTGCAAATGACATCCTGTATTTGTCGCTGTCTTTTAGCTCTCTATCATCCTTGAACCATGTGATTTTAATCTCAGGAGTACCAGTGAATTCACAGGTCAGCTCGGCATATCCACCTTTCTTTACCAGTTGGGCTGGCTCTAGCTTCTCCTTGAAAGCAGCAGGCTCTGTGGATTTAAGAAGAGTGTTGAGGATAAAGAAGGCAGGAAAGAGTGCCACTGGGTAGATCCAGTAGCTGAAAAGTTAAAAGAGAGTAAGAATGCAAACCTTTTACAAACAAGTTTGCACTGCGTGTTACTGAACCAGCTACATTGGAGACTTTGCAGGTGTATTTTCCAGAGTCTGTTGGTTTGACTGCGTAAAGCTCCAAGTAACTTGCTAATGCTTCTGTCATAATGTAGCAGGCTCCTCCTGTCACTAGTTCAGTATCATCTTTAAACCATTTCATTGTCAGTGGTGTTGTGCCTTTAAAAGTGCCTTTGAAACGTACAGTTGATGCTGGCAGTACATCTTGGGACTCAGGTTCTACAATGAAGCTGGGTGGCTCTAGATTGTGTTGAAAGGAAACAATTGTCAAGAGTAAGCCACATGGCCTGCACTTTATGGAAAAACTGTATTATCACATGAAGAGTAAAACTCCAAGAAATATGAAACAAATCGACAAACCTTTTATAAACAAGGTGCTACTGCTCTCTTTGCTACCAGCAGAGTTTGTGGCCCTGCAAATGTAGACCCCAGCATCACTTGCATCTAGGTGTTTTATTTCCAAAGATGCAGAGCCTTCTGCAAAGTGTACTGTGTACTTGGCACTTGAAGTGATCTCAGTGTCCTGCTTAAACCAAGAGACAGTCATTGGAAGAGAGCCTGAAATTTTGCAGTCTAGGCGGCATGAGGTGCTAACGATGCTGTCAATATTCTTCAGTGGTTTAGTAAAGAAAGGAGGGAGAGTGCGATCTGTTGGGAGTGAAGAAAAATTAAAGAAGCTGACACATGAACAAAATAGGCATGTAGTTCTGCTTTTGGCTCTGTTGGGCTCAAAGCAGAGTAGCAGGGCTCTTTGCAAAGAGTCAGTACCAACCTAGCACAGTGAAGCTGGTAGTACAAGAGCTGATGCCCACATCATTGGATATCTCAAAGGTGTACTCCCCACTGTCCTGAATCTCAGTGGCATAAAACTTGAGCTGGGCAATGTTACTTTTAAAGCTGATCCTATATTTTTTGCTGGCAGGTAGTGGCCTTCCGTCTTTGAACCATTTGGTTTTTAGCTCTGGAGTGCCTGTGACAGTGTAATCCAAAACAGCTGGTTCCCCTGCTGTTACCTGGATCATTTCAGATTTTTCAACGATTTTGGCAGGTTCTACAACAGAATTAAACAAGTCATGTTAAAGACAAAGGGAAATTGCTCTTCCTCTCAGGTAGGAGTCAACGCAGATAATACAGCACTACTCCACTGACCTTTCACTGCTAGTTCACCAAAGCAGGACTGACTTCCTGCATCATTCTCAGCCACACAGGTGTATTTGCCACCAGAGCTCAGCTGGACACCAGTAATTTGCAGTGTTGCTAGACCATGTTCAAATGTCACTCTCACTTTGTTATCATCTTGAATAATGTCTTTGCCCTTCATCCACTTTACAGAAATAGGCTCTGACCCTTTCACCACAGCCTGTAGTGTAACATTGTCTCCAGCCAGAGCTGTCATATTTTCGATTTTCTTAACAAAAGTTGGTGGCTCTATTTCAGAGAAAAGAAATAAGAAGAAATATTCATCTGCTACCACATCATCCCATGAAATCTGACACATAAAGACAGTTTTATGAGACAGTATGTGCAGTATATTGTGCAATTTATCTAAAGAGTAGGCAAGAAGAGCTGCATTCTCAAGTTGGGAGTTAATACACAGCCTTTTAATATCAATGTCTGTAAAATTCACAGGTTTGACGCCAGAAAAGAGTTAGATACACATAGAATTTTAAAAGAAGATACTCACCCTCCCCACCCTCTTCAGCCACCCATAAAGAAGAAAAGATATTCTAAGAAATTAGTTTCTTACTAGTCCATTCAGTAAGTGGAATTTTCTTTCTCCCACTGACCTTTCAAGACATACGTTGCACTGCATATGCACTTCCCAACTTCGTTAGCTATCACACACTCGTATTCTCCGACATCTGCACTATTAAATGAGGACACTTCCAGAGAAATAACAGATTTTTGAGAGGTCAACCTGTATTTTTTACTACTGCGAATCTGTTTCTTGTCTTTGTACCAGCTAATCTCAAATGGTCCAGTGCCCGCAATCTCACACTGAAGAATGGTGTTTGTTCCCTTCACTACCTCTGCTGGTTCAAGTGTCCTGATGAAAGATGGAGGCTCTATAAAAGCAGTGAGAAAGAAATAGTCAAAGGTGCCAAAAAAAAAAAAGAAAAAAAAGAGAGAAGAGAAGGTTTTTGTAAAGAATGTTATTTGCAGCAGCAACAACAGACCTTTGACAACCACTTCGGTGGTGCAGCTGTCACTTCCAACTTCATTAACAGCTTCACATGAGTAGCTCCCACTGTCATCAACTTTCATCTCCAAAATGTCTAACACAGCCACAGAATTGACAAATGACATCCTGTGTGTGTTGCTTTCACGAATTTCCTTATTGTTCTTGAACCAAGTCACCTGAATTTCAGGAGATCCTTTGATTTTGCATTGAAGGCGTGCAGAGTCACCCGGGGTCAGTAAATAAGATGGATCGACTTTCTTCACAAAAGATGGTGGTTCTAAAAATGGGAGGAAAAGGAAAGGGAAGGAAGGGAGAAGAAAGGAAGGGGGAAGGAAGGGTGAAGAAAGGGGGATGAAAAGGAGGAAGAAAGGAGAGGAAAAAGAAAAGGGGAAAAGCAAAAGAGAAAAAGAAAAGAAGGCTGAAGTGCAAAGCTTTGAAAGATTGTTTGCTAACTCAAGAGCAAAACAACTTCAGAAAAGATCTGTGTAATCTTTGCTGAGCTGCAGTTCCTGGGATTTCTTTTGCCCTCTCTGTCCATCTCTTCCCTGCATGCAGGGGCAATTCTTGGATATGGATGATGAAAGAAATAATGAAGCAACACACAGTGTACCAGAAGGCAGCAGGGGAAAAGAGCAAGAGGTGAAAGGACCTGATGGCAGGTCTGAGTTCATGTCATGATTTCACCCCAAAGAAGTCTTCTGCCTGTAAAAGAAGAAACGGGGAACCTAAGAAGAGCAAAGACAAAGGAGACTATCTTACCTCGGACTGTGACGCTGGCAGAAGAGGAGCTGCTTCCAGCCTCATTTGAGGCAGTGCAAACATAATGACCCGAATCCTTGAGCTTAGCCAGAGGAATCTCAAGTGAGGCTATTTTGTCTTCAAAGTAAATCTTATAATCTTTGCCTGGAGGAATTTTGTTTCCATCCTTTGTCCACTCTACTGTTACTTTCCTGTCTTCATCTACCTGACATTCAAGATGTATTTTTTTGTTGACTGCTGACTGCACTGACTGCAAAACTTTAATGAAGTGGGGCTTGTCTATAATAACCATTTCAGCCTGGCAAATATCAGCCCCAAACTTGTTTGAAGCTTTGCAAGTATAAGCCCCTCTGTCACTGGTGGTGAGGAGAGAAATTTCTAACACATGTTTATTTTCTATTTTGGAGATCTTGTAGTGGTCTGAAGGTGAAATGGTTGTGCCATCTTTCTGCCAGGCGATGTCGATGACTGGAGTGCCCGAAACAGTACACAGGAACTTGGCACTTTTGCCCACAAAAGTAGTGATAGATTCCGGTCTGGTAAGAAAGGTTGGCGGCAATGCTTCTGCAAAACAAAGGGGTTCAATATTACTCAGAGTTGAGGGCCAGAGATTATGCTCTTTCTCCACATTTGCCAGGGACAGAGTGCAAGAAGGACCAGTTTGTCACTAGACAGTCTTAAGCAAAAGAAGCCAGCACTGAAGGAGTAAGAGGTGTTAAAGGTGATAAATTTTGGTTTTTGGTTTTGCACTTCTTGTGTCTGTATATTACTCCTGAGCTTGAAGGCCTTTTGAATCTCAGGAGCAATGTAAAGGAAAATAAACCAGAAGCCAGAACCAATTCCCCCAAGAATTACATGCTTATGCTCTGTTCCCTCAAGATGGACACTGTACATCTTTCTTTATCCTCTAGAACCTAGCATTTAACAAAGACCACAATAAAGACTCTTTCCACACACAGAAAAGTCAGAGTAAAAAAAAATCATCATACACTATAAGCCCAAAAGATTTTTTTATAAGGATAGTAAAAAAAAAAAAGATAATTGTATAGCTCTCCATGGACAAGGAAGTTTGCACATTGGAATAGTTTTAAGGCCTTTGTTTTTTTTTGTTAAAGAAGATCTATTTCCCCAGTCACACAGAGGTTCCCTCTATCCATGGTATGCAGATGTTCAGGTACACACAGCTAACAGCCTGCCTCACAGGTATAGCTGCAGGATAAACACAGAGTGCTAGGGTAATCATGCAGCCACTATCATGCCAAAGAAACTAGATTTAAAAGTTTATATTTTCTTTTTGTCTGGAAGTTAAATGAACCTCTTCAAGAGTTTATTCACAAAGCAATCCCATTCTGTTGATGATCTAGTTCCTCCAACTCTCACTTTGCCCCTTCTTCCCTCTAGAATATTTCACAGATTCCCAAGTCTGGGTACAGAAAGCACCTAAAAACAATGTCCTCCAAAATTATACCTTTTCTTGCTTGTGTCTGCCAAAATTAAGTACAGATGATATATAACAATGGCAATCAAGAGTCCTACCGTGAACACTTGTAAGTATAGCAGTGAAAGCATTACAATCTACCAAGATATTTCATGGAGAAGCGGTGCTTGGAAGTGTGTACTTACCAGTTACTGTCAAAAGGGCTGTAGAGCTTACACTGCCATGCTGGTTGGAAGCCTTACAACTGTACTCTCCACAGTCAACAACCTGAGGCCTTGGGATCTCCAGTGTTGAGAGGTAGCTGGAGGTGTGAATGGAGTATTTGTCCCCATCATATATCTCTCGGCCGGCTTTGTACCACTGGAACTTGACATTGGGAGCAGTCTCCACCTCACAGGTAAACCTGGCCACGTGATTTACAGCCACCTCCAGAGATTCAAGCCTTCTCCTCAGTATTGGTGCAACTGAAATCAGAAGCAGAGAGTAACTTAAAACGCTGCCTGCTGACATTTTTGAAGGCAACAGTGAAGTGACTGGGAAAAAGAAAACAAGGTGATTTACTTGCAATCCACATAAAGTGATTGTAAAAGAAAAAAAATATATCTGTAAGAAATGAAAGCAGTACTAGGTTCAGTAGACACAGTGCATAATAACATTAGGAAACATAGTGATGATACTGGAAAAACAAGGTGCAACAGTGATGCAAAATAACAATGCAATACAAACATAAACCACACTATCCTGGATCTGTGAAACTATGGGAAACTAATGAGAAATTGTGCTGAAACTGTGCTATGACTTTAAAGAGTGAGAGGGTGCAGCAGTGAGAAAAGTGAGAAGTGCAGGTCCATGTCATATACAGCAATGGGAGAAGTTGTCAGAACTGAGATACAAGTCATTCTGACTGTGCTTGTGTGGTGAGAAAAGGAAGCAAGAAAATTCCTGAGCAAAGACAAGGAGGAGGGAAGTGAGAGATCTTGTAATGTGGCCAAATGAAATCATAAATCCAGAAAGCAAGCAGGCCCTCTGATTAGTGGCATGATGATATTAATATTGTATCTGTATCCAAAGATACTGACACATAGTAGGGCAATTTCATTAGTAGAGAGGTGTATCAGAAAGGCAATATTTTATCCCCATAATCCAACCTCTTTTAAGAACTGTAAGTTTTGCTGTTGTTGTTCTTTTTCCACCTTGATTTAGCGCCTCACAGGTGTACTCTCCTTGGTGAATCTCTCCGCACGCTTTGCTTATTACTAGTGTGTATGTGTCCTGATCTTGCAAACACTTGAATTTGGCACCTGAAGACACCAGTTTACCCTCAAAGTACCAGTTCACCTCTCTCACATTAGTTATGACAGACACCAGACTGACACTCTCCCCTTCCTCCACAACAGTATCTACCAATTTCCTGTGTAAAATGGGATAACTGTCTCCACCTAGCTTATATTCTACCTTCCTGCCTCTAGTTTCCACACCCTCTCCAACCTCTTCTTCACATATTTCTTCTCTTTTCTCCTTTCTTTTCAGTATTTCTGTGGGTGTCTCAATGGGAACACCTGCAGAGATTACATCAGCAGTGGCTGCAGCTGTGCCCACATCCTGGATTTTACCATGACCTGTCACAGTGTTGATTACTTGTGCAAACAAAGGATTCTCTAGGGGTATTTCTGCCTCCATAGTCCTCTCAGCCTGCTGGGGCTCTAGCTCAGAGGTTTCATCACAGGATTTTCCTGAAAGAAGTGGACCGGGATGGACTGGCAATGTGTTAGATTTTTCATCCATCAGGAGATGTCTGTCTTCACAAATAAGAGAATAGAAAGCCTCCTTCAAGACCATTTTCTGGTCACCTGTCTGAATGATGACTTCTCCCAAAGAAATTGGGATTTCTATGGCACCGAGTCCTCCCGTGGTCACAACATAAGTGCATAGGGTGTGTTTATGCTCCTTGGTGATGTTTATTGTCTGGATTTCAATGTTTTCTTTATCAGCCAACCACTCTGAAAACAAGAGGTTTTGCTCACTTACCACTGCAACTTTCAGTGCATTTCTAATTTGAGTCTTTATGTCTAAGATACAGCTCGTGGGAACCAGAGCAGTGAGATGGCTCTCTTTGTTGGGGACTTGGCTTGGCTGGAGCTGGTGACTGTACAATGTTTCATGGGTTTGTCTCCCTGTCCTTGGACCCTGCTTAAACAGGCTGCCAAGATCAACAACATGTTCCTCCTCCAGGGCCTGGTTTTCTTCTATCAGCAAAGGAAATCTCATTGTCGTTCCTTCGTGGATTTTTGCAGGAAAATCTTCCTCTGCTGTTTCCAAGGCAGAAACATTTTCCAGAGGGAGAGCTTTGACCCCAGTAAAGGCCAATTCAGTGGAAAATTTGCATTCAGCCTTCAGCTCACCTTGCACTGCGTGGAAGCCCTCAAAGACTTGGATGTGGTCACCATCTATGGTATGGCTCTCAGTGGTGCCTGATGCCTGTAGGATGACTTGGGAAGCTTCCATCTTCAGAGCAGCTGTTTGCTCTGCTGCCTTGGGGATGACTTGTTCTTTGGGCAAGAGTATCTGTGCAGCTACCATCCCAAGGCAGCCTGGCAGCTGAGTCTCCATTGCTGCTGCAAGCACCACACCCTGGGGACCAGCAGGGAGTGTTTGCAGTGGCTCTGCTAGAAGTTTGTTGCTCTCTTGTGTCATGGCCGCCTCTGAAAGCATTTCTTCAACAGTCTGTGCAGCCAGACAGGAACGTGGCAGGCTAGGCAAGATGTCCTCTCTCGGCAGCACATGCTCTGCCTGGCTCATCTGGAGCTGAAGGAGGGCTGGGGGCTCCCTCGTGGTCTCAAGGCTGAGCGCTTCTTCCATAGCAGGAAGCTCTCCAGCTTCCTCATAAGATAGAGGGCTTTGGTCCTTAGCCACTGCAGAATGCTGCAAGGCTGGGCTCTGCCTGCACACAGCATGTCCCTCGGGCAGCACAAGCAGCTCAGCAGAGCAGGTGGCCTCTCCCACGGGGCTCACCGCCCTGCACGTGTAGAGCCCAGTGTCCTCCACTGTGCACTCCTGCACTGTCAGGGAGCCCGAGCCGTCCGGGTGGTGAGCCACAGAATGATGTGCATTGGAGAAGAGCTGCTCACTCCCCTTGAACCACTGCACATCGGGGCATGGCTCCCCAGTCACGATATACTGAAAGACTGCGGTGAATCCTGGTGCACACTGCACGCTCTCTGGCTCCCTGGCAAAACAGGGCAGCCCTGGCACCCGCTGCCGCACGCGGAGCTGGGCACTGCATGCAGTCTCACCGTGTGCATTGCTGGCCACACATGTGTACTCACCGGCATCCTGCACACCTGCATATGGGAGGATGAGGCTATGGTCATTGCCAGCAAATACTAACTTACAGTCTGTGGATGGAGTTAGCTTCATGCCATTGAAAAGCCACTGGATTTTAGGTGTGGGGCTACCAGTAACGGTAACAGAAAGCCTAGCTACATCTCCCTGCCAGACTTCAATATCTGAGACCTGTTTGATGAAAACAGGGACTTTGCCCCCCTCTTCTGTTTTTGTCTTTGCTTTGCTGGAATAAACTGGTTTTTCAGGCTCAAATTCAAGTGTTTTCTCTCTATCAGGCAACTGAAGGCTGCTGCTGTAGCCTTCACTTCTTCCTTCCTCAGAAGACCCAGTAAGAGAGCTAGTGATGTCTGTATGGGAAAAAAATGTTACTTTTACTACTAGAATGTTGAAAAGAACACTGGCAGATAGCAACAAATGGTACTAGTGCAAGTATTTTTGTATATTTACAGGCTTTTTCAATACTGTACATCAGTTAACAATGAACATTAGGTTCTTGTGCTGCCAAATACATACCTGCCAAAACCATCAAGACATGCTATGCTGTCAGGTTACTTATGAACTTCACATGTGGATCAACATGGTGTCACTTTAAACCCGCAGCGTGTACAGTGCAAGTAACAGTCAAGCAACATTGGTACAGTTCACAAATATAATTAAAGTGGTATATGTTATACCACCACATATATATGCTATATATGTATTTACACTCACACAAACAAGTACAGCGGAGCAGTGCTATGACTCTGGTTTAATTTAAAGAACCAAGAAAAAGCAGAATGCCAGAATTAGGATTAAAAAAGTAAAACAAACTTTTCAGTGCATCAACCTTTCTTCTGGTACAGTTGATCTCTTTCAACTCTGTCTTTTGTCTAACATTCTAAGTTATTACTCTCACTAGGTTTGTCCTGTTTTAGTCATTAAATCTTTAAGCTTACAGCATGATTACTACTAAAATTAAAAGTTTGTACCTTTGATTTAATGTAATTTACTTAAATCTCTGTTTTTAAACTCTTCCCTGTCACAATATTGCATATTAAAACTCTCACAATACCAGAGATAAGGAAGACAGAACACTTCAAAGATTTGGATTTTTTCTTGCCATTTTGAATTTAGACATTAGTGTGTTGAACCACTTTTTTTCTAATGGTGGTTTGAAAATGAGTGGAAGCAGACATCAAGAACATGTCATTCTCTGTATATCCTTGACGCTAGAAACATCAGTAAAATGTCAGACTTCCAGGAATGGAACAAACCATTCATTAAAATTATGGCACAAAGAAAACCTTTGGAAATCAAATCCTGCTCCCCTCACTGGGTCAAGATAGCTCAGTTAAAGCCTACAGTATTTGATGCTGGAAAGTTACAATTGTTGTTAAAAAAAGAATTATGTGTGAGCGGATAAATGTCTTCAGGAACTCTAATTGTGAACCTTGATAAGTTTCTCAATTACAGTGCCTTAAATTCCAAATTTTTTTGTGACATAATAATTTTTGTCTGCACTCCAATAACAACTATAAAGAACTGAATATGCCATACCCAATTTTTTCTCATTAGTTTTAGCAACTATTAATCTTGTCACAAATACTGTAATTATATATGATATAGCACAGTGCATACAGTCATTAACTGCAGAGAAGACATGCCTAGGTCAAACAAAAAATTACACCAGTCATTCAGTATTACCTCTCAGCCTAGTTAAAACAGTTTCCCCAGAAATATAATGTACTAGTGAATTTGAGAGAGTGGCAGAATTGAAATCATATTAAAGTATTAAAACTGCAAAACAGAACATATGCTAACATGTACGAGAATGCTTTATATACAGGAGTGTGGCAAAAATTAATGCACTTTTGTGTGTTCCTCAGTATTTATGATAGAAAAGCTATACAGATACCTCGTAATAGTTTAGCTATGTCTGTGAAATGAATAAAGTACAAGAAGCGATGGACTTGAATAATTTGCATATTTATTTCACAAATTAACAATACAGGTTTATGTTCCATACACATTGTTGACAAACATAATTCGGCCTTTTTAAAATATACTTGATTCATAGAAATGAAGACGACGTTAAACCTGACAATGAAATAGTAGTATCATTCCTATGAAAGCACAACTTTTGAAAAGAGATGGTCAATCATGGCTCAAAGCTATAAGAGTTTCTCCAGAGTAAGTTTATTTAAAGCTAGAATTACTCCTGATTTATAACACTGTAGCCTAGGTGAGACTTTATCTTTCCGTTAGCATATGACAGTGCTCCTAGCTAATGTATGAAATGACATAAAGTATAAACACAGATAGGGATAAAGATTCTTGGCCATATATTTCAGCTGTGAACATGAACTTGGACCTGTTTGTCTTATGGCTTAAAACTCTTGCCCCCAAGCAGCTGTGGGCCTGTTTCTGCTGAAAATTTCAGTTCATTTACGTGTGAATTAAATGCATATAATAATTGCTTGAGCTCTTTGGCTTTGGACCTAAAAGACCCCTCATGTCACAGCTGAAATATAACAACAGACAATTCCTACCAACTTCCTCAGGGACCTCTGCTGTCTAATGAATCAGTTCCAATGAATGAATCAGTTAGTGCTACACTACATAAGTAATGGATTAAGGACATATCATGAAGCAATTATTTCCCAGCACAACATTGGCTCAGACTCTCATGCTTCTCTTTCCTATGACCATTACCTATGAGAAATCAATTACCTCTGCTTCCTAACAATGTCCAAATCTCAAATCTTTGTCATGGGGTCATGACTGAGAAGAAACTGAAGTGACACATCAGTACTAGCCTAGCTGCTCCAGTCATTTTCCCCAGGTACTGGGTCAATAGAATTTGCCACTGGATCACTATAATTTGCCACTTGGTCACTAGAATTTGCCACTTCTGACTTTAAGTTTATATTAGGAAACAAAACTGGGCTAAGTGAATCTTTTGTTCAAAAATTACTATCCCAAGCGAGTGATGGGATAGTCTTATAAGATTACTGACTTTTTGAGGACACATCAAACTCAGAAATAAGAACGTGCATGAATATAACTGAATGTACTATAAGAGTAGCTCTTTTTATGCTTAAAATCACTGTGCTTCTTAAAGCAGTTTGGAAGGCAGCTGTCAGCAATTTGTGAATAACTGGAAGAACCTCATGAACAAACAATCAAAGTAAAAATAATTCTTCCTTAGACCTGTTGACCTCAAAGTTTCCCCTTGACATTATAGGTAACTGAAAAGCTGGCACATCTGTTAAACAGTTCTGATGAATGTGAGTTAATAATATTCATACTTTTAACATATTTTTAACCAATGTATCATTGTTTATGCAGATAGGTTTAGTTCTGATTCAATTATATCAGCTACTGATGATTACTCCTCCTAAATATTAGCATTATTTCAAATACAATAATATATACTTACATTGAGAGCATTTATGTAAAAATCTCTACTGCTGACAACATGCCACAAATAAAAATTTAATGTATTCTCATACTTCTGATCATATTGACACATAGCCCACTTAACTGTTACTAATAAAAAAAAAGGAATATGTGAAGATATAGTTCTAATGGAAAACAAGAATACTACATTAAAATTTCTCCCTTTTTCACTACTATGTATTTTTTTTATGAATGACATCAGAATATGGGAACAAGCAAAATTATTTTATTGAATTTACAGTTACAGCAATGATTTATTATGCTCCCTCTCCTTTCCCTTTAACTTCTAAAGATACAGTACAAAATAAATTTTCATGTTTATTACTTGGTAATAGAGAAAAAAATCCTGTCCAATCTCTACTAATGCAAAAGTTTCATTTTCCTCCCATTTTGTTGCTTTTCTTTGCAACAGCATAATTCCATTGACTTAAAAAACCAAGTCATTTAATTCCATGAGTCAGAATAATGAGGCTCATGGATGTAAGAATTTTGCAGTGATAGAAACTGTAAATACAGGATTTGAATCAGTGAAACTCGTATGTTGTGACACAACATTGTGAGAAAGGGAAATACTAGTTTTAAAGAGTTCTTTCACAGAACTATGTCCAAACTAAAAAACGAACATTAGTTAGTATTCTGTGCCTTTAGGTTACAAGAAAAAGGTTGTTTCTACATTTTCAGGTGATTTCTAGCCTATAAAAAACACTAATGGCACTTTTTCAGACATACAGGAATATGTACAGTATACGAAAAAAGTGAGTCCTACATATAAATGAATGTCAAATACAAATATCTTTACAAGAACGAGTAAGGAGATTAGGAGCCTAAAGTATACCTTAGTACAGCTAGTGTGCACAAAACCTACACACAGATTAAATCTCACTTAAATTCCCCAACAAAGGCAAGTGAGACAGAAATATGCCCACATAGAGTAGTTTTCATCCCTAAAGAGATGAAAAACAATGCCCCTAAAATGAGCACTGCATTTTTACCTGCAGTGAACAGTGTAAAACCATTTAGTGTTTCAAAAGAGACTCTAAAATAAATCATGGAAATTTAGTATAATGTTAACACAGCACAAGTCTCAGCAGTTCCTGCCCTGTTAGTAGCTATACATTTGTACTGCCCACTGTCACTCTGTGTCAAGTTTTTGATAGTAAGGCTATGAAAGCCCCCTTGCTCTTCCAGTGCACAGTACCTATCCCCTTCCAACAATGCCCCATCCTTATACCAGCAGACACTTGGGAGGGGGGAACCAGACACGAGACACTGGAAGGATGCTGATGCACCTACAAATGTACTGCAGTCAGAAATGAGCCTCAGAAATTTGGGGGGGCTTCTGCGACCTGGAACTCAAAGCTGCAGCTCTCTGAGTCCTTTGCCCTAAACTCAAGCTGTTCCTCTTGGGATGGTTCTGCAAACACATCAAAACCAATATTGACAGACTTCTCTCTTTCCATTTCCTGTTCTTTTTGAGACACCACAAATAGTTGGATTGCTTTCCTCTGAGTCATCTCTATTTGGCTCAAACTCAGACTCCAGCTCTGCTTCTGATTGGTCACCTGGGCTCACAGTCTCACTCAAAAGCAAGTCACACTTCTGAGGCATGTGTTGTTCACTGCCTGTGACTGTCTCAGTGCTCACTGTAGCACTTGCTCCCTCCTGAGCCATGACTACGAGAGCACCTTTACACATTGCCTCTCCCAGCCTATTGAATGCCCGACAGTGATACCAGCCACCATCAGAAGGACCTACATTTTGGACCTTCAGACTGTGAAGTCCTTCATTTTGACTCATAACATATTTCCCTGTGGTAGGTGTCACACAGGTGTCACCTTTGAACCACTGCACTACTGGGACAGGAGTACCTGTTACCACACACTCAAACACTGCCTCTAAGCCTTCTGTCACCTCAGCATCTGCAAAGGGCACTGCAAAGCGGGGAGGCATTTCCATTACTTGGAAATCGATTTTTACATCCTCACTCTCCTCAGTGGCAAAGCCTGCAGCTTGCTCCAACAAGGCAAGGGGAAGGACATCCAGGGAAACCACCATGCTCTTCTTATCCGGGCTAAACTCAGGACTAGTTATGATTTTGACCTGCTTCTCAAACTCCTTCACCTCATTTTCATCCAGCTCCATTTCCAGGAGAATTTCTTGTGGTGAAGGTGACCTTGAAGATGTGTTTTGCTCCAGGTCAAAATGTATAACATGCTGGTGTGTGACCGGAGGTGGCAGTGCTAGCAACCGTCCATCTTCAGACAAGACTTCCACCTGCGCGATACTTTTAGCTTCCCCAACAATGTTCACTGCATGGCACAGATACTGTCCTCCATCGTCTTTCTGGATGTTAGTGATCTCGAGCACACATTTGTCCCCATCTTTCTCTATCCGCACCCTCTCATCCATCTCCAACAGCGATTTATTATGATACCACTTCACCCCTGGTTCAGGCACACCTACCACCTCAGCCACAAAGTTCAGCGTGCTTCCTTGGTATAGCCTCCTACTGCTCAGCGCCTTGAGGAATGCAGGTGGCATGTCCCTGCCTGATGGCTCCAGGGCTTCACAGGGGGTCTTAAACACCTCAGCCTGTGGCTGGTCTGGAGGCTGCTGCCTTCTGTCACAGAGGGTGAGTGTGGCCAGGGTGTCCATGTACTCCCCAGTGGGTGTGCGGTAGCATTCTGGTGGCGTTCTGTCCCCTGACATAGAGCAGGGTTCCTCAAAGGCTGGGAAGTAGGTCTCTGAGGGCGTGCTGTGTTTTGGACGTGCTGAGGGTGTGAAGTAGCGCTCGAGTGGTGTGCTGTACCCTGAGCCCTCAGAGGGTGTGGAGTAGCGCTCAGGTGGTGCGCTGTACTCGGAGCCCTCAGACGGTGTGGAGTAGTGCTCGGGTGGTGTGCTATATCCTGATCCTGCAGACGGTGTGGAGTAGCGCTCGGGTGTGCTGAGTGGTGTGTGGTAGGATGCTGAGGAAGCAGTTTCAAAGATCTCCACTGAGGAGGGAGGTGTGTAGAAGCGGTCAGAATCGGGTGACTCCTCTCCGCTTCCACTCTCCAACTCTATAGACATTTCTGACTCAGGAGAGAAGGGCCGGGTGAGTTCCTGCTGGTTATTGTAATAGTCATAAACCATGCTGAAGGTAACCTCCTCCACTACCAGTGAAGTGATGGTTTCTCGCTGCTCCTTCTGAATGGCCCCTTGGAGATCTGGAGTTTCCTGCACCCCGGTTGACCGTAAATACTTGGCCAGGGATATATCAGGCTCCAGCTCTGAGGCTTCAACAACACCGGGCTCTGGACCTGCAGAAGTATCCTCCCACAGTCCTTCTTCATCTACACTATTGTCAGAGGTTTCCTCAGTGGAAATCCTCTTCTTACCCCAAGACTCCTTCCTTTGTTCCTTCTGTGCCGCAGGATCATCCATTATTAAACCAAGAAGGAGTTGCCCAAAAGAGAATCCCTTCTTTGTGTTTGGTTCCTGTTGGGTGTCCCTGAGCATCTCCTCAGAGGAACCTGTACTTTCTGCCTCACAGGGGGAGCTGCACCTTCTTGTCTCAAAGACCTTTTCTAGCCCAGAAACTTCTTCTTCAACCTGATGCCCAGCCAGAGGTTTCTTCTCATGTGCAGCTTTTTTCAAGTCGATGATGAAGCTGTCACTCTGGGAGTCTGTGGTCTCCAGTTGTTCCCCACTTTGACACACATGTGTATCCTGCACTCCTGTTTGGAAATCTTCTGTGGACTCCACCAGAAAATCATGATTTTTCCCCTCAAGTGAATCCTCCCCACAAACACTCTCTTCTGACTCCCTAATTTCTTCAGCATAAGATCCTTCTTCAGCAGATACCATATTGCTGTTAGAGATTTGTACATCATCCATTCTGATTTCTCTTGGCTGTGCCTCTTTCTGGACACTGACTTCCTCCTGTTGCAATGTGTAGCTCTGACGCAGCTCCTCACTCAGAGACATCTCTTCCACAAGCACATCATATTGCTGCACAGGGGAGATGAGTCCAGTTGCTCCTACTTCCACACTCTCCAGAGCTGTGAAAGTTTGTGCCTGTTTTGCACCTACAGTCTCTTCAACTGGGAAAGGCTCCACAAACTTCTTCAGATCGAACGTCATAACAGTGTCATCAGTCTCAGATGGCAACCACTGCTCTTTGAAATGCATTTCATCTAGATGAACCTCCACCTCCTCAGTAAAATCCTGACCTGAGTTTTCTATGCCAGCAGGAGTGGGGATTAAATCCAAAAAAGATTTGCCTGCATCAGACTCTGTTTTTTGCAGCACTTGACCATTGTTGTGTGTATCCCTGTGTGTAGCAACCCCAGCATCAGTTGTTTCTTCTCTATAAGGATGATCATCAACCTTGATGTCTTGTTCAATATCAACTGATCTCTCTTGCTTCTTGGTCTGTTCCTCGTAAAAATCAAACTGCTCCTTTGTGGATGTACTTGCAATGTTGTCCTGCAGGTGAGGCACACTTTGCTCTTCTACAAGAGACACATCAGGAGACATTGCCTTCCAGGTAGGGGCATTGCTCTCTTTCATGTAAGCATCAATCCCCTCTTGTACCACAGGAGGTACAGGAATGAAAAATTGTGAATCCTTACCCTCCCTTGAAGGAGCAGATTGCTCAGAGGCATGTGTTTGCCCTTTCATTTCCATAAATGGTGACTTGAAAATGTCCCAGGACAGAATATTTGTGTGTGATACTATCTTATCTCCTTCAGCCTCCATTTCCTCTGAAAAGTGACCTGAGTCTTTGGCTGCCAGTTCATGTTCTTCCCTGGACATGGTGGAGTACAGCTCAGTGGTGTTAGTTCCAAAGCTGTGTTCCTCAAAGACAGCTTTTCCCCCCTGCTGCCTCATCTCAGAAATACCATCTGTATCCCTTGCACTTTCATCAGCATAACCTGTTTCTTGCTTTGTATAAACTTCCATGGTATCCAGCACCATTCTTTCCTCCATCTCACTTTCCCTGAAGTGGGAATTTTTCTTACACTCCTCTTCTGACTGCTTCTCAAGAGATGGAGACAACCTCAGGGACCAGGTTAAGTGGGCTTCCTCTTCCTTGGAACATGTGATCTGTTGTTTTTCTTGTGTGCTGAAGGCTTGGAGCTGCAGAACATGGTCCATAGAGAGCAGCTGGTCAGTGCCTCCATCCTTGCTATTCAACCTGGGTGCACTGGGCTGTACTGTCAGCTCACAGACAGTCTGCGCTATTCCAGCCATGTTCTTGGCCACACAACAATACAGCCCAGCATCCATAGCAGAGACTCCTTGAATGCATAAGCAGTATATGCCATTCTTGCCCTCCTCAAATCTTAGCCTCTCACTAGAAAAGAGGCTTTGGCCATTCAACGACCAGGACACAGCTGGTGGGGGCTGCCCAGACGCGGCACACTCCACCACTACTGCCTCTCCTTCATGACAATGAATGTGTGCTGGGGCTTCTGTCACAATTTGGGGTGGTTCATTTCCCACATCAAAGGAAAACTTGAACTTGTGCTTTACAGTGGGAACAGCCCTATCTGGAGAGGGCTGCATGGTCTCCCTCATCTCTGTGTCTTGTTCTGGTGTTGGAGTGGGAGCAGTGATTTTGATTTCCACAGGCAGTGACAGCAAGTCAGAATCTGGAATTGCGCTTGGCAGTTGCTGCTCTGCTGAGAATGCCACACTGACTTCTTCCTCCTCCTTCTCTGTCTTCGCCTTTTCCCCTTTTTCTTCCTTCTTCACCTTATCCTCCTCTTTCTTTCTTTCCTCATCCTTATTCACAGCCTCATAGGCTGGCATCCGCCGCCTTACACTAAGGGCAGCTGAGGTGCTGACGGTGCCCAGTGGGTTGAAGATCACGCAGGTGACAGTGCCACCATGCTGAGGGAGAAGGGATGGGAAGGTCAGCATAGAACGGCACTCTGTGGTGTGAACAGCAGTGCCCTGGATGCGCCCCACAGGCTTGGCGTTGTTATACCATGTGACTGTGGGCTGTGGGCGGCCATGAAAGAGACAGGAAAAGGTGCATCTCTGCCCCTCAACAGCCTCCTGGGGCTTCACTTCCTGGACAAAGAGGGGTGGGCAGGGCTCCAGGAGCCCGCCTGGCACCTGCCACCTCTCCTCCATGGCTTTGGCCTTGCGGTATCCCTTCACTACCTGCACCGTGAGAGGCTCTGAGCCATCCATCGTGGCAGCCACTTCAGGTGGGCTGGGCTTCCCTGGAGGGACCCCCTGAGGCATGGACATAAGGGATTCCTGTCTCTTCTTCATTGCAGCCCTCTTTGCTTCCCGCAACCGCTGCAGCTTCCAACGGATCTCCTCATCCAGCAGTTCCTCAGCATTCACCCCTGTGCCTCTGTGCTCCCTACCACTTGTTGGCCCTGGACGGTGAGGCTCTGCAAGTGGCAACCTCTGGAAACGGATGGTTCGTACCATGCCCCTGGCTCGGGAGAGGTCCCTAAGCAACTGCTCGTCCTCCTGCCCCTTGTCAAAGGGTGAGCCAGTGCAACGGAGCACCACCCGCAGTCGGTCCTCCTGCCGCTGCTGCAGCAGACACTCCCACTTTTCCCGCATCCACTCCGCTTTCCCTGCAAATCTCAAGCCCTGCTGCTCTCTACTGCGTGCTACGAGCAGCGAGGCAGTGGACTCCGCTGAGCCCTCACTGTTAATGGCAAACACCCTATAGCTGCCAGCATCATGCTCCTGCACATCTCGCACCTCCAGGCTGGCATGGTGCATGTGCTCCTCGCTCTCAGTGCGGATCACCTTGCGGCAGTCCTGGTGGACTGGCCGGTTGTTGTGAAACCAGGACATGTGGGGTGCTGGGCGTGCCACCAGTTTGCACTGGAAGAGCGCAGGGTCACCTTCCAAGACAGACCTACATTTAAGGCCCTGTGTGAAGGTGGGTTTACGGTTCTGGGGGTGAGCCAGCAGCTCCGCTGTCCCAGGTCCCTCAAGATTCGCCTTGCTGTACTGCTCTGCAAGAGAAGGAGACTGGGTTACAACATGCCACATTTTGCTTGCCCTCTGATTGTAAAAAAATGAAATAGCAATATATTGAAATAAAAAATGGGCATGCAACGGATTTCATCACACACCCAGGAAAAAAAAAAAGTAATTCACTCACCATATTTGTTCGAATAAACGCAATGCCTTGCTCTGTTTTAAAGATTGACACGAAAATCGTTCGTTGTCTGTTCTTTCTTCAGACTGTGGAAATTTCTTCTTGAACAAGCAAAAATGAATTTCAAAATAACATTTTCTTCTGCTTATATGTTTTTGCTGCCTGGAAAAGCCGTGTGTCTTTGGGTGGCAAAGAAGAAAATCTTACCTGACTTGCAGACAGTAGAATAAACGCCCTTTCTGACTCGCTGTTTGTAGATTAAATGTTCAAACAATTGAGAAAAAATAGTTTGAAATATATATTTTTTAAAAGTAATTAAGTAATTAGCTAACATGAAATGAGAAGGCGTTTATTCGAACTAATACAGCCACTAACTTCACAGTGTTATGCACAGGGGAAAAAGCAAGCAACATGAACCACTTATGCTATCTGCAAGCCAGAGTAAGATATGTATAATGATGAATTAATGTATGTAAAAAAGTGCAATGGGAATGTGTAGCTTTCACATATCCTAAACAACAAATGCTTTCTAGTTTATTTCATCCATACATCCAATAGTGTCCACTGAACTGATTGTTAGGTTGCTAACTTGTTCAAAAACAATATGATTAAAAATTGTATAGCTTCCTTCTGAAATAAACTATTATTTCATGCATTCAAAAGGAAATTGAATAAATAAAAGCTCTGTGAACAGCTGCAAAGCATGAAGTAAAAGTTAAGAATATGGCTGCAAAATCATAAATTTGAAGTTTTAAACATATTTTAAAACTTAAATAACCTTATAATGCAAGTAACCCTTTGCATATCAAAACAAGCATGCAACATGTTCCAATATGCTTTAAAGTGTGTCTTTCTTTCCCCATCAGACACTACACGTAAGCAGATAAAATCTTTTCACAATGTTACTAATTACTGGTACTAATGATTCACGTTAACATCATTGGTGACTGTACCTTTCACTTCCATTTCAATCTCTTCTTCTAGCTTCTCATGAATAATTTTTTCAGGAGCTAAAAGAAAGAGACAAAGATTTTTGAGCTGTAGTTGCTAAAATGCAAATAAACATGTTAGGCACTATAACCATCCATTTTGACTTGCAAATATACAGAAATTCACACATACATACACATAAAGGCATGCTGAACAATTCCAACACAATACATTTTGAAAACAGTAATGAAATGCTTTCCAACTTGTTCGCAGTGTACAGTTTACTATAAGATTTTCTTTTTTTTCCTTTTTGCAGGGTGGGTGAAAGTTTCTAATGTAACATGCCTTTATCATGCCTTAAATCCATGAAGAAAACATTCAACAATCCACAGACTAATTAAATGCTTCTCTTTCTTTATCATTTCTCAGGGGAATGAATGTGCTGGAATGCAATGATGCTATGCATGAGGAATTGATACTTGGAAGGAACATGCAGTTGCCAACCTGTCACTCTCAGACGGGTGCAGCACTCCACTTGTCCTGCAGGATTAACTATTCTGCACTTATATATACCCTTGTGGTTCTGACAAATTTTCAACAATTTTAAACTGCACAGTGACCCATCATGTTTTAGGGAACACAATGCAGACTCCTCAACTATTAGCTGATTGCACAGCCAGACCACGCAAGGTGTAGGCACACCTTTCATTATACAAAAGAAAAACACATTGTTTCCTTCTTTTACAGTGGTTTCTGAAGGCAGTTTCAAGAAACTCTGGTGCTTTGGCATCAGTTTCTTTGATGTCTTCAAATGGTACAACATCAGGATAGTAGGCTCTGGTTTTTTGTTTCTCAGTTTCATATGGTCTTTGGGATGTAGATATAAACAAGCTTGATGTTTTCTTGGAAGAATCTTGCTTAATTTCACGTGCTTTGAACCGACAATCTTTGACTGCTTTAAAGCTTTTAGTATCTGATTCAAGGGTAATTTTTGTTACTGCTTTAGCTTGTGCTTCTTTTGTTAGGTTAGAATAAAGTTAGGAAAAGGATTAGGTCAGATGTTTTTCAGGAATAAAAAACATCCTTCTATTTTAGGAGGAAAAACCCCAATAATTATTATTGAAAGGATGTCCAGCATATTAGTGCTACAACAATGTTAAAATATGTGATTACACATTTAAGAGCTCTATTCCCGCTGGGCTAACTCTAGGTACCAGTTAAGCCTATAGGACTTTCATGGGAGCAAGATGTGGTCTGCAATGCCTAATAAATGCACATCTTTGCTTTTAATTTAGAGAACCAATTTAGAAAGTCACAAGATAAGATTATGTAAAGTGCTTTGCACAGCTCAACAATGAAGAAAGAAACTTCAATATGTAAGAGCCAAAACCACAAACGGCTTTCTCATTATTCATTTTAGTTTTCTGCTCTTGATTCCTTTGAGAATCAAATTAGAAATGCTATCACCTGTCTGGTGTGGTGATAATAAAGTTTTGGGACTGCACCAGTGGTAATACTAATAACAATTTGAATATGCTGATGTCAGAAAGAAGCAGATGGTGTCTTAGCAAAAGTAAGCATTTATCTATATTGGGGAGAGCAAAGGATAGAAGACAATTAGTGCAGTAATACAACATTTGTACCTGTTAATCTTTTCAAGCACATCAACCTTTATTGCCAACCTTGGAATTGGAACCTTGGCTTCATTGGAATAAATATTGGAAATGTTGAACCAGGTATCTGATCCAATTTACCTATCTGACATTCTTATCTTTCTTAAGTTCCAGCTTCAGGAATTCTCAAAATGAAAATATTTCTACCAGACTGTTTTGTTTTACATCTCACTGCATGTCATAAAGGATATGAAGGATAAAAAGCCTCAAACATCTATGACTGGCTAGGAAGAGGCATGAAGTTACAATACCTACTTCCTGGTACTGCACATATCACTTATGAATAGAGCTATAAATGTGGAGGGATAATCCAAAAGCATTATTACTAGAGCTTTCTCAGTTAAAATACTAATAATAAAGGAAATATAAGTGAGCTGTAGGCAAGATAATGAAGTTGGAAAAGGTAAGTCATAATGTTAAAAGTCAGATAACCACCTTTGACTGTTAGTATTGCAGCAGTTGTTGTCTCTCCATAATCATTATATACAGTACAACTGTACAGTCCTTGATCTGTGAGCTGGGCATTTAGGATTGTGAGCAGTAGGACACTTCCATTTTGTGATATCTTCAATTTTTCAGAAACTTCTATCCTTTCACCTTCATGAGCCCAAAGAAACTCAGAGAAGAATTCACTTTCTAAGGCACATATGAACTGAGCAGTGTCACCATATTTCACAGTTAGATCTCTGAGCTGCAAGAGAATCTCTGGAGGGCTATGTGTAATTTCATGAGCAGTGGTCATAGGGATCCTGGTGCTCTGAGATGTTTGGTAAAGGATTGTTGTGTGCATGGCTTCCATTTCTTCAACTGATGTAGCCTTCATAGTCAAACTTTCTGATATGCTTTCAAAAACCTGTATACCCAATTCCTGTGATAGTTGTTGCACTGATTTAAATTCTTTTTGATAAGTTTTAACATTCTTCTTTGTGAGTGGAGCAACTTGAAGTTCTGATATAGCCTGTGACCGGATAGACTCTTTTACATCTTTCCCAGAACTTTGCCTATCTAGGGCTTGCACTGTATAATCAAGTACAAAAATAACAACGGAATTAATATATAAAGAATTTTACCAGACCATGCTCCGAACAAAACCAAACAGCATGGAGGATGAAAATGAATGATCTTCATTGAAAAACTCAGCATGCCAGATGCATTACTCCCTTGACACAAAGATTATCCATTCACATATATGAATGATAAGTGATGCCTAAACTAGTCATGCAGTTGATACACAGTTGATGCTTGTCTCTTCTTTCACTTGTCCATTTTAGTATTAGAAACTTATGGAATTTTTTAAGGAGGTATTTTCTTTTGTCTGCTTGTTTGGTTTGTTTTTTGTTTTTTTGTTTGTTTGTTTGTTTGTTTGTTTTTTTCCTACAGGATAGTGCAAAATACCTCAGTCAATACTGTAAAGATCACTAAATTACTTGTTTTAATAATTGGAATGCCTTCAGTAAAATGATTCTTTGACCTGTATCAAAATACAAATTTGCAATTTTCCAAATGTTACAGCTAAAACAGAAGAAACAAGAGTGACTGGGTTACAGATGGTAGGTACTGCTAACAATATTAGCTGGTGAAGAAGAGATGTGAAAAAAGGAAAGAACATTAGTAACAGTGTAGAGATGTGGTATACAACAACTTGAATCCCTTTGAAGTAAAAATGCGGCTTTACCTTCTGCAGTCACTGTAAGTGTAGCTGTACAAGTTGTTTCTCCAGCACTGTTTCTTGCCTTGCAACAGTACTGGCCAGCATGTTCTAAGAAAGCATCTACTATTATCAGTATAGCTGTGCCTGTAGTCTTATCAAAGTGGAAAACTAAGTCTTTTGTTGGCAATATGAGCTGCTGATTATGAAACCACTGAATTTTTGGTTTGGGGATGCCGGAAATTCTAGCTTGAAATCTGACTAATTCCCCACTGCATACCCTGCAGCTTGAAATAGGCTGGATAAAGGTGGGCCTTTGGCCAATAGATTCCTCCTTAAGTAAAACAGATGAAGAAACATGCCAGTGGGACTCTGATGTAACTTCTTCAATCTTTTTAAATCCTGAAAAGAAGCATGTCAACTTTTAATTTCTTACCCTACACTACAATATATTTTTCTCTCATGCAGTATTTTTTCTCTAACGTGTAACTTAATAGCATGAATTATTCTAATTCATCATTCATAAAATTGGTTGCAAAAAGAAAACAAAAATATTTGTGGTTAAATAACATAAAGAACAATATAGAATTTAAATACCAAAATCTCCAGACAATAGATCTCTCTAAAGTTTTGATCAATGTTTCATCCATTCATATGAATGTAAACTATTTCTTTTCAGATGTTCAAGAATGTGGTACACACTTCTATTTAGCATGTTTTTCAAGACATTCAGAGTAATTTATTTTATGCAAAAACTCTTACTAGATTCTCCTCAATGACAAATCAAAAAAGTACTTTCCTTAGAAAGGTTCTATCATTTTTAATGCATGACATTCTGATATTGAAGAGAATGAAAATGTGAGGTGCATGGAACATCATTGAAAAATTGTGAAATAAGTTTTCCTGTGCATGATCTATATTTTGGAGACATAAATGTATGTGGTGGACATTGTAAATGTTAGCAATTAATTAAGTTAAAAGACAACATGACAAACAATGACTCATGTATAATCATCAGTCTGTATTAAGATTAGTATTGCAACATGACCTAGACGTGTTCTTTAATTGCACACTATACCTTCCAACTTCAAAGTAGCAGTGCTTGTCACTTGGCCTACAGAATTGCTAGCCACAAAGGTATAGATTCCTTCATCCTCTGGGTAAGCTTCAGCGATCTCCAGTTGGTAAGTGTCTTCAAACTGAGTCATTCTAAAAAACCTCGATGGCTTGATCTCCCTCTCTTTATTGTACCAAGAGACTTTCAGATCTGCTCAACAAACAGAAAGAAGAAAAAATGTGTCAGTTATGATATTGGAGTAGTAAGTAAATATTTTTATGTCTGTCAGAAATCTTAATATTTTTTTTTAATTTAAGTGGACCTTATATTACTCTAGCAATGGATGACCGGTGGAAAGTGGCCTACTTGGTGCTTTAAATGTCAATTTCTGCATGGGAAAATTGATTCTAGTGCTGTTATATTCCGATGTAAAAATGATCTTTCCTTTCTCTTCTTAATATATACATTTAAAAATACTTTCTTACTACTGAAATCAGATAAATTCTACTTTTTATAATGTAATCCTGCTACAATTGCCTGGTTAAATAGGTTAGAAAATCACTAGGTTGAGCTAAACAGGTTAAAGAAATGCAAACAAAATATTATTTTGCTAAGGAGAATACTTTGCCTCTTTCTGTTTTACACCTTGTATTTCTCAAGAAAGAACTGTCTTTGTACCTTTGTAATATTCCTATATAAAATGCTGTGCTACTTAACTTGTATAGCTTCCTATAGCCTTGGGAAATGGGACAGAAGCAGACTTTAACCTTGCCTCTCCACCTGGCATTACAGTGTGAATCAAATGTTTTCACACAAATAGTGTGCTATCACTGTCATCAGAAGAGAGTGTTTTCAATAGCTAGCTGCATAGTATGTACTGTTAAACAGTATTTGCAATCATTTGTTATAAGTGAGAGGTATGCAAATCTGTTTGGATGTAGTATTTAATAAAGGAAAGTTTGAGTAGGAAAAACTTCTTCACTGGAAGGGCTGTTAAACATTGGAACAGTTTGTCCAGGGAAGTGGTGGCAGACCATCCCTGGAGATATTTAAAAGACATGTAGATGTGGCAGTTATGGATATGGTTTGGTGGTAGATTTAACAGTGTTAGGCTTACAGTTGGATTCAATGATCTTGAAGGTCTTTTTCAATCTAGCCAATGCTATGATTCTATAAAAGTGGACCTAGACAAAAAGATCCTTATGATCTATGCTGTAAATGCGGCTTCTACAGTAACATAAATACAGTTCTTGTAAAATAGTTACACTGGTATTCTATGCACATAGGGCAGGCCAGTCTTTCCAACATACATTTTCTAAGTTTTATCACTGCTTCTAAATCAGAATCATATTTTTTGTAAAGATTTAAATAGAAAGAAAATATTTTATTTCAATTGATAGAATATTACTATTTTTATGTGGTTTTTTTACACAGCTATCAAGATTATTCTAAAATTTTGAGTTTTATTTATCTTTGAATAATTATGAATTCTTTGGGTTTGGAACTGGATCTTATTCTGCAGTTTACAGAATCATAGAATCATCTAGTCCAACCCCCTGCTCAAGCAGGTCTGCTCAGATAAGGTTACACAGGAACATATCCAGGCAGGTTTTGAAAACCTCCAGAGGACAAGACTCCATAGCCTCCTTGGGCAGCCTGTGCCAGGGCTCCCTCACCCTAACAGGAAAGAAGTTTTTCCTTAAGTGGAACTTTTTGTGTTCCAGCTTTTGTCCATTATGATGTAAATATTTTTAATATTCATGATCAAGACCATTTCATGAAGTCAAGAAAAGAAAGTAGTTTTATTTGCTTACGTGTTCACTTGTAAAGAATGATTTTAACTGTAGGGTGATATTCTATGTAACTAAAACTAGCAAACTTATTTAAGGAAAACAGACTTATTAGACAACGAGCAAACATTATTTTATGCTAGAAAAAAGAAGTAGTTTACTTCTAGTTTTGTGGAGTGATATGTGACACTTAGGGACGTTAGGTTAAAAGATTGAGGCAGTTTCAGTTTGTTTAGTTAATTGATATGACACTATGTGCCATCAGAAACTTCAACACATTTACTGAACATGGGGGATTGGATTAGATGATCTCTAAAGGTCCCTTCCAACCCCTACCATTCTATGATTCTATGATAATGCTTTCCACCATCACATCGTGTGTTTTGAAACTCTACATTTTACTCACTGACATAGTTTTCTGACATCAGTTGGCATTTGAAACACTGAAAAGCTTCTAAAGACTTTTTTTTTTTTTCAAAAACACGTTTCTTCTTTTTAGAAATGCTAAATGTTTATGACACTTCCATGATTGATGCCATTGATGTATGACTTGCTTAACTGACAGTTGGCGGTAACATTTTGTTGTGTGATTACATCCAATAACTGTACCTCTAGGGAAATATTTATCCCAGCACATATGTTGTTGCATTTTTTCTGAGTTAAAGGTGAAGAATTCTGAGAGATGAAAACATGTGCAAGATTTCATTAAACCCACCTGTCCCCGTAACTTTGCACTGAAAACGAGCAGACTGTCCCTCAGATGTAACAGCATCATGGAGTGGTATTATGACAGCAGGTGGATATACTGGCACTTCTAGCTCAGGAGAAACAACTTCTGGGACTAAATGATTAAAAAAAAAGAAGTAATTTAAAAAAACAATGAAGATCACACATATTTCAACAACATCATTTTACAGACATTGTTATGAGCATGGGAAACTCACTTTCCACTGAAAGTGAAGCTGAAGTTGTAGCAACTCCATAGTCATTTTTCGCTTCACAGGTGTACACTGCTGCATCTTCAGGGAAAGTTTCAATCAGCAATAGAGTATATTCTTGGGCATCGTGAAGAAATTTGCACTTGAAACCTGGAGAAAGTTGTTGATCATCTTTGTACCAGGAAATTTTGGGCTGGGGTTTGCCTGATACCATAGCACAGAAGCGGGCAGGTTTGCCAGACTCCACAGTGGATGGCTCTAGCTCCTTAATAATCTGGGGTGGCTCTGGAGCTGGAAAGTGTCAGGAGGAAGGAGAAAGAAGGAGAGAAGCCTCATTATTGATACATAGCAAGGCTGCAAATATATTTGCAAAGGTTTTTTAGATCTTATTATTCTCAGTCTTGCATGCCCATGAAAATCCACCTTTTTCCTTGATAAAGGGGGAATGATGTAGCAGCAAGCACTTTAACATATAGGCGAAAGTGTTTTCTGGTAAAATGTGTCCAACAATTGTTAGGTTGATTCCTTTGACAAGGAATATTTGTATGAAAAAATCAGTTTTCCTTTGGACTTGCAGACATCCTCGTCTAAATAAAGACAGTGGAGAAATAAACTACCATAGCATTTCCATGAGCTAGGCTACTATTTCAGTGAAGCAAGAAACATCAGTGTACATGATGATTTTGGTAGTGCTTCAGATAAAACTCTCTTTGGATTTTTGTTTTTTGTTGTTTTTTTTTTTTAATTTTGTTTTGCTTTTTTACTTTCAGAGTTAGAATTTCAGAAAAGTTGTATAGAAATTAGAAAAACACAGGGCAATAAATACAGTCAAATCATTGATTGTGAGGACACATACCATTCACATAGAGAACAACAGAACTTCTATTCCGACCAGCAACAAAAGTATATTCTCCAGCATCTGAGTAAGTGGTTTCAAAGATGCTCATTCGATGAACTCTCCTTTCCACCACATAGCTGTATCTTTCCTCATACTGGAAGTTGATTTCAATACCATCCTTGTACCACTGTGGTTCGACGTCATCTTCATTGACTTCAAATTCAATTTCAGCTCTTTGCCTCTCAATGACCTTTGAACAAGCAGAAAAAAAAATAGAAATAATATGTAGTTTTATAGATGTTCTCACATTTCAGTTTCCTAGAGGAAGTTCCCAATGTTATAATTACAGTTTTTTATGTTCAAACTCTTATTGGTTAGATATTATTGCTCTTCCTTTACAATATTCAAGTGACAAAGTTTTGAAATATTTATTGTTCTGTATAAGTCATACCTGAATATCTTTACGGATACTTCTGATACGAATATCACGACCTTCCACTACCAAATTGGCACTGGATGTGTTTCCACCTGCTACTACAGTGTACTGACCAGCATCAGACATTCTTGTGGAAGGAATGATGAGACGATGTACATACTTTTCTCTCTGAATTTTTATCCTAAGGACATCAGAAAGTAAAAAAAGCAAGTTATTTTCTGGGGTAAAATACATAACAAAAAACAATTTAGCATAGAAACAATCCATTACCTGTCACCAATCTGGAGTTCTTGCCCATCCTTCATCCATTGGACCTGAATGTCAGGTTCTGAAATTTCACATTCAAAAATAGCCCTCTTTTTCTCCACAACCTTAATGTCTTTAATATGTTTTCTAAATTCAATGTGACGTGCTAGAGCAGAAAAAAAGAATTAGTGTCACGATACATTCTATTTGCTACTAGGAGTCATTAAATATAGAAATCAAGAGAGCAAATACCTTCCACATATAAAGTGGCTGATGAAGCTGCTTTTCCAGCAACAAAAGTGTATTCTGCAGCATCACCAAAATGCACATTCCTTATGGAGAGGGAGTGTGTGAGCTTCTTTGTCCGTATCTGGCATTTATCAGTTGATTTTATTTCTACCCCATTCTTTAGCCATTTATACGAGATACCTTCATAGTTAACGGTAACTTCAAATGTTATTGTATCTTTCTCTTCAGCATTAATATCTTTCAGCATGGAGGTAATTAGGATAGCTAAAAGAAAATAAATGGAAATTGTTTCGGGCTTTTTTGTTCTATTTTGCTTTATTTTAAACACAAGTTAATTGTATCAGAGAAATTTTAGGTTTTTTTAAGACAGATTATGAGTTTTTGTAATATTAAAAGGAAGGGTCTGTGTCCAGAATCAATACTACAATTAAATTTCACTAAACTTCTGAAGGACTTAGGAATCCGAATTCTGTCTCCTATGGTGACCTGACGTTTAGGAGTGTTGGCCTAAATAGAAGAATCCAGGATCTGACTTTCAAGTTCACAGCTTCTAGATCTCTTTTAAAATGTAATTGCAGCTGTTTAAGGTTATTTGAAAATATCTCTATGACAGTACTGCTTTTGTCTGAATTGCATTAAGTGTACTCAAAAACATAAACTCTATTATTGGTAACTAAAATATTCTAGTTAATTTCATTTTGCACTTACGTTTTACGGTCAGAGTTGCACTGACTCTGTCATTTCCACAGACAAATGTGTATTCTGCAGAATCTTCACTGCTTGTGTTCATGATGTTGAGCTGATGGAGTTTCCCTTGGACCACTATTTTGAACTTTTCACTCATTTCAATCTCCACACCATTCTTCAACCAGACAGCAGGCACATTGAAATGAGAAACTTCGCATTGAAAAGAAGCGGTTTTGGTCTCAGGGATCTCAATATTTTTCATGGTCTTTGTGATATGTAAGGCTAAGAGGGGAAAAAATAACAGAAAAGAAAGAATTTTTTTAAAAAGTCAATATGTATGGACGACTCCAAAAACTCAGCAGTAACAAGCTGTTAAATGTCAAGTCAAATTGTTCAATATGAGTTGATGTAGCAATTAATATAATTATTTTCTTGCAAATTTACAATACTTACTTTCCACAAACAGTTTTGCTTTACACTCAATTTGCCCAACAAGAGCTGTGTATTCCCCAGCATCAGCAGGAGATATGTCATGCAGCATAAGCTTGTGAACTTTCCTTTGAGAGATCATCTTGTATTTATCACTTTGTTTAAGCTCAACATTTTTATGGAACCATCGGACTGGTACAGTATCATGGGATACACTCAGTTCAAAAGAAACAACAGCATTTTCCAAAGCAGTCACATCCTTTGGCTTTTTGATGATCTTGACAGCTTGAGGGATAAAAAAGTTACCAAGATTCAGTAGTGTGATTGATTTGAATTTCAAACCACACATTAAAGAAAATATTCAAGCCAGATTGACTTACTTTCCACATGAAGTCTGGCATTTGCTCCTATCTTTCCAAGCTTAAAGCTATAAACAGACTCATCAGTGACAACACAGTGTTTGATTTTCAATGTGTGAACAGTTCCTTTCACTGTAATTTCATATTTGTCATTTGATTCAAGTTCGACACCATTTTTAATCCACAGAGCTCCTTTCACATCAGGGTGGGTCAGTTCCACACTGAAAACTGCCTCCTGTGTTTCTGTTACAGTCAAGTTCTTTAAAGTCTTCTTTATCTTAACAGCTAAGGAAAAAAAAAAGACAAAACATTTGTGTATTAGAAACCACAGTAAATACCATAATCGTAATAAAACTAGATCATAGTGCTTCATTTAAAAATCTAGTATGTACATATTAATTTCTAATAGCTTCCACAAAAGTGGTGTGTTTGGAACACAAAAAGGAACATTTGCTTGTAGCATTGACAAGAAACAGGTTTAGGGGGTTTTTTATTTGATGTTTTTTGCACAACTAGCGAAGAGTATTTCCCTGCCAGTCAGTACCTTGAATAAAATATGTTTTTATTAAAATATCATGCTAAATTTAAAATATAGAGGATCCAAAATACTGTAAGTTTTCCTACTTCAGAAAGCATATAATAACAAAAGAATATGTCTTAAAAACTGTATTTTAGGGCCTAATCCAAGACACAGTAGAGAAATATTGGACTGAGTATTAAACACATCAGTTATAAAAAATACTGACCTTCAACCTTCAATTTGGCAGATGTCTTCGAGCTTGCTATTTCATAGCTATATTCACCCATATCATCCAGTTTCGTGACAGGGATATTGAGCCTTCTTTTCACACCATCGGATTCAGCACGGCACTGATCTGTCAACGGTAATGGTCTACCATTTTTTAGCCACTGGCCATCTGATTCAGGATTTGCCACTTCACATTCAAAAACAGCGGACTGGGACTCAGCCACAGTCAGGTCACTGAGAGGCTTTGAAATGGCACCACCTGTTTAGAAGCAAAAGCACATATTTTTATTGTGTTGCTGCTCAACTTTCCCCTGTAACGAAATGTAGCTACATGAAAAGTAGATGTTGGAATTCTTTGACCTATTTTTCAGCATGCCCACAGACATTCTTAGTTCTGTGAAAAATCAAGAATAGAATCTGACCTGAACATCATAAAAAGATGTTTTTAGTTTTTTTCCTAGTTATTTATTAATTTTTATTATCAGCATAGGTATACCAAACACTGAAAACAAAAACTCTCCTTTTTACATTAATTACATTGAAAGCATAATGTAGCGTTCCATACTATGGGTCTGATTTCGCAAAACATATTAGTACTTATGTAAAAGCTTTGTTGAATTCAAATTGTACCAAAACCAAAATATAAGGGAAAGAGCAAGGAGAACATAAACAAACAAAGGACTGATTAAAGAAAAAAAAAAAAGTACAGAAACAAAGAGCACAATTGTTACAAATACAAAGCACAGCATATTAAGTATCGGGTTTAAATCACAATCAAAGAAAATATCTTGGATTTCAACACTACTAACCTGCTACTATAAGCTTCCCAGATGTGCTCTTCTCTCCAGCATAAAAGACATATTCTCCTTCATCATCTTTCATCATCTTCACCACTGTCAATTTATATATTTTGCCATGTGCTTCAATTTTATATTTAGGACCAGCTTTTATCTCTTGGCCTTTGAAGTGCCAAATTACATCAATCCCTGAATGGGAGAGCTCGACCTCAAAGGATACATTCTGTGTTTCAGTGCAGGTAATGTCATGAAGACCTTTAATAATCTTAATTTCTATAAAAAGAATACATTACAAATATATTAATTGTTTCTACAGTTTTGTATTTAAAGAAATAATTTCACAAATAACTGTACATCTTGAAGGAAACCTACTTTCAACTGTGACATTGCAACTTGTTTCAACTTTCCCAACCATTAGCTTATAGTGTCCTTCATCTGATGCATGTGTTCTGGTAAGCACTAGCCTCTGTTTATTGCCTTTACATACAGCTTGGATACGTTCATCAGGCTTTATTTGATGATCATTTAGGTACCATTTGGCAGAGGACACATCGGGTGCTGAAACTTTACATTCGAGGATAGCTTTTGTTCCTTCAATGACGTGAACATCTTTTAGAGGCACCACTATTTCCACGCCTGTCAAGTTAGAAAAATATTAAACATTAAAAACCCCTATACCTTCAAGAAGTAATCCTAAAGAACCTAAAAAATCAAACACATGGTGTTTGAGCCAAAAAACATTTTGACATTATCATGATTATGACTTACTGTACACTGTGATCTGTCCAGTGGTTGACAGTTCAAGACCAGGAACACTAAAAGAGTAAGCTCCACTATCTTCCTTTGTTGCATCTTCTATCAGCAACATGTGTGACTGTTTATCCAACACAATGTGAATACGATCACTTGATTGAATTTCATGACCATCTTTCATCCAGACACCTTCTACATTTTCTAGGGAGACTTTAACTTCAAGTTGTACAATATCTCCCTCACAGACTCTTTGATCAGTAAGTCCTTGAAGAATAGCCATGGGACGAGCTGTGGAACAAGATGAAGTTAATCGATCCTCACAAGAGATAAACAGACTACTGAATATTAAATTAGTGTGGGATTTAATGATATAGCTATAATATATGCTATTATATAGAAAATCTATAATACTGGAACAATGTAAGGTATTAGAAATGCTTACGCTTCATCTTCAGTTTGCAGTACGTCCTTTTCCCATCAACAACAAAGCTATACTCTCCCTGATCATCTTTATTAACATCTTTAATAGTGAGGATTTGGCGACCACGGCGGGATGCAATCACATATTTATGATTAGAAGAGAGTTCCACATCATCATGATACCATTTCCCTTCTTTGTCTTCTGGGGAAATCTCGCATTCAAGTTCACCTGAGAAGGATTCTGGTACTTCAATATCCTCAAGTTCTTTAATAATCTCTACCACAGCACCTACAGGCAAAAATAATTACATTCATGAATAAGCTTGATTAGATATCCCTGATGAAAACAGCTCTCATAAAATGAGCCTCAGGAAATTAATATATATATATAGATATATATGGTGTAATCATTTTACATAAATATATCTCCAAACTTTCATACTGAGTTCTGAGAACATGGAAGCAGTTGGAACATTTTTCAGCACATTAGACGTCAATTTAAGTGGTGTCAGTGAGCTGTATGCTTCTTACCCTCAACAGTAAGCTTTGCAGTAGTTCTTATGGATTCATCTTCTACCAGGGCACAGCTGTAGTCATCAGCATCAGACATTTCAATTGCTAGTACAGAAAGAAAATGAGCCTTTCTGTCTGAGTGCATCCTGTATTTGTCTCCAGAATGAATCTCAATTCCATCCTTAAACCATTTCACTTTGACAAAGGGTTCTGATGTCTCACATTCAAATGTTACCATGGAGTCTCTCTCTTTGGCAACAATGTCTTGTAACTTCTGTGTGAAACTGATCAACTGCTTGGCTGCAAAACAATATGCAATGAATCGACAGTGCACTTGACCATACAGACTTAACACACTATGATAAGGAAAATCTAAAAAAAAAAAGGAAAATCTAAATTACCTTGCACTAACAGGAATGCATGGCTAGAAGTTTCACCAGCTATATTGACTGCTTTCACCATGATGCTGGCAGAATCATCAGAAGTCACATCTCTGATGACTAATTCGCAAACATTATCTTCAGGCCAGTACCAATACACACGATCAGTTCTTTCAATCTGCACGCCGTTTTTGAACCACTGGCACTCAGGGTCTGGTTTTCCCACCACTCTCACACGGAAGTGTGCATCTGTTCCCTGGGCTACAGTCTGGCTTTGAATGCGTTCAAATATCTTGGGAGCCTCCATGCTTGGACTGAGCTCAACCTTCTCTGGTTTGAAAGTTGGAATGGTGATTTTGCCTTCAGGAGGAAGTGCTTTCTTCTCTTCCTCTGGGATCTCTTTGGTCCAGTGAAGAAGTTCTTCTTTTGTCTTTTTTAACATTTCTTCATATGATTCATCTTTTTTGCGGGACTTAAGTTCTACAGCTGTGATGGCTTCATAATAGCCCTCTTCTGTCCTACGCTTAAATTTACTACGCAGCTCTTCAGATTCCTCTGAAAGCTTCTCATGAGTGATTCTTTCAGCCCTTTTCAGTTTCACCACTTCTTTGGTTGTTGGTTCTGCAGGTTTATCTACCTTCTGTACCTCAAAGAGAAGTTTTCCAGGCTCTGTCACAGCAGGCTCATGTTTGGGTTCAGGAGCACGGCGAAGAACAGACCTGAAGTCTTCTCTCTGCTGGATCTCAATTCTCACCTTATGTTCAATAAAGCCTTCTGGATTCTCTGCAGTGACTTTAACCTCTCCTGTATCATATGATTTGCAGTCCACAATATCCAGATAGTAGATTCCATCATAGCGGAGTCTGAACCTTTTGCTTTTACGGATGAGTTGTCCATTGAGGTACCAGTTGACCTTAGGCAAAGGATAGCCAGTCACACGGCAGCGGAATCGTGCAGTTTCACCTTCCAGGACTCTTGCAGGTTCAGGAACCAAAACAAGTTCAGGTTTTTGTTTTTCCTTTTGGTCCAGTGCAACTGCAGGTAAAGCACCCTCATGGGCCATTCTTTCTAACTCTTCAATTCGCTGCAGTCCTCTTCTGCCTTCTGGCAACTGGGATTCTTCCACAAGGCTTTTCTCATCCTTCACAATCAGAGTAGCAGATGTGTGGTCTGTACCATATTTGTTAGTTGCCCTGCAAGTGATCACTCCACTATCTCTGGAATAGGCTACTCCATAGTCCAGGCTACAGTACCCAAACTCATTGATCATGCGGAGTCTGTTAGCTGCTTCCAAGGGTTTTCCATCATGCAACCACTCCACCACCATGGTTGGGTCACCAATTGGTGTAAGCCTGCACTCAAAGTGTGCTGGTCCAAATTGTTTCAGCCTTAAAGATGTGAGCTTCTTCTTAAAAAATGGTTTCTGTTGCTTTTCTTTGTCATAGAGATCTCCTTCCTCCCATTGCTCTTGTCCATAACGCAAATGGAGAGGCTCTAACTCTGGTGCTGCAATCTCCTTGGCTTTGTAGGTTCCTTTTGGAATGATTAATCTCCTTTCTGGTTCAGGTTCTGCATGTTCAACTTCAACGTTTACTTTGCACCGAGTAGTGTCCCGCCCAGCTTTATTGATAGCAGTAGCAGTATACCATGCCGCATCTTGTCTGGCGGTAGATTCAATTTTAAGGGCAGCTGCTCCTTTGGTTCCCTCAATCCTGAAATATTAAAACAATTTTTAAAAAAACTTTTTGAACTGCATTGTAATTCATTTTTGCCTGTCTCCAAAATTAGATCAAAGACTCAAAGGCAAATTTCTAGAAGAATTAGACATGCTGTTTATTTGTAGTCATGTTTTTGCAGTGCTTAAGAATCAAAAAAAAAAGGATAATAAAAACCAGATCTAAATTCAAGGGTAGTTTTGCCTGCAGGACTTCAAAGTCAGAGACAGATACAGGTTCCCTAAGTCTCTTCTGTAAAAGCATTGGCTTTGCAGATACAAAATACAAAAATACATAAGATGGAACAAATAAATTGGATCCTATAATAAATTTTATATTTCTTAGTCTTGCTGCAATGCAAAAGTTGTTAGTAGCTTCAGTAGCCATTGGACTAAGCCTTTCATGAATCCCTTCTGTGGGAATAAAAGTATTCAGCAGACTGTAGGAGGCACAAGATAATGAATATTAACTCCTTTAATATCAAAACAAAATAGAAATGCTTACTTTATTTTGGGATATTTATGAGGTACAATTATGTCACTGTTTTTCAACCACACAATGTCAGGATTAGGGTTACCAGTAGCTTTCACTGCCATCTCCAGTCTGGAACCCTCCTTCACACTAACATTTCTCAGCCTTTCCACAAAGTGTGGTCTGACTAGGTCTTCCTTAGCTGAAAAAGCAAGGGTAAGTAAGTAAGTTGTGGCAAGAGAAAACAACATAACTGTGTTCTTTAATAAGAAACACTCCTCGGCCTCCTAAAAATAGTATGCATAAATAGATACCTTCCACAGTCAACGTCATTGAAACTGAAGCTTTGCCTGCCCTATTCTGAGCAATTACAGCCCATTCTCCAGAGTCATCAGGCATAGCAGGAACAATGATCAATGACTGGGTGCCATCTTCCTTAATCACTATTTTATGGGTGTAGTCATTAACCACTTGTTGACCTACAGATACATATAAAAAAAAAAAATGCACTCAAAATAGTGTCTCAACAAGATGTAGAATGTATATAAGATTGATTTTTTGAGATTATTTGTTAATGAAAATGAGGCTGATGTACCATTATGAAACCAGTATGTCTCTGGCATAGGTCTGCCTACAACTTTTAAGTCAAATCTTGCTGTCTGCCCCTGTGAACATTTAAATGATGTAGGTTTCAGCACAAAAACAGGTTTGTACAGTCTCTCTAGTTGTCCTTCATCAGTTTCGTCTAATCTGCGAGCAGGAGAACGAGAAGGAGAACTGCGGGCAGGAGATCGGCTTGGAGACCGTGGAGAAATAGACCTGGAAGGAAAAATTAATATAGATGTGTATAGCAATGTCATATAGCAGGGGGCTGACATGATAAATAGATTCCAACTTTGCCTTTAGCATAATTTACTTTAAAGGAGTCAATCAATTTATCCATATGAGAATTTGTGATAAAATAATTTTCATTTGTGGTCAATTTTCTTTCGGGTTTTGACAGAAATTTTCATTGTTTAATAATTTTGGGATACACCACTGCCAGGGAAATGTTTGGGTTTTGACTACTGTACAAATATGGATGTAATCCTGTGTATGTTTGTTTGTGTGTGTGTGTGTGCTATCTATATGTATCTATATGGAGACAGAACACGGTATATGGCAACATTGGATTGGACTTTCTTTTTTTTTTTATCATAGAAATGCAGCTATTTCAAGGGTGGGAAGTAGAGTTGCCCACAGTACTAAAACTCCAAGTGCAGAAGAGTATTTCACCAACGCATGTTTACTTTAAGAAATCAATATGGTTACTGAGCTTGTAAATCTGATACTGTGTCTGGGTATGCATGTTAATGATGTTACTCTGGGAACTGTATTGCACATTAAGAAGGCAAATCAGACAAAGAGTTGACACATAAATAATATAAGCTGTGAAAACAACACTTAGAACTTCACTAGAGGTATGTAAACTGCAATAACTCAATCTCATCAGCCACTGTGTAATGTTGGGACTGTCTATCACAGCAGACTGAAGTCTCATGAAATTTATATATTACTGTGTACCTACCTGTATCTTCTTATAACTTCTGGTCCTGGCATATAACCTGGAGTTGCTGTAGGTGCAACTGGCTCAACATAGAGTTTTGCTGAGCAAATGGCATTTCCTTTCATATTACTGGCAAAGGCAGTATAAATTCCTTCATCTTCAGGTAAAACAACAGGCAAATGTAGACTGGCACTGCCATCTTGCAGAACTTCTATGTGGTAGTGCTCTCCATGCCTTATGCGTTTACCATCTTTGTACCATGCAATCTGGATGGAGAGAAACAGTGGAATGCTATGTTAGTTCCTGAAGACAAAGATCCCATGATAACCCATGCATACAATACATTACTAGTTCCTTTTTTTCAGCTGATGTATTGTCACAGCCCATGTGTGTATGTGTTAACGTTAACATTTTTTGCTTGAAGTAAATAAAATAAAGTAACATGTTTTCACAGTAGCCTGAAACTTGGGTTTTAGAGCTAGAAACACATAAAAAACCCATTTTGACAAAGAGTAAAGTGACCTAGAATGTACTTGCTACTGTGTTTGCCGCTTGTGTGGGCTAATTTGGAGATACTCAGAAGCAAGACTAACAACTAGTAAATCTAACCTACCTCTGAAATGGCTAACCAACATAACCCTATTCTATCAAGGGACAAAAGGAAAATTCAGCTTGATATCAAAACAAAATACTGGATTTCTTTCGAGATTTGCAGCTTTATATGCAGAATTTAGAATATCTGACAATAAGGTGTTAAAGAATTTTTTAAGTAAAGCACTAGATTTTTTTAAGAAATATATTAATGTCATACAGGTTTAGAGTACCTTTGGCAATGGATATCCAGTTATCTTACAATGGAAAGTAACTCCTGTCCCTTCAAAGGTTCTGTAATTCTTTAATCGTAAATCAAATCCTGCTTCTATAGCTTCGGATTCAGAAATATCAACCATCATTGCCTCTCCGTCTTCTTCAAGAAGTTCATCTAAGGTGGTCTTAATAATTCTGAGTTCAATTTCCTTGATAAGTCTTTCTTCAAAGGAAGAAATATGGAATTCCTATGCAGAAAATCAAGACCATTAATTTTGCGTATCGGAAAATGACCTTGTAAAGAACTGATTTTCACAGGTAAACAGTATACAAAATGAGTATGGAGTGGCACACATACCTCATCTTCTACAAAAGTTCTGACCATCACTGTATCTTTTGCCATTTTCTTCCTAATTAGGGCTTGTTCTTTTTCATACTCTTTTTCAAAGTCGCCATATGAAATACCTGGGGCTACCTCAGCCACTTTAGGTTCCTGGACATATGCAGTCATCTGAGTTTGGTACATCATCTCTTGTTGTGATTTTATGTAAGCTTCATAATCAGCTAGGATTTAAGAACACATTAATTTTGATAAGTTTTTGTGGTTTTAACTGCATTGAATAAAGAAAACAAGTACAATTACTATTTTTTGATGATTTAAACAGAGTTTCTGTCTGTTTACCCAATAAGATACAAACATCAATAAAATGCAGACTGATGTCCTCAGATGAGCTTTATAAATAGGTAAAAGTTTTACCATGCTATTTAGGTGTTCCAGCTCACAAAGTAGAAGCACCTGTAAAGACTATTTTAAAATTTCTTCACAGCAGCATTTTACAAGGAACAAAAAAAAAAAAGTTATCTTCTTTGTCTATAATAGAACAACCTATTACTTGGTTAACTGTCTTTCCCCACATCACTCTCTGAATGTCTTATGTTAAGTAGACTATTACGGACGTCAACAGAAGAAGGTTCCTATAGCTACACGTTCTATCAAAGAATACAAATCCTTCAAGAACCTGATGTCAAATACTCAGTCTTGCAGAAACAGAGCTATTAGATCCCCCTTGTTTCTTGAATTGATCAAACTTAGTTGCAAAGAATTTACAGTGAAATGTACAATATTTCCTCATTTTAAAGTTGGTTTTCACATTATTTATTTCCCATTTCTTTAATCTACAATGTACCTTCTTCTAGTAAGGAGACCGTTGCAGAAGCTTCTCCGTGTTTATTCCGAACAATAATAGTGTATTCTCCGGCATCGTCGGCAAAAGTCATGGAAATTTCAAGTTTGCATTCCCCGGTTTGTCTTTTGTAACTCACTTTGTATCTATAGAAAACATAAAAGAACAAGCGCTCTATAATTCTGACAAATAAACTTTTTACTAAATTTTCTTTTATTAATCAGAATCACTCTTAAGTTATACAAGGCAAAATCAGAAACTTTTGCAGGAAATTCACACTTAGTCCACAGAACAGCATCAGAAAAGTAACTAAGCTGAAACTAGAGTATAGGTGTACTTTTTTTCATGTTGTCACCAAAATAAATGGGATACAAAGAGTAATACTGAAATAATACAGATCTAGCTATCAGAAACAGTAAAATGGTACATAGTCTGTCTTAATAGTCTGCCATTATCACTTATTTTCTAGAATACTGCAAATGCTTTTTTTTTCTCTGCTAGAAAATGTCTGGCTCTCTGTAGACAAATATTGCATAGACAGAATAAAACAAATGCAAAACTTCTTCTTGATTCAATTTTAAGGATATGTAGCGTCGTTCACTTTATAGTCTTTTGAATGTTTATATTTTAAAATTTAGCAGTCTTCTAAAGTCTCACATGCTCCAATGATTTTTCTATTTAAAAGAAAATGTCTCAGAAATCAGTGATGTTATTTGGCTCAGCATCAGTAAAGAAATTAAAACTATGGTGCTGTCAATTAAATATACTTTAAAAATATGTTTAAATAGCTATAGTGCATTGTATTCGAATTACCTGTAGCCAGTCGTTAGAGGAACTCCACCTTTTTTCCAGTAGACATGTGGCTTTGGGTTGCCCCCAACTTGGCATTCAAAAATAATGCTCCCACCTTCAATTAATTTATGTACCATGGGTTTTCTTATGAAGAAAGGAGGTATGGGTTCCCCCGATACTTCCTCTGCTGCAGCAGAGACATCTTCCATTACAACGTCTTTTGTCTCCACATAGCTGAAAAAAGATTCCAGTGCAGGTTAAGTGAGCTGATGTCTGAGATATAAACAAAGTGCAAGAAACTAATGATTACAGTAGGAATAATCTCTTTAGAAAAGTAACTTTACCGTTTCTCTTCTGCAACAGTCTTCTCAGAAATGGTTTCTCGAGTCTCAATTTCTTCTGAAACTGCAAGGCAAATATAATATTGTGGATTTTAAAATACCCTGGAGGTATTTAAAAGACCTGTAGATGTGGCACTTGGCAATGTGGTTTTGTGGTAGATTTAGCAGTGTTAGGTTTACAGCTGGGACTTGATGATCTTAAATGTCTTCTCCAACTGAAGCAATTCTAAAAATATACTTACCTTTCACATATAAGTGGCATGATGTGCTGATACTCCCAGCCTTATTCGTAGCAGTGCAGGTAAATCTTCCACTGTCTTCTGCAAAGGCTTCACGGATCACAAGGCGAGCAAGCCCTGCCTTAAAAGTGATCTGGAAGTCCATTGAACTCTCAATCTTGTAGTCTTCTCTGTACCATGTCACAGTAGGCTGAGGATGACCAGAGATACGGCACTCCAGAGTGACAGACTCACCTTCAGTCACAGTCTTATTTTCGAGGCCCTGCATGACAAGAAGTATCACAGTCAGTATATAGTTGTACTACTAAAGAGACATTCAAATAACTAAAACTTATTTGAATGAAAAATGTAATGTGTATCTCAAAACAGTGTTCTTTCCAGCAATGTCTCCAGGAAAAAAAAAAAAGGAGGCATTTTCCAAATGAATGTATTTGAAACTGAATTTGGATTATCTGAACACTACTGTTATTAACAAGAACATGAAAGGTAGGTTGATGTTTCTGCAGATCATGATGAGAAGCTGCTTCACTTCAAAGTTCAACCTACTGTGGTGACATGATTGTGAAGAATCATCCCCATAACTGATACTCAGAATAGTTTGGATCAGAGATAAATTGTACGTCTGAGTAAGTGTAATAGATAGTTTAAAAGATTAAATAAAGTGAAATTTTCAAGAATAGGTTTTCAAAGGCAAAAGTTAGAATACAAAACATAGTGTGACTTCACTAATCTACATACAAATTACTTACTGAGACTACGGTGGGTGGTGTAGCAGGGATTTCTGTAGGCACAGGAACTCTGGCAGTTTCTGTCACCTAGGTTATTTAAAGCACAGTTAATAAACATCTGACAAAATCAAGGACATGAACAGCAGAATATGGGCAAGAAAACAAATTGGATAAAGAGAAATCATTGTTCATCATAGTTAAATATTAGATCCTTAGAAGGATTTATGTAAAACAATTTTTCAGAATGCTGAAAAAGTGGGAAATTACACTTAAGAAACAACAAACAAATGAGGCCATGTTACATTTTTAAGACAAAAGTCAGGCCAAGTGATGGAAATTTGCTTAATAACATACCTTTGCTTCACCTTCTTTCTGCAACACGAAGTGTTCTTCCCGTACTGCTTCACCTTTAATGCTTACACCAGTCTCTTTTTTAGTCTCAATATCATGGCGAGTTTTATAGGTCTCATCAGCCTCTCCAAAGGGAAAATGTGGAGGGGCAATAGGCTCTGCTTTTATCTTGACTTCATGTGGCTTTAGTTGAGGTGGTTTCACGGGCTTGGTTATCTTTTGCACAGCAGAAGTAGCTGATAATTCTTTTTCCAGAGTAGCCATGGCAGAGCCAGCTATTGAAACCTAGGGAACAGAAGAGAAAGAGCTACAACTTTGTTGTTCTCTTCAGAGGAGACTGTACATTTCTTGAGCAGATTGCTTAGGTGCCATTTGCTTCCTGAGTTAATTTGTTGACACTGCAAAAGTCATATCTATATATGAAGAGAATGTCATTTTAGATTGCATTAGTAGCATACCAGAGATATCCTTGTATTACTTTTAATGTGTCTAACATTGAAGTATTTTATCTTTTTTTTTTTACTTTTGAATTTAAAGATCATTTAAATAAAAAATTATCAAGAAGCTCTTAAGTACAATATGAGAAACATACTTTAAACATATTCACTTGAGGCCTTAGCTTTTCATTTCATCAGTCTGACACTGAAATAAAAAAATACTACTAATTATAGAACTTTCAGTGATTAAAATAACTGAAGATATTTCAAAATGTTGTTGTAGGTGTAATCTGTTTGGAAAACATACATAAATCTTTAAGGAAAAATACTTCAGGTAATTTTTATACTGTTTAATTATGTTTGAGGGAAAAATAAGTTCATTTTTAAAGTCCGGGTGAAGAAAGTATGCTTGAATGAGAAAATTAATTAAATGATAACTTTTAATACTATGTGAAGGAGTCACAAACAGAAGAAGAGAAAAAAAATGACATTATACATTGATGGGGTCATATTATGTAGCCAGGATTGTTTACATTTCAAAAATTAACTTAGTATATAATAATCTACAAGGAAGAAAGATGTAGTTACCAATGTGCTACTGAACCGATGCACATGAATTTGAAGAGGGATACTTCTGCTCTTTAAAAAAAATAAGTTGCATGACAAATTTTATTATTTCACTGTATGACATAAAGTATTAAAATTACCTCTTAAATAGATGATAAACTTATATAATAATAATAAAACCCAACATTTTAGCAGTTCATGTGTATTTTTACAGTAGTGGTCTTTATTAGTCAAACAAACACAACTGTAGACACCATACAATTCTTCTTGGGAATGCACCTGCTGGAGCAGGAAGAAAAGCCCAATGGAATGGGTGACCTACTAGTCATTATAAATGTGCAAGTATCCATATTCTTGAATACAGTTTTCCCTTCTTACCTCATATGTATGATCTGGTTTAGGAACAGCAATTTTGGAGACTGTGAAGTGAGGACTTGCTGTGCGGGGTCGTGGATGTTCGACATGAATTGTTTTCTCACTCTTAGTTTCTGTTGCTCTTTTTATCTACACAAAACAATTGAAAAAAGTTGTTGAGAATGTGATGCTGTTCTCCAAACTGAAACAGATTTCACTGTGACATAATTTTTCAAAAAGAACATAATGCAAACCAAGTCTTACCTCTGTTGATACATGAACTTCCTTCTTTTCATCAGTTGAGATATGTTTCTCAGGAGGAACATAGACAGTTTTAACTTCTTTAGTGACAACATGATGTTCTGCTGGGGCTTCAGCAACATGGTCTGTTACAGTATGCTCTTTGTAGCGATATTCCAAAGTTTTCTGCTTTACATAAGCTTCATCTGCTTGTTCTGGTTCCCAAGGTGATCGAACACGTGCCTGATCAACTGCTGCAACAACTGTAGCTACAGCTTCAGCCTTTTTTCCAGCTTCAATCTACACATAACATTGGCAGAATTTATGCAAATATTCATCATTATATTAAAGGCTTGCATATGTGGCAAATACTTATAAGTATGATGCTCAGTAAAGTGTATTCCAGATAAACAGACAGTACATAGATACACAAAAGTAATACTGTAAACACCAAATGTGTTCATCCATCAATACACTTCAGAGTCAGTAGATTCAAATATAGACATTTTCTTTTCTAAGCTCTATCTATTGTCTACTCAGAACATAGCTATGGTTGTATACTTCATGCATATCAATATTTGTATGCAAGCCCACTTTTAATACTTTACCGTCACATTCATGCCACTTGTCTAAGAGTATGGAAAGTATTTAAATGTGCACATAATTTTCAAGTCAGTTCATATAACTGATTGATGCTACTAAAACCTAGAGAATATGCCTACCCTATGATGTGAATGTATGCATTAAGAAATAATCCCATACAAAATTTTACCAATTCAATGTTAATCTATTTTAAATTATTTTACAAAAGAAGGGAAAGTCAGTTTTCTGAGAAACTGGAAATAATGGATCTGTATCAGGACTTCTATTTGCTTATAGTAACTGATAAATACCATGAACCTCTATGTTATCAGGGTTCAAATTTTGGTCCAGTTAGCCAACAGTAGGTAAAAAGTTGATTACCATTAGTGTTTATTATTGTTGTCATATCTGATCTGAATGTAGCAGCAAAGCATATGAAATGTATGCCTTGTATATGAGAAAAAAGGTAATAGATAAGTTTATGCTGATTTTTAAATTGTTATCACCAATGCCAAAATGTGATTGTTTGCAGAAATTTTGGTTTATCATTAGTGTTGAGGTAACTGGAAAATCTTTTTCAGTATCATTGCCCATTTCAAAATCATTGTTTATACAAACTTGAATTTGACCTTAAATTTGCACCAACTAACAAGTAACTGTTAACTCTTAAGCAATCTGACTCCTTTGAGTGAGTTTTATATGCTATGCTTTTTAAATTACGTCCTCAAAATGTACTATATGAATCTACCACACTGTTTCTAACAAAGTAGATAGACTTTAAATAAAAGCTCTTGGCAACAATAGAGAGAGATTGTTTCAAGTTGCAGGGAGTCATTTTGTAGAAAAAAAAATGCAGTTTGAAATTTGAACATGTAAACATTACTGAAAAGTCATTTGTAAGGAATAGCCTTTAACAGGTAAATGTGATGGCAGTTTAAAAGTGTCATTTCCTAATGGGATAAGACATAAAGCTCTTTATCACTAGAAACTTAATCATGTTGACACTGTTGGTCTCACTTAACAGATATATTGTCTGGAGTTAATTTAAGGGCATTCTACTATAGCCATTAAGTAGCTCTTAAAATGTGATGTTTGACGATAAAACAAATTGTAACAGTGCATTTCATATCTGCAACAACTGTATTCACCTGATCATAAGCTAGATGAATTTGTTCTTGCTTGGCTGTAATTTCTTCTCTAGTTCTGGACATTGCGACTGGTGCTTTGGTTTTATCAGTGGCAATTATTTTCGGAACTACAGTAGTTTTCTTAGGTTCCTTTTTAATCTAATCATTATAGCAGAAACAAAAATTTTGGTTACATATGATCTTGAAAGAGTGGGAAAGCTTTTTGGAATGGGAACAAGGAAGGAGAATTAAAGCGTTAGCTCCTTGTGCACTGCACACAGCTCTGCATTATATATATACTGATAAGTGTTGTTACACCCTGACATCTATTTAAATAAAAGTAAAGATTAAGAAAAAAACCAAAAGCATTTCAGGAGTCAGTCACTCCATTCCAAAGGTCAGTCAGAAAAGAGTTATGGTCATCCTATTAATGAAAACAGTTAGGAGAGAGAAACAGAGGTGGAATAATATATTCTAATTAACAATAGTTGTAAGTGGAATAAATTGCAGGAAAAAAATGAGCTGGAAATGTATAGTTAGTGTATTTTTTGAGAGACCCATAAGGTTTCTAAATAAGGGAGGATAAAAACCAAAATATTGTTGTAGTAGTGCTATTCACCTTTTCATGGGTTATGCTCACTTGTTCTTGTTTGGTAGCAATTCCTTCTTTACTTTTTGATATTATAACTGGAGGTTTAGGTTTATCAGCGGTAATTACTACCTTAGGTACAGAAGGTTTAATATCTTCCTTTATTATCTAGTTTTTATGGTAAAGAAAAAGAAGAATCATCAATTATATCTGTTTTCAAAATTACACAACTTTTTGAGAAGGTGAGATAAGGAAAATGGAATAATTCCTTTGTACATAACAAGTTATAGTCTATCTTGTATACTAGCTGAACAAAATCTATCCAAAGCTGCTAATGTATTACATTAACCTGTGTATAAATTAAAGACGAACCTTCCACTTCCTAGTTAATTGTGACGTATCATTGTTATGTTTCGTAGAAACTGTTTGCATAGAAATCAGTATTACTGGTTTATTTACTCCTATCAATAAATAGAACTACTTCATGGGTTACTCTAACGAACAATGGTTATACAATATGGTCTAGCAGATGCATCCAGACCTCACAAAAATGTGACCTTCATTAAACCAAATTCCACAAGTAAATATCATAATATGAGACATAACCTTTACATTTGTCTTAGAAATCTACCTTCAAGAATAAAAGCTGAAGTCATTAAGTGTACCCTGGCCATGAAAGCCATAACACTCAAAGGCTGTGTGGGAGGGGGCAGCTGCACCCTTCCTCTGTAGGCACAGTTGCTATGAAATCAGTACAAATCAACCTGCAATGCTGGGCCTGTATTTGAAATGGCTTGCTTTATAAAGTTTTCATTTTGTAATCTACTCTACAAATATGCAGAGTAAACTTATGTAGCACATTTGATGAAGAATGAGGCTTTATAAACTTGTTAGGGTACAACAATAAGTTAAATATCTCTAACATTTATTCACCTTTTCATGAGCAACGTGCACCTGCTCGTGTCTGGTAGATATTTCTTCTCTAGCTCTGGATATTTTTTCTTGTTCTTTGGCTTTGTCCGTGGCAATTATTACTGTGGGTACTGGAGTTTTCTCTGGTTCCATTCTTACCTAGATATTTGCAAATTTTTAAATATTAAGGGATATGTTTTTTAAAAAGATAAGGTATATGATTTTTCAATACATTTGGAAAAGAGGACACAGGCAGCAAAAAATGTCAGACTCTGGATTTCAAAATCATCTAGTCTGAAAACAACAACAACATATATAGACTTTTTATAAGCTTATAGACATTTAACATAAAAACTATAAAACTTTCCACAGATGCTTGCTCTGCTACCAAAAGCACTAATAAAAAAAAAAAAAACTGGATCAGAGAAAAAACTTTCCTGCATCATGATTAGGCTGAGAAAGTGTAAGATAATAAAAACAAGTTTTAGATAACTTTCACTTCGCCAAGAAGCTCAGACGTAACCTGCACATAAACATGTAATTTTTTGCCCAGGTGAATTTTTGTTTCTCAGTGCTTTAAAGTGAGCGTACATAGTTTTCCTCATGCAATTTGGGTAGAATGTAAATATATCACCTCTCTATAAAAGATGGTCTTCAATTAAATCACATTTTTCTGATTCATCACGTGCTAAACCAATCTGAATTCCAATCACTCATCAGTAATTTCAAAATTTATTTCATTGCAGAATTAGTTTTTTCTCCTTTTTCTGACCCACTGTGCTTCCAACGAACAAAGCAGGCTACAAACAGCAAGCTTAGAAACAAAATCAGGATAAAAAAACCTGGAAAATTTAATGGCTATTTCCTACAGGTCAATTTTTAAATGGTTGACTATACTATCTAGTAAATCACCATACAACATGTAACAAACCTATTTTTCCCTAAATTAATGTTTTGCAAGTTTATCTATTACATTCTGAGGTATTAATAATGAAAATTAATTAAAAAAGGACAGAGAGTAGTTGTCAAGGAATTCCAGCAGTGTAAACTAGAAATTTGAACATATATAAAAGGAAAAAAATATGACAGCATGTCATTTGTCTTGTTCATAGACCTGCTTTTTGATATTAGATTTTTGAACAACATAAGATATGATGATCATAGGTAATATGATAATTCACCTTTTTGTGAGAGACGTGTCTTTGTTCTTCTGAAGCAGTAATTCCTTCTCTACTTCTCGACATTACCGTTTGTTTTGTGGCTTTATCACTGGTAACTACTACCTTTGCCTCCTTTCTCATCTGATTTTTATAGCAACAAACAAAAAAACCAAAGCCTTAAAATTCATTTTAACAAATTGATCATCAAGAGAAGCAAAGGGAAAAGAAGAGAGGAATGTAAGTGAAGGAAAAATGTGAAGGGAGAATTATTTTATGTCTAGTCAGAAAATTATAAATGAGATATTAGGGGAAAAACTTCAGTGTAAGAATAATGTTAGAAAACTAATGACAAAAAAGAATATAGGATCACTTTCATAGAAGGCATTCTTAAACTTAAAACCAGTTCAAGAATAATTCTACTATGATGGAAAACAAAGGAATAAGTTATCCAAGAGCATTCTTTTACAATACAATATGCATGCTTTTGTGGTGCACCAGGTAATATCTTGTTAATTCCTCACAGTGAATCATGCCTTCTTTTATGGTGGATGAAGGGAAAGGGGAAATTAGAGAATGTCTATGGTCTATTTCTACCTGCTCCCGGACAGGTTGAACGTGGACTGCAGTCATTGCTGTCCGTTTAGCAGTTTGCTCTACAACACTTGGAGCTGGTTCTCTCACCATGGCTTGATCCACAGCAGCAACAACTGTAGCAACAGCTGCTGTTTTTCCACTGTCCTTTCTCACCTACATCAGTCACATCAAAGACATTTTTTCATGTTTTGCATACATTCAGAAAGACAAGACAAGCACAGAGACACAATGTTGCAAAGAAACATTTACATTTTTGCTGCAGAACTCTCTCAACAGCAGATAACACACACATTTTTATACACAGCCTCACAGATTCCATTTAGCAAATCTATTCAGCAGTGGTAAGTCCATACATAAAGCAAAACAAATGGTTTTTTTTTCCAGAAATAGACTTTACCTCTCTAGCACCAGCTGCAACTTCACCAGCAGCAGAACCACTAATGGTAACTTGTTCTTGGACCCCGTATCTCCCTTCCCATCTTTCTTCAGTTCTTATTTCAGTAGTGCTTGTAGATACTCTTGTTTCCTTCATCTGGGCTTCTGTGGTTGCAGTATATCCCTCCTGCTTCCAAGGTGGAAGGACTTCAGCCCCAGTTGTCACTATCTGTGTTTTACGAACTGGAGATGGAGATTTCACTGGTCTAATAGGTGAGGTGGACAGTCTTCCAGCAGGAGAAACTGACCTAATGAAAAAAAATGAAGTATTCATCTAGTGTCACACAACAGCTATATAAACAACTTCAGGCTGAACTTGAATTCCTTTCCCATTTAGGGTATCTTTAGTATTTTGTTGTTTGACTTTTAAAGAGTTTTTGAGGTGTTCTACTTGTAAATGACACTGTTTTTAACATTATGCCTATTGTGTGTTTTTTACATATTCATAACTGTAATACATTTTTGTAGTAGCTTAGTTAGATTTCCAAAAGGAAATAAGGATAAAAATCAAAGGGCATTTCACTCAAGCATATATATTTAAAATATCACATCATTAGTTTCCATTTATTCTATCTCAATTCTCCTAATATGAATAATAGAAAAAGGCTTACAGGCTGCGGGTATTACATGTTATATCTGTAGAGAGATAAAATGATTAGTAAACCGTTCTTTGTAAAAATATCATGTGGCAGCCACTTAGCAACACCATTGCTACTCCTGCACCATATAACTCATTTCCATGTGTCATACATGTATTCAGCCTCCAGAAAGCTTCTGGTTGTGGCCTATACATTGCCCCATACTTACCCATGCTGTTACAAATCTCAGCAACAATAAGTGGTGGTCACTTAAAAAGAATCAGTTTGTAAATTTTTATATATATATATATATATATATATATAAAATTAAATCCCAGTCCTAGCAAATGGTTTTAAAGCATTGTCAAAATCACAGATTCAGGCTTTTTAACTTGGATTTTCTTCGAGAGGAAGTTTTTGTGCAACGTAGATAACGCTAACGAAATGCAGCAGCAGGGGGCAGCAGCATCATACCTACGTTTAGATTTATTTTCTGATGCGTTCCACGACTAAACATGGTTTGGCTAACGGCACAAATTCCTAGTTACATGGGCACTCCTGATGGCACTATTGAATTATCGTTTCATCTATGCAGTGTGTCAGATATCGCTGGTTACTACCAATACATTTCTCCCTATCCTTGCAAGTTCTTCCCAGCTGGGCAAAATTTACCAGCATACCTAGCTCTGGCAATTTAAATGGGGATCTTCTGACCACTCAGCTTGGAGACATTCTTTCTATGATGCTGATGCTCCAGGATGCTGAAGCTGCTGGACTTCCAAAGCAATTTTCTCTTTACTTGCCACTCAGCACAGACCTCCATAGTTCTCCCAGAGCATGAACCCTGCATTTCATATTACTTACTTTTCATTTCAAGACTCTATACAGCAGAGATAAATTTTATTTTTCCATAACCACATTTACCTTGCCTACCTTCAAAACATTATTTCTACAATCATTACTAGTGCACATGTAGAACACACATTCATAATGTTTCATGTATCCTACTGTTCTGTTTGGCACTTAACAATGTCATTGCTTTGCTCACCTAGAATAATCAAGGGCCAACTGCTCTACTATTTTATTTTCTTTCCTCATGAACTTGGAGATTTGAATGCTAATTCAGCACTATGTAGAGCAATCAAATGGAGTTTATTCTCTAAAGGATTTTCTTCCATATGGGACAGAAAATTTATGAGGCACGCATTTCTGTAACACTGACAAATATAGCACATTATTGCTCATTGTCAGAATAAATTCAGTCAGTATTAAGTCAGTGCTTTTTTGCATTTTACACTATGCTCTCATTCTACAGCATTACTGCTATAAGTGAAAATGATGCAAAAAAAGCAATCTTGTTTGAAAGAATAATAAGCTTACCTTACTGGTGAAGGTGTTGGTGCTCTAACGTGTCTTACAGGTGATGGTGATTGTCTAACAGGTGATGGTGATTGCTGTCGTGCCATTTGTGCTTTTGCAGCAATTATTGGTGGAGTTGGTGATTTTGATGTAGGTTTAGGAATCATTCGTGGAGGTGCTTTGTGTGGGAGCTGTTTGCTTGTTGCACCCTCTATGACCATTTCAACACTGGTAAGTGATCTGGCATCAAAGTGGGCTTCAGTCTTCTAAAATGAGATCAAGAAAATGTATCTGAGATACTGTAAAAATAATAAGCTATGTTTTAGCCTTACCAGCTTTGGTTCTGAAAAATATACCTTTTCAATTCTGGCTTGTCTTGTTTGTGAAATCTGAGCAGTCGAAACAATTGTCTTTGTCTTTTTAGCAGGAACGGCTTCTTCCTCACCTTTTGGAAGAGAAAATATGGTCAAGATTATTGCATACTGCAGCAAGAAAACAATAAGCATTTGCAGAAATAAATGAAACGACCAATTTCAATTATATATAAATTTATATAAACTGATAAATAATTAAGCAACTATTTGGTTTTCCTGCAGTGTCTATAGACAGATAATTGTGAAACCAGTTGAAATAATATTTCTTCACTACTAGGTCATTAGAAAAAAAAAACAAAAACAACCCAGACAAACCAAAACATGTTTATTGTAGATTCTTCAGAATTAGTCCTGGAGATAAAATCCAAGCAAGACTACTCTGGGTAAAATAATTCAATGCTACATTTCTCTAAGAACTATCTTAATCCTTACTCAGCTCATTTACAAGACCATGTGCAGTTACTCAGTCTAATGTATCTATTAATCAGTTCATATATATTCTCATTTTAAAGAAGAACCATTCTGGAGAAAAGGTCCTTTTAAATTCTGAGACAAAAAACTTTAGTGAATTTCACCAAAGACATGCCAGTCAGTAATGCTTGTGAAAGAAGCTATGAATTAACTTATTGATATAATTTTGATTAAATTGTGTATATTGTGCCATCACAACAATGAATGCTCTCTAATTTTCATGGCTCACAACTTCAACTCCATTACCTTGAATTAGCAATTCGGCTGTTGAAGTAGCCCGTCCCACATTATTTGTGGCATTTACTGAATAGGTACCGGAGTCTTCAGGATATGCTTCTGCAATTATTAAGCTGTATAGGTCTCCTTCTTGTAAAATTTTAAAATCGGGGGAGCTTTGAATTTCTGCTCCATCCCGATAGAACTTCACCACAGGTGTAGGGATTCCAGTCACTTTCACGTCAAGTCGAACTTGACTTCCCTGCCTTGCAGTCATGCTCTGTAGTCGTTGTGAGAAGTTTGGTGGTGCTGTTCCAGCTGCAGTTTTATTGAAGAAATAAATAGAAAAACAACATCATCTGTTAAAAAGAACTGTAAGGGATAGATACATTATCACTAGAAGTGTACAGGGTCTATTTCTCCTTCACATGCTACTAACAGATGATGATAACTCCTCAAACATTCAAAACATTAAGAGCTGATTTGCCAAAATGCAAATACCTTTATTTTTGTGTGTGTGTGTGTTTAAAATTTCTTTTATTTCTGATTATGTTCATGATTGTGAAAGTTTCTAGACTTAGGCATACTTCGAGTATAACCATAGGTAGCAAGCACAGTCTCTTGGGTATGGCCCATTATGTGAGTTATTCTGTTAAGTATCTTTTATATTATTAAATATTATTAAGGGCTCCACTCCACAGAACTTTACCCTTTCTTTTATGAGTAGTTTAAATGTAGACAGTGTGAAAGATCACATTAGCAGGAGTATACAGAGCTAAGCCAGAAGTTTGTAACTGTAATTAAGAGTTTATAACATCTAGAATAAATTTTATATAGTTAAGATGTAAAGGATACTGTTAAAAGTTACTGGTGAGAATATATGCTGAATTCTAGACCACTTTAGGAAAAGGAGTTTGGTTTGCTATTTCTTTGCTGATCAGGTACTTCAAATCCAGTTTTTTTTTTTCATTATCCACACTTCTGCTCTTTCTTATATTGATAGCAGACAAGTGCCTTTCTTTATCTGATGGATACCTGTGACAAGTAGTTCAGCAGTACTAGTTGCTTGCCCAGATCCATTGGTAGCTTGTACCGTGTATCTTCCACTGTTTGCTTCTGTCACGGTGGGGATCACCAGTTTAGCGCGGCCATCACTAAATGAGATCTGCACACCGGGCAGAGTTGCAGCAGAGAGAACCTGGCCATCCCGATACCAGCTCACCTCAGGAACTGGGAAACCTAAAGAAAAAGGAAGACAAAAGGAATTTAAGATGCTATGCAATGCTGCATGTGCAGAATTAACATAATACTGCCTTACATGTACACAGTCATAGTAGAGTGTAATGGCATAGGCACAAATCTATGATTATATGTCCAGTGACGTAGTGATAGAGGAATTTCTTTTAAGGAAGTTCTTTAAAATACACAAAGCACTAGAACAACTGCACAGGCTACTGCATTTAAGAAATTACTTGAATAATGAATGTTTAGCAATCCCATTGAGGAATAAAAGTTCATCCAATGAGGGAATGAATTAACACACGTAAAGGTGGATTTTTCAATTTATTTTCTAGTATCTAAGTAACATTGCCTATTGCTAACAAGATTCTTCACTTAATAGTTTGGAAACAAAGTAAAAATTGGAACTTAAGTATTTGTCCTACCATAAAATTATTTCAGAAAATGAAGTTGCAGAATTACTGACTGTTGTTTCTTTTTTCTGTAGAGAATTCTGTTTGACTTTGGTGGAAAGCAGTCAGCTGGAATCAGTTGACATTTTGTTGTTCAATTATATTGTTCTTTTGTTGTCAGGTTCAGGAGCAAGACTCTTCTGGTGAGAAGAGTTTCAACTTCATCTATATCTGTTTTTTTTTTTTTTAACTTTAAATGCTGATTTTAGATTCCTAACAAAAATTCTCTTCCCAGTGTTCTATTCATTCAACTTTATTGAGCAATTGAAATTTGCCAGGTAAAGTATATGAGCCACATAAGGATGACAGCTAATTTAAGGAGATAGTTTGAGCCCAAAGTCTTTTTTGTAGTCCTAGAACACTATTTCTCCAAAACAAAAATCCATGCAAATTTACGTTATTTACTTCACTCAAGCCAAATCACCAATTGCACTGCACAGAGGCTCAGAAATGAGGTCTGAGACTGGGCTTCCTATAGCTGCACTAATTTTCCCAGTTCCACTGTCCATGGTTTGGAAAATCCCAGAGCCACATTATTTTGCTCTCCTTCTAGAGTATCCCTCCTACAAACTGACTTAATTATTTGGGGTTTTGATGTGCTAGGAATATGACAATGTGAGGCTAAAATGAAAGACAAAGTGAAGAACGTGGATTGAAGCTTTTAGGTTGTCCATAGTCACATCAGACTTGGTTAGGAAAGTTTTAAATTTTACTCATAGTTGGAAAACTGAATTTCATATATATGTAAAATAGAAACACATATATATAGAGAAAGTGTGTTCAGTTTTAGAGATAATTAGAAATCAAAAGGGTAAAAGTACATTTCAGCATTGTTAGTTTCACAGATGGAAGTTACCCAACAGCCCTGATAGGGCTGGCACAATTCAGTTTGGTATTGGACAACTTGGACATTGTCACCATAAACATAGAGTATCCAGCAGATGACACTGACCTCACCCAGAGCTACGTGTCTTCAACAGTTGTGCAAATGAGTTTCAAAACATTTTAAGCTAGACAATCAAAGATCATTTTATCAATAGTGAATTTCTTGAAACATTGCCAAAATTATTAGCAAACATGGAGATCTGTGTGGTAGTTTGAACAAGGCCTATATTTTAAAAAAAAAATGAAGTCTAGTTTGACATGAAAAACTGGAACTGGTACGTTGAAGAGAAATCATTTTGAAAGTTTGAGCCCAAATTCATATTAAAAGAAACTCAACTTTCGCATTTACAAGCATTCTGCTAGTCCCATGTCAAAAAGCTAGGGACTGAAAAGTAACATCCACCTCAGATTATTGATATATTTGCCTGAACTGTGCTGTACTCTCTCCAGAAGTTCCCTGTCCCTCTTGAGCTGAGGAGCCCAGAACTGAACACAGGATTCCAGATGAGGCCTCGCCAGGGAAGAGTAGAGGGAGAGAAGAACGTTCCTTGACCTGCCGGCCACACTCTTCTTGATGCATCCTAGAATGCCATTGGCCTTCTTGGCCACGAGGGCACATTTCTGGTTCATGTTTAGCTTATTATTGATCAGGACTCCCAGATGTCTCTCTGCAGAGCTGCTTTCCAGTAGGTCAATTCCCCAGCCTGTACTGGTGCATGGGGTTGTTCCTCACCAGATGCAGAACTCTGCACTTGTCCTCGTTGAACCTCATGAGGTTCCTCTCTGCCCAACTCTCAAGCTAGTCTAGATCCCATCGAAGGCAGCACAGCCTTCTGGGGAATCAGTCAGTCCTCCCAGTTTAGTGTCATTAGCGAAATTGCTGAGGACACCAAACTGGGAGGACTGGTTGATTATTACAGCATTATTTTTCATTTTAAAACTCTCATTGAGGTTTTTTGAGCCTTATTGCCAAAAAGAAGAAAACTAACCTGAAGTGCCTCAAATTCTCCACTTAAGTAGTTGAATTCAATGAGATAGGGAACTACAAACCTGTGTACAATCTAGGTGCTGCTGTCAACAATAAGCTGAGTACAAAAGCTGCCTAACGTTGGATAATACCTGAAAATATCAGTTCAAAGTATGTTAAACCGAGTACAGGTTAGCTCTTTATGAACAAATTCAATACTTGATCAATACCGTGGAGACATGAGGATGGGCACAGTTCTAATACCAGCAGCACTACAGACTTTCTGACACTTATGTGCTGTCTCATCTTCCCACACTCACTGCTCACCCAATATGGCTGCCTCTGTGATGATGTTCCAGCTGCTCTGGCATTTACTGCTTTTAGTCATAGGGTTCCTGTCTTCTGCACTTTTTGAGCACAGAGGGAGTTACTGGGTATTTTTGTCTGATATGAAACCTTTGTAATATGACAATTCACAGTCCGATACAACAGTACAATTAATTTTTCTAGTTTACAGACTGCAAAATTGCATCTCAGGTGTTTTTTAAGCTCGCTTTGGTATTCTTAGGTTAACTGTGCTCTTCGCATTAGGATTATAGCTCTGTATTAATACTTGACTTGTATGTAAAGGCAGTGTTATCAGACATAAAATAAAAGTCTGAATTTCAGATTCATAATAATTTCTGACAGACAGGAAGTACAGAAAATGTAGCAGAATAAAACTGTGTAGTTCATTATTTATGCAATTAGTTCCAGAAATAAAACTTTCATACTTTTTATGCATTATAAAACTGAATGCCAAGCCACTGTCAGATCTGTCAGTCTTGGTGGATGCAGAGCCGGAAAGATAATCCATAATCTCAAAATGTGAATAAAAGCTAATAGAAGATTGTCTCACATTATATTTGGTACTAAAATACAAATATGTTATAGGCTGCTGCAAAAAAACTGCTGTAATTCCTTTCAGTAAGAAAGCACATTCCCCTACCAAGTACTTTATGATACCACACAAATGAAAATAGACAAAATCATGCACTGAGCCATATTTCTGGTATTATAATTGATTTTTTATATACTTATGGATTCACAATAACTCTATTGTAATCATCAGTGAAAAAAAACTTTTCACAGTGTACAAACAAGAGAAGGTCAGGACAATTAACTGAAAAGCAGAGGACCAAATAAGAGTATGAGGCATGAAAATATATAAAGGATGTAGACTGTATATGTTCAAACACCTTGTGTCAGCCAGTGTTATCCAAAGAGACCAACAGATGAACCACAGTGGACTATAGATGTCAGAGATCTTTATAGTCAGACAGATCATATGTTTGCACCTGTCACAGGGCATCTGGGTAGCACTTTATGGTATGTGGGTCATCACATTACTAATGTCTGTAAGACAATGTAATTCCATCAGGAGGAACATGTGTCATCTCTCCTTAATCACTACTGAGGTCAGAGGCATGCTTAGAACAAGGTGTTGGTTATCTGGTAAAGTTATCTCAGGGGCTTGCTTGCATGGAGCTTTGCACAAGACAGAGTGTTTTGAAAATGTGTACACTGGTAAAATGAAACATCATTTAAAATTATGTGGCATCTTTAAATTGCATCAACCTAAATTATATTAATCCAATCTTGTAGCACCATAACGATCACCATATGCATCTACTATCTAGCAAACTAGGGATTTCTACCCTCTTCAGTGGACCTAGACTTTGTGCTTTAAACCCCTCACCAGAACTCTGTAATTCACTCAAGGACACAGAGGGCAGAAGTTTAGCTTATCCAGAGCAAGGGTTAACACTTGGTCAATGAAGAAATAACACACACTTTTCCTTTTACATTTTGATTCCTCATTCCATTTGATTATCTTTCAAACAAGACTACTTTCTGTGCATCCATATGAAGTACGTATGTTTTTTATGTATACGTTTAACGCTCATCTAACATACACAAGAATTAGACATGAGTCGCATTGGAAGGATAATTGGCTGTTGCTGGACAAGCCTTGTAACTTCATGCAGTATGTTTGTGAGTATCTGACAGCACCTCACAGAGCTGGTCAGTACCATATGATGTGGTTATATATTCACATTTCAGCACTGATCTTTGCCCATTCAGATCAGAGTATGATGTATGAAAAGCATTATCATTTGTCTTATGTAAACAAAAATAATACTAAAAAAAAAAAATCTTGCAAAAATGAATCAAAATCTTACCACTAATATGAGCCTCAAAGGTTGCGGCACTACCCTCCAGTGCCACAACACTTTGTAACGGCTGCGTAAATGTTGGTGCTTTTGTCGTCATCTTTACAGGCACTCTGAAAGCAACAAAAACACAATTAGATATCAATGGTGATACTGTTACGTGCACTTCCTTCTTTCTAGATTTTAGGAACATTTCTAACTCTTTTCGTAACACTTTACTCTTCTTGGCTTTAAATCCTTCATTGACCTGGTGAATTGTGAAGACTCTAGGTTTTGATAAAGTTGTATAGCAAATTATTCTTAGAACACACTGGGTGAGTTGGATGTGAGATTGTTACATTTAGTGAAACTGTGTTTTCTCATTACAAGTATGCAGCAGGAGAGCAAGTTCTGCTTGACTCATTGCATGACCTTGTGCGGGTCATTTAGTCTCTTTGTCCGTTAATATCTTTTACCTAAAGAGAAAATAGTTTACATGTAAAAATTCTTTGAAAGATTTCAAAATGTTTTGTTAGTGCAAAGCACTGATATTCTTCAATGGAAAGACACATAAGTAAGTAGCAACTGAAAAAAAATGAAAAGTCTACAATCAATTTGGCTTTTAATAATTAAAAAAAAAATACCAAGAGGCTCTCTTTTAAAAGCAATCTTTAAATACTGAATAATTTCTTTTTGCACAGAAGCATATTCGCAGATAAAATTATACTCTTTCTTAGAGAGTATCTTGGTGGAATTTTGAATATGGAAAGACAGTCACTTTCGAAACACGAGCTAGGATATAAGGTAGCCACTGACATTGACGGTTTGAACAACTGCAGATCCATGTGAAACCTGAAAGAAAAATAGCTTACTTTCTCTTCCCATGCCATAAGATCCTACTTTAAAAGAGCATATTGTCACTAGAAAAGCCTCTGTATTTTATATTTGCATGAACATATATTTACTGTTGCTGAATTGTGCATGTTTTTAAAATGTAGCTAATAGTCCTATAAATCTTTTAAAGGCATGATTTTTCTCATTTAAAATTTTTCCTGAGGGCATATCTTGTCCTACCAAAGAAGGATTAAGCCATAATCTTTTCAAATAAATCTCATTCACACATTTACTGTTGTTTACTTTGGCTTTGGTGTCTCATTTTTTGACAATCCCAGGACTAACTTGAAAAATTAATGAGAAAGTTAAGTTTGTTTCACTACAGTCAAATTTAGGCTACCTTTCCAAAGGGTGAAAATTCTTCATGGCACAGTTTCTTTATTGAAATCAGTGCCCAATATCTAAATACAAGAAGTACATAAGGACAGAATAGGATTTTATGTTGGGGTTTTGAGCTGTTTTTTATTGCCTTTAATGGTTATCTGGACATTTGTTCCAGCTTGACAGAGGAACAGCCTTTTATCAAAGCTTTTCAGCTTCAAAGGTGAGGGAAAACAAGCTTGAAGACAAATATCTGTCCCATGTATTTCTCTAAGATCAACTGCAGTTATATTTATGTTTTGAATAAAATACATGGAAATAATCTTACAAAATAATTAGACATTATGAAAGCTTATATATACATGTAATCTCCTGACTCCAGCATAACTTCGAAATAATTTAATTTCTTATCATTGTCATTGAGTTTACACAAAGTTTATATATTTCATTGTCTAGAAAAATTTTAGTGATGAAGGTCTGATCTTATAAGGCTTTTTGTATCACTAGAATTAAAAGTATGTATCTGAAATGTCATGTTCCAGAAATAACCTTCCTGGCTATGAATGACAGCAGACAAGTGTTCCAGAGCTGCCATGTAATTGATACCTTAGCAGTTGATTCCCTTAAAAAGTCATCAGTGCTTAGCTGATACCATGCGCATTTTATCAGAGCTATTCTTGGAGCTTCTCAGTTTATCTCTCAGTAGCATAACCTTGAACACTCCCAACAGAAACGAGTTTTTAAGTTAAGCCCATGTGTTCATGCACTTTTCAAATCTTAATTTCTATGGACTTTAACAATAAATATACTGAAAAGGCTTTTTGAAGAGATGTTTTCAAGACTTACTCCCAGAAATTTAAGACATAATCTTGCCAGAAAACATCATCTCTCCATGACTATACTCTGGAGCCTATACCCCCACCATGAGCAAAGGTATAAATAATGGATAATATCAGGATTAATAATTAACCAATAAAATACTTCGTATACCCACAGAAATGTACTACTGACCTGATCTCTCAAAGTGCCCGTAAGAGTGGGCTAAGCCCAACGAAATCTTCTTAAACGACGTCCTTATCCAGAGTAAGATTTTTTTAGACAATCCCAGCATGAGAATTGTAGAGCCTCTAATCCTAAAAAACAAAACTACACAGTCTTGACAGTGTAGTTTTGTTTTTTTGCAATCCCTACACCCGAGGCGAGGCGGGGAATGCACGACTGCTCAGAAGTGCTAACATAGTTGTTTTGCTTTATATACCCCAGCTCTGCTGACAGGTCTGCCTCATTAAGTCAGTGCCAGTTCTGATTGGTTTCCTAAAATAAAGTATCTTGTGAGAGGGGATCCACTCTTTGTAACCATACACCACCTGTTGGTTTGACTGACAATGCTAATTTTGGAGGCACAAGAGGAATTCACTGAGGAAACAGTATCTGTTCTGAAGACTTTGGTTTACAGTTCACTTTAATTTATAATAAGCCATTGTGAAACTCATAAGCATAAGATGAAGAAAGTAATGAAGTGTTAGAGCAGAGGATATGGACAAATCATAAGCGGTCATATCAGTGAGATTTAGTATTACTTTCATTAAAAAACACCCAAGGAGCTACCAAATGCATCTGTCAATCACCAGACTAAATAAGTAAGCTGAGCTCAGACATGTGGCTGCACGCTATTAGAATACACCATTTAAGTTACATTTCTCCATAACTTTGAATCCTAAAGTTGCATTTGGTAATACATAGATTTGGCATTGTCTTTCTTTTTCTTCTTTCCTTGAAAATTTTAATGTTTGATGTCCCAAGTAGTTAAGCTTTAAGCTTACAAAGGGCAGAAATAGAAATTTTTGTGAAATTAACATAGGCAAGTATTGTAATTTTTTTAAAAAGTAGATTTTAAGCCTAACTGATCTTTTCTAGATGTGTGGAGGCCTTGTGCAGACCACAGAATTCCTCATCCATGGAACAATGTATTAGTTTGTGAACTCGCACTAGCCTAGCTTTGTTATTCTATTGTACCACTAGATTGCTTGCTTCTGAAACAGATTAAAGTTAGAGGACTACCCTCAGCTGTAGCTGGAATGTGTTTTGCCATAAGACATCTGCCATCATTTCTTTCTTATTAAAAAATCCTTTTCCTTCCCTATGACACAGAATGTATATAGTGTATATCTAGGAAGCTCTTTAAGTATATAACTGCCTCATAAAACTATTTAAGTGCTTAAATTTAAGCATGTGCTTAGTTGGTTTGGTAAATGGAGAACTTAGGTCTGCTGTTACCAAGATCCACATTGAAAAGAATCTGCCAGAGGATAACTAGAGAAGTAAATATGAGATGGAGCTTTGTTCTATGAGCTGCACTTGTGTTTGAAAATGTGAAAAAAACCTCCAGCAGGAGCCCAAGAATATGCCATAGGGACAGAATACCACCAGTGTGATTCCTGGAAAGGGGTATTATAATATAGTTTACAGATCTGAAAAAAAAACCGAGAAAGGACATATTGCTGCATTCTCAAAAAAATAACTGTAGAAATTTGATCTCCCCAATAATTTATCCAGCCAATAGGGTTGTCAACTTTATGGCTACTTTTGGCATGCAGCGGTAACTGCAGCAAAAGAAACCGAAGGAAGTCTCCTACACTGGTACTATGTGGACTCTCACAGAGGCTGGATGTCAGAGCACTTTATTTTTTGTTGCAAATAGATGTCAGGGAACCTAACCTCTCTGTATAAGACTTAGTACGACAAGAAATTCAACTCTGTGCATTAGTGCGGAGGACATAAACTGCTAAAGAATTCTGTGTAAAGAGTATTTGATTTCTGATTCTAAATAGAGACTTGCAAAATTGGCAGATGGAAGTTTTTCTCCAGTTGAACATTTAAATACGCCGTGAAAAAATCAAACTTGGAGAGAGAACAGAGGCTAGTATCTGCAAACTTCTTAAATGCAGCCAGCTTAATTATGATGTCTAAGTCAAATAAGCAAAACGAACACGTCACTTTTGAAGTTATGAGGTGCTTGGAAGTTTTCCTATTTCAATCAAGTGACTAACTGATCACAATAATAAGTACAAGAAAAAAAAAGTGCTACATTTAAAAAAAAATAAACCAAGTAACTGTATTTTAAAAAGAAATTACTTCCCTTTTTTTTTCCCCCTGGATTTTTAAATTTGCTTTTGATCGCTGTTAAATCTATTTCCATTCAAACGCAAGTTTGTACCTTTTCAACCTTTTACTTTTGCTGCTGAATTCAGAAATGAAATTGAATGATGAAATATTTCTCCCACACTCTTGAGGAAACACAAATTACTTATATTTTGTGCCTTCTCTTAAGAAAATCCCAGTGGGATTGCTACATATTTAGTATCATGAGGTATCCATAATAAACAGCAGCAAGATGACTTGAGTCTTATTATTTGTGTAGCAAGGACATTGCTGGTAAAAACGATATTTTTTCTTTACTCCTGGACAAAACAAAAGTCAGATCCAGATAATGAAAAAGACCTTTTTTTCAGGCAGACATACAAATTGAGGATTGTTATGAAAATTTCAGCATTTGCTTCAGTCTGCTACTATGTGAAGTATAAACTATGTATTGCCAATGTTACTATATGTATTGCACTGTAGGCCAACATACAGTCTTCAACACAATGAAACATTGTGGTGTGGATATGAGTTATCTCTTTGTATGTGATTCACTTTGACTAATTCTAATAATCCTATTGACTTGATGAATGCAGTTGCATGAAAGAACAATTATTTTAGTAGGCCCACATGAAGATGACTTAAAAGCTGAAAATCTTAGTCAGGGCTTAAGAAAAATTCATTAGTTCTTGAAAATTCGAGAATGCTTAAAACTTCCATTTAGGCAAGTTTTCACTGTGCTTTTTTGAAGTGGAATTTCCTTTTTATATTTTTAATCTCTAACTTTCTTTTTCTTCATTATTTGTAAAACAGTAGCTGTGTACTATGTGCTGTAGGTTCATAGTCAATATAGCATAAACCTTGCATTCTTTCTGGTCCCTTAATCTAACTAGAGATACTAATTTGAAAACTGCATAAAAAGAATCAGTATCTTTACCGTTTCCATCTCTACTTCTATTTTTCCTCACTTCCTTCTTCTTTCTTCTGTTCTGTCCTATATGACGTCTGTTCTATCCCCTTTTATGTATTACTTTCATTTTGCTCTGTCCTCCAAACAAACGTGCAGAATCAAGGGAGCCAAGAAATAAATAATTTGGTCACTTTAAATGAAAATTCCCACTGTCATAAAAGATGCTGTCATAAATCTTTACAGAACTGACAAAACTCTACACCTGATCTAGGTTGACCTGCTTCTGCAGGGGGGTTGGACAAGATCTCTAAAGGCCCATTCCAACCCTACCATTCTATTGTAATTCTACAATTACGTCCTTGCTGAATTTCCATTCTCCTGACGTCTGCTTTTGAAAAAAGAATTTGCTTTCCCACCCGCTATACAGATTTTTAAACTAAAATATTATTTTCGTAACTTTTAAACCTTTCAATCCTAACCTAAAATCAAAGTCCATTTCCATCACCTTCATCAACTCCCCTTCCCTGCAAAGGCTGTATACAGTATTTAGTAATGAAGCCTTTAGAACCTTTAAAAAAAACTATAAATTTCATTATATTCACAAGAATATCCATTTTTGTGCTGTAGCTGGCTGCTGAGATGCTGCAGCATTTTCATATTCTAATGTCTCAGCTGGGCTATTGCGACTGATTATGCAAGACATTAATTTTTTCAGAGACAAACTGAAACTTGTTTGCAGAAAATTATTTTATTTGCTAAAGCAGAAAACAGTTGCTCTCAATGTAGAAGAGAGACCTAACCCACTAGGCAATTTTTGAAACCACTTTAGCTATTTCACATGTGAACAACTTAGTATGAAAGCTGACCAAGTTTGAATGAGTATGGAATAGTTACTGAGGTCCACATTCACTAACTTTATGTTAATAGTTGTAACTCGTCATCTCCTTGGAAACATCTAGGGAGGAGATGTACAGTCATCTTTTTCCCAGGTTTTCCTTGTATATTCTTTCTTCATATATCATTCCCATATATTTACATATGGAGAACAAGGAAGTAATTAAAAAAATACTTACTCAGCACCTCACCTTATAAATCAGGATCCTCATAAAAAAACCTGCACCCCAAGGATATATTTACTAAATGTTCTACTTCCTTCCACAAAACAATAATTAGTGTAATACCGGTAACAAACTTTAACTAACATTAAGATATTCCTTAGGATTTAATAGCTATATATCCGTCAAATTTTGCAGACATTTTAATAAATTAATTGGCATCTATTATTTACATAGATGAATGAAAAGAAAATGAAAAGAAAAAAAAAAAAACCCACACACTTTCAGAATGGATCCATTCCCTGGGAACTCTTGGAGCAATAACTGTGCTCCTCATTGGCAAAAAAAAGGTTGCTGGGTTTTTTGTTTATCCATTTGTAGACACTACTATCAAGTATTTTGTTAGAAAACCACAGGTAAGACAGATAAGAAGACTTCTGTTTTGCCTCATGTATTATTTAGAATAGCTTTAACACCTTGTTTTTAGGCCTTTTTTTCCCCACAAATTAATGGCATAAAGAAGCCCACCTCAAATATTAAAGTTCAAGTTGTTCTTACAGTCTGACAATCAAGAGGAAAAGCAAGAATACAATGCCTTAAATGTACTGAGGAAACAAGATCAGCAGGAACCAAATGAAACACTTTCATTTTTACAGAATGGATTTTTAAATAGGAAATCTTATATGCCATACTTACACATTCTGATGAAAGAACATCTATTTTAGGCTTTTTTTTTTAAATTTGGGAGTATGTCTGATGTGCATTTTGTCAGTCCTCTGAACGTGACTGCAGTTAGAAACACATTTTTTGGTGAAACCTTTAAATTTAAACACGTGCAAAGAAGAGGCTTAGTCAATAGGAAGGTAATAGTATGACAAGATGTTTGATTTTTGTCTCCATTGCATTTTGGAAAGAACTGTTATGAGAGATACAGAGTAAATAAGCAGAGCAAGAAACTCAGTCCTCAGCTGCTATATTTATATGCACGTATACACAGCCTTATGACTCTTCGTTGGGCAGGATGCCACTGACTTTTCCATAATGTCAAGCAAGTGATTTATATGATCAGGTGAAGACGTGTACATGATATTTTTTTAAGCTCATTTCCTCTCTGTGCCTGTATTTTAACTTGGAGATAAATTTAAGTTTCTACTAGCCACTGGGAATCTTGTTGGGAGATAAAGGGTTAATGTTTTGGTAGTAAGATTCAAGCAACTCTCAAAAACATTATTTCAATCCCAATTTACATATACCTGGATGGATTGCAAAGATAGCCACTGCTTAAACCTCTATCTGCTCTCTGTGAGAAGTGTAATACCGTGGCATATAAACCTAATGTAAATGTAGTTAATGTTTGTACAAATAATGGCAAAATGTGGCGTAATAGGCAGCTGCACAATACACATATCCTTGTGTAATGACTGCTCTACAATCCAAAAGTTTCAGTTTCAATTCACGTTTTCTTTATACCCTAAATGGATTCTGTCGGTCTTGAGGGATTCTATTATTGAGGAGTCCTTGGCCAAAGTTAACTATGTGCTTTGAAACTAGCATGGATATCCCTTCATAGTCCACTTCTTTGGACTGTAATGACATGCATCAACTAGAAATTGACTGTTTTGTTACACTAATCCAGTCTGAAAGTAGAAGCAATATAATGAAAAACTTCTCCATTATGTTGCCTTAAAGAGACTCTCTTTTCCCTAAAGACATTCTTGGTACTAAGCATGCATTAGACAACATTTTTAATTATAACCCTTTGGTGCCCAGCCTCCTCAAAATCAAATTATCTTAAAGCTTTTAGAAACAGGTCAATTAACACTGTAATCAAGTGTTATGGGTTAGGCCCATCTGGGGACAAAAGACCATGATCAGCCTTAAGTACCACAGACATTGGAACTCCCTAAGGACAGGGAGGGCTCAACTGCCACTGATGGTCCCAGACCAAGCTACGCAGCTTGAGGGAGAAAACAAAATTTATTTTAATCCACCTCCAACCAAAGCATAACGAGCAGAATTAACCAACAGAAAAACATTACAGAGTAGGGCGAATGACAAATGTTGCAACCAGCCCTTTAAGATTCCCTTTCCTCCACCCTACGGGCTCAGAGGCTTGACCCTGGTGTTGTTATCACCTCCCACCCTAAGCAGTGCCAGGGGCAGGGAATGGGGGCTGCAGTCAGTCTTCTCCTGATGTCTTGCTGCTTATGGCACTCCTGAGAAGTGCTCCTCACCAGTCCTCCCTTGCTCCAGCAGGGAGTCCTCCACACTCCAGCCAGCCCTGCATGGACCACTGCAATTCCACCTCATATCCTTCAGGCTGGGGTCCAAACTGCTTGCTCCCTCTAACCCTGGCTCTACAACTTTCACTCTCTCTGTCACAGGGACACTATCTCTCATGACCCCCAAGACAGGGTCTCTACCTCTTGATGTGGGCTGCAACGGTGTCTCTGGTCTGGCATCGCTTCTCCTTTCTTTCTTGAATGAGAACTCTGTGTTGTCACCTCTACCTTACCCTACCATTCCACCTCTTCCTACACACTTCAATTTTCCCTTCTTAAATAGTGATGGCAGAGGCTGGTGCCAGGCAGGAGGTAGGTCCAACCCCAGAGACAGGGAAAAGTCTGAGAATGGTTTATGGGGGCAGCACTGTAGCCCCCTCCCCCTGTTACCAAGCAAAACCATCTCCTCACAAACCCATGACATTGATAAATCAGAGAATTCTGTATTTATAAATAATACATTTTCCAAGTCCTCAGTTGTATCTGAATTCTGTGTATAACACAGTGGGAAGAAGTATCGATGGAATTTATGTCATTGATGGAATTTCTAGAAGAGTAAAATGGCAGGTACTGATAAATCATCAAGGAGTTCTGNGGCCGCACCCCCCAGCAGCAGCTGGGGAGAGTTAATTCTATCCTGGTCAAACCCAGGACACCTGGCCAAACCCAGGACAAACTCTAAGGGCTACTGTCTCTTTTTTCTATCTTCACCTTCTGTTAGATTAGTCCAACAAAGGAGAACAAAACTTCAAGAAACTAGAAATCACTGTCTAATGAAATGCTGTGCACAAATAGATCTTATTAATTATTTATTTATAGAGCAACTAAATACAAATTGTAACCTAAAATATAAATTGAATAGCACTCAAAGTTTCATCTTGTCACCCGTGGCTGATATCTACTAATGGACACAGCAAACAATCTGAACATCCTCATGAATCGGGCATCTTGCAGTTCCGTCCATCTTGTGATCCTCAGCAGCAGGCAGGCAGAACAGGATCATATTCCAAATTGAAGTTAATCTCTTGTGGCTCTCAAGTTCAAGACATACTTGTTGAAGGCAGAGTTTCTCTTTAAACCTGTTTATAAAAGGTCAGTATACCTATGTATAGGTCAATACCTTATGTTTTTAATGGTTGCAACAGCATCCCCTTTTGTAAACAACACTGATAATTGGCATTGACTGTACTCTTCAGTCTTGAGAATATATGAGATCAGAGATGAAATAAAGAATTAATCCAGACAGAACATAAAATATCCAAAAATTCATCTTATTGAAAATAGCTAATAACCAGAGCACTTTAGTGATATACAACAGAAGATAAGAAAAATTACAAGAAATTTGACCTTTCCGTATGACCTACATATTTTAATTGTACTGAATTGTTTATGTATCTTAAGTAAAATTAAGAAGAACTTAATATGTTTTCTTTTTCTTTTTTGCTTTGGAAAACCTCAATATTAAAATCACACAAAAAACATGGGCAAAATATATGAGATCAATGCTTGATCATCTGGACATAAGGGAAATTGTGCAGGCAGCTTATGATGAAATGCGAATAGCTTTTGAATCAACATATGCAATCATTTTCCTTTCTTTTTACTCATTGCTATATGTTTAGATAGATAAACCTCAGAAATTTAAAGACAAAATAGCATTGCTCTTTCTTTTCCTAATGATTTCTTGTCATATAATTTACTGGGTATGAAAAGATCATAAAACATTCATATGCTCTTTGGCAAAAAATGCATTTTTTTATGTTACCAGTGTAGACTTAACATTTCTGAGCAGACTCTGGAAGACTAGACTGAAAGCAATTGCATACAATCTCAGTCATTTTCCCACAGATTCTCAACCATTTTCCCAAATCACATTATTCGTCCCTTCTTTAAAGCCATGGGATTCCCAGAGCCTTTTTTTTCCATTACATTGCTCCACATGCCTTATAGAAAGAAAATTATTTTACTGTATCATCATGAAACCAGTTTCAAAAAATTCTCCAAAAATTCATGGGATTAGGAAGACTGTTTGATGTGTACTTTTAAAATTAAGGTTCTTATAGCTATTAGGGTATTACAAGTTGTAGCACAGAGTAAGCTGCAGGTTACCTTACTGGGAGATGTTTAATCACTGGCCTTTGATTTTGCACACAATGTGTGTTACGGGCTTGTACTAGCTCAGTTCTGGTGACATTCACTTCTGAAAAGTATCTGTCTCTCCACTCTGATTTAGCCTGAGTTACAGTGGAAATTCTGGGCTGTTTTTTTTTCTCTGAAACAAAACATATGCATTAGTAAGTAGAAACAAGGTGTTCATTGAATATGGCAATAATGTGCCTAAAAGCATGCAACTTGCAGGATGAGTCACCTATTACTGTTACGAAAGCAGAACAGTGTGCCTTTCCAGTTTCATTGCTGGCAACACAGACATATTTCCCAGTATCAGCAAGGACTACGTTTCGTTTTAAAAGATAATAGGTATCTCCTAACTTCTCAATCTGTAAAACAACAGAATGCACATAGGAGATTATTAGTAATATAAAGCAAAATATATTATATTTCTATCAATAAATATTTCAAGAATGTCAGAACATACACAGATATCTCCAGACACCACTTGGACATCATCCTTTGTCCAGCGGACATGTGGTTTGGGCTTTCCATGTATAGTACAACACAGAATTAAATCTTCTCCTTCTTGTAGAGTTGTATGTCCGAATTTTTGTATGAAGTTTGGCTGTTTTCCTTGTACTGAAAAAAAAATTATTCACTGTATTTTAAAACACACAAATAAAGGAACTGAAGGAAAAGCCTGTTGTGATAATTATAAAGATCACCACATTGCATGAGCGTTTATTGATGCCTGGAACTCAGGATAACTTATTTGCAAGAGATTTAGTAGGCAGACATAGTTTATGCACTTTATCTAGAATTTGTTGAAACATATGGATCTTAAGTACCTGAGAATTTCATGCATCAGCATAGTGATATTAGTTCCATAGTAATGCTAAAGAACTACGTTCTTTCTTTAGGTAGTTGGAAAGTCTACGTGGATTATTGTTGTTCAGTGAAGGTAGAAGAGTAAATATTCCACACATTTAAAGTGACAAAGTCAAGAAAGCAAACTTTTGCATTTAGTGAATTATAGTACATCATGTTATTTCTTTACTTTTCTCCCCCCTATTCTTCTAGGAAAAAAAAAAAGACTTGCTCTACACTTGCAACAGTGATGAAGGACAGGATGTGGCATCTATGCCACTTCAATCAAAATCATTACTTTGTCCATTATTAATACTGAAACCATGTTCTACCAGATCATCCAGTGCAAATTTGATTCAGATCAAGTATGGGCAAATAATTGCATTTCTATTGCAATAACTAGGGCACATGAGATTGAGTTTGTGCTAGGTTTACAACAAATGTGTGTCAGTACAAGGGCTGGCTAATATAAATCAATCCATTAACATTTTTTTGAAGAAACTTCAATCATCAGCCTCAGTTTGTACTGAATCAAAACATTGCTTTGTGTGACATAATGAGCTGTAAAACTGTATTAATAGGATTTACTGGATCACTGTACTGCTACCTGAGGTTCCACTTTCCACCTCCAGGGCCACAGTAAAAAACAAGACAATCTCAGAACTAAGTATTTTTGACACAGGGATGCCAAAGCAGCATACGTTAACACACAAAAGCACACATAAAGACATATGCTAAAAGAAAAAAAATTAACATTTTACATTCCTGTCATATAAAACATGTCTTTTCATTTCTCTTCACTATGAATTGTACTATGTGTCTAGAATATTTAACAAAAATTATCACCAGCCTTCTCAGAAAAAGAAAGTTGCTAAAATGGACGCTAAATGACAGTTTGAAACTGCTCTCAACTATGCCAGCATTGCTCCCCTGTTTTAGGATGCAAGTTTTTTCTTCACGCTATCAAGAAGCAAAAAATCAGCATATCTCACAAAGGTGACCAATGAATTTTTGCCAAATGTGGAACTGCCAGCAGGATTAGGCAGACATTTTCATCCACTATATTAATAAATCAACTGCTTAGGCAGGCTCTTGCAAAAAGCTTCAAGATTCACTGCTTTGACATTAATCTCAGGTACTGTAGGACTGAGGTCACAATACAGAGCAGAAGTGTATGAGTTTTACTCTCTCATACTCTTGCTAACCTAAGGTCTGTGTTAACTAGTCCCAGCAGCTCAGACATCTCAGTTCCTAGCTGTTGAAAGTCAGCATGCTGAAGCTGCAATCATCATGGCATTGCATGCACCTGAAGCACGGGAATTTAAGATCTGCAGTTTCACTTCAAGCAAGATATCCAAGCTTACAGATCTGCCTGCTCTTTGCTGGCAGGTGGCAAGAAGGCATAATCAGTACATGATTAGATAGTATTCCAGTGGAAATCATGAAGTGGACATCAGCCACTCCTTGCAATATTTTTGGTTGGATTCCGTTACTTGTGAGGTTTGTATTACCTTGTGAAGTCAGGCTGCATCTCATACCAGGATAGTTTTTACCATCAGGGGACTGGATTATCTTTCTTATGAGGAAAGGCTGCAGAATCTGGGGCGCTCTTCAGCCTGGAGAAGAAGAGGCTGAGGGGGGACTTCATTAATACTTAAAAGTATTTGAAAGTATGTCAAGAGGACGGGGAAACACTTTTTTTTGTCTGTAGTGTCCATTGATAGTACTAGGGGTAGTGGACAAAAACTAGAACACAAAAAGTTCCACTTAAGGAAAAACTTTACTGTGATGTTGAAGGAGCCCTGGAAAAGGCTGCCCAAGGAGGATGTGGAGTCTCCTTCTCTGGAGATTTTCAAAATCCACCTTGACGCATTGCTGAATGATCTGATGTAGGTGGACCTGCTTGAGCAGAAGGGTTGGACCGGATGATCTTTAGAGGTCCCTTCCAACCCCTATCATTAAAAACAAACAAACAAAAGCCAACAACAGAAACACTCAACTTGTCAATTAAATATTATTTCTTGGCTGGATGTCCTATGAACCACAAAGTTTGGAAGGAACAGATCTTTTCTTCCTGCATTGTGAAGGGAAAAAAAATATCAGGTAGTCGGTGGTACTGAAATCTCACTCCGATGGCTTCTTCAGACAAGAAGTCTGTCAAGGATTAAATATTACATAAATTATTTGTGGGAACAAGTAGAGTTCTGCTGCAAACTGGGGAACCAGCAAAGAACACTAAGTGGTCTGGAGCAATGTAACAATTGCAGGTGTCACCTGTACCTAGCCTTATCATACAGCTTTCCCTCTTGCCCCAAGTCTTTCTCATATACAAATAGTACCAGGTCAAGCAAAATTGTTTTCAGCAGACATTTTTTATTACTTTGCTTCACAGATAGTCTATATACTTTGAGGACACAGTTTCCAGTCTCTGATGTCTTGAAATGTGAGATTAGCAAGTTTGTTAACTTCTCACTATCTTCTCTAACAATTTAGGCTAGGCTAAAATTCACATCATGCTGCTCAGAGTCTTTGGATTCACTCAATATTGCTCTGAATTAAGACACTACACTTTATGGTTTGGAGATTTTTTTCTTGGTCTAGCTTCTAACACAATCAGAAGGAATATTTTTAAGGAACACTAGGTGGGTTTTATGACCCAATTTATCTGAAATATCCATAATCCACAGATCCAGTATCTTTGAGTACCACAGTGTAGCCTCATTAAAGAAGTCTGAGCAGTAATTTTTAAAGACAGAGCTCATCTGAGAACCAAAAATTACACCGAAATACAAAAAAGTACTAGCTTACCCTGGCAAACTCACCAGAGGAAGGTCCATAAATAGGCATACCTTACCAGTCATTTGACAGGAAGCAACCTTCTCCATTGCAGCTCCAGCCATATCTGATCCAAAGCCAACCAGGGAAATGCCTTATTTGCCCTCTGCCTACTAATTTGTGCCTGGGCCCTTGGAAAGGCTGTTTCTTTTGAAAAATTAAAATAATGTATCACTTTCCCCTTCAAATTTATGCACATTATGTAAATACCCCTTCAGACAACTCCATATCTTATAGTCAGGCCGTCTCATTCACTGCACTCTTTCTTAATGGCTGTCTGCATATAGGAAAGGAAGAAGGGAGGTTAGGTTAGTATAACATTTTTGTTGCAAGGCTAGAGAGATTGAGATTTAAATCTGCTCTTTAAGAGAACAATTGGGAAGATGCAAACATTTGGGGATCTTCAAGTGACTATGGGTTCAAAACTAAGACTACGATAAAAGGAACTTGGCACAAGAAAGTAGCAGACCCAAAGCAGTACAAAACACCTAGAAGTATTCTCTTCTTCTACAGAATGCTTAAAACGAGAAGGAAGTGAAGCATGCACAACATGTGCTATAAAAACTGAGATTAAATTATTATATCAAAATTGTCACTAAAACAGAACGAGCATGGGTACTTTTCAGAGAAATATACAGTGTATCATGACACATCACTGTCACTCTTCTTTTGTAAGATTACCAGAACAGAAAACAGCAGAAGTTTTTCAGCAAAAAATCTCAGCTTTTGTTAGAGCCCTTAAATATAGGATATTTTAACCCAGACTACCAACCCAGCAGTAATCAGCACTGATTACATCTCTGTTTACAAAGCAAAGCATTAAAAGCAGGAGGCTTTCAGTATCCTGCTGTGTATCTAGTATCTCTAATCTCTCTCTCTTTTTAAAATCTTGTTTCTCGCAGCAATTAAAATGTGGCTGATATCTACATACTTTGTATTTAAAAATATTCTGTATTTAAAATAGATACAATACCATGCTCAGAAAATCAAGTTGCATTAATCTAAAATTCAGAGAAATGTTAAAATTCTCAGAGGAAGGGTTTAATGAACAAAGGGGATTTAATAAGATCTACAGATGTGCTATTTTGGGCTTATACTTAAAACTTTTTGCATTTAGTAACTATAATATCTGACTGCAAAATGGTCAACGGTCCCATAAGTGACAAGGTGTTTTGACCTTTTATAGTTTCACAGGGCCTGTTATATAGCAGTAGCATGATGCTACTTGAGTGTACTGTTGAAAAAAAAAAACAGTGTACTTAGATTTTAAAAGCTGGAATTATTTGCATCTTGATGTCTTCTCAAAAGCCAAACTTGAAAGATCTTATTTAACATTTAAATAGGAATTCAATTTCTGGATATAATCCAGTAGTAGGAAACTGACTTTTCACAGATAATAGGTTTGAGTAAAAATCTAAGTGGATACTTTGGCACAGGTGTACATCATAAGCCACTTCAGCTGGTTTTTGAACTGAATAGCAAAACTTGAGACTTGCTTTCCTTAGAAGGTCATCTGACTTCCCTGGGTGACAGGTAATCTATTAGGATCTTCCAGATAAGCTTTAGACTCACATCATTTTAATCAGGGTGTGCAAAGAGCATTTAATTAATCTACCTTTCCTCAGTGGAATAATTTTGTTCTGTCTTGCATAACTGGAGGTAGCTGTGTTTTTATTCCGTGTTGCTCTGTTGACAATTTGGGCTACCAAGTTTGTCAGTTAAAACAGGTATTTACCGTTCAAGCTGGAAAATAAGTGTTAAATTCACCAAGTATGGTATTTCACTAACATTCTGCTTTTGCAGTTTTGTGGGCAGAGAACAGATTTCCTTTAGTGACTTTCTAGACAGAAGTAGCTTAAAAACGTCCTTCTCCAGCCAATAAAATTGAGCACAGGTGCTGTGTCCATATCATACCATAGCAGCGAGCAGTTATAGAATCATCATGTCAATACAGCTTCCTCCTCTGGAAAGGCTTCCCAGAGCATATAATCCCAAATCAAGTCTCAAATAGCAATGACTTTTATGTCTTGTTCTGTACATGAACTACTAATAACACTTTCAAAATATAATTAAAAAAAATCAAAATAAGGAATATACAAACTTCAGCAACAAGGATCATTTCAAGAACCATTTCAACTGTAATTCAGAAGAAAAAACCCAGTATTTTATTGATTTTAAATGTTTTCTGCTAAGAGGGGAAAACATAAATATACTTCATTATACATATGCAGCATGATACATACTCAGAATTTTACTAAAGGCAGAATATATTTGTTCATAGGCATATGAAGCACAGATTTGTAAATGTTGAAATAAAATTTCTTCCTGAGGCTTTTCTAACTCCTCCTCTCTTAGTGGAAAGATGGCAGTCCTCTTTGTTATACTTGGAAGTGGCAGTGTAAGCCAAACTCCAGTAAAAGGCTACACCACTGGCTACCTTTTAAAAAACATTAATGAAAAGAAGGAATAAATCTCAGTTGATTCAAAGCTGCATCTCTTACCCTCACATAATTTTGTAAACTAGCCTTGTATTCTGGCTGTCAAATCTCAGGTAGACAAGGAGCTGAAGTGTCCCCTGCTTATTCTAAAGCCTGTTAAATAAAGTTAACAGAAACAGATGTAATGTAAACATGTATGAAGGAGAAAGTCTGCATGACAGTTCTCTTGTAACACCCAGAGCTTGTATGCATATCAGGAAGTGTTGTAAGGGAAGGGAAAGAACATGTTCCTATAACCTCTGCATAGTAATCCACTAGTTCTGTGTCTGTGGCCTTTTTAACTCTTAGAGCTGATTATCAGAAGTAGTGACTGGTATTTCTGTGTCGGCAACCATATATATCCAACTACAAGCCTTGAACCAAGCTACCTCCGGCTCCTTCTCTATGACACATTGAAAGTTCATATCTTTTCCTCCTGCTTTGATAGAACTACAAAGTGAGCATGGGACAAACTTATCCAAGTAAGGCTGGAGTGCTAGCTCTAGCCTTGCTTTCTGAAGGACAGAGACTTACCTCACAGTGTTTTTTTGTTCAACAAATGGCTCACCTGCAACCAAGAATTTCAAATGCATATCCCTGAACACATACACTGACCATATAAAAAAGAAAAGCCATAACAATGATCATTCTAGCACTGAACTTTACATAGTTTTCAAGATGAAGGATCTGCAAGTTAAAACATAGCTGCAGCTCTGACCTCAGTATCTCTAGATCTACAATGACTCTGTCACAAGACTTTACGACAATTAGTGCTTAATTCACAGGTGTAATTCTGGTAAAGGCAAGGCAGAAGAAGAAAGAACATTTCTGCTTTCATTTTTGGTTTTTTTTGGTGTGCATAGAATTAGCATCAATACTGAAGGAAAAGAAAAGCCAGAAATAGTGACCTGAGAATTATATGCAGTTACTTAGAATGTGTCAAAAGAACATCTGACTACTTTAAATTTTTAATAACAATTCTTAGTAAAAACAGAGGACTGAGGATAGTCATCACCTAGAAGACTCATTTTCAAATAGAAAATGCATGTTATGTTTTACTTTTATGAAAACTGAAACATTCAAAATTGCAATAATGATTATTGTGTAATTAAAAGTACACTTTAGGAAAATCAGTTATTTTGATGCCTTAGAGAATTCTTATGAATCAATATTGTTGGGAGATGACTGAACTTCAAAAGTTGTTCATTAAGGGTAATACCAGTTTTAGCATTTACTTTGTTCTTCCATCTGCTCACTGCCTCCTCTTTCTGCTCCCTCTCGTATTGCTGTGAGGTTATATTCTCTAGACAACTTCTCCTGTTTCAAAGTAACAGCAATTTTAATAAAGCTGCAGTCACTGGGCCAAAATATCTAAATGTCAGTCTTGATCTCACTGACCCCTGGCAATTTGTGATATATATTCTCATATTGTGCTGCACGGTAAAAATCTTACTTCATTTCAGAAAATCGTGCAAGAAAGACTAAATATTTCCTCTCTAAAAATTTCCCACACCAATGCAATTGTAATACGAAACCTGCAAATCAAAGATGCTGGAATAAACATGTAGAAGTTTGTCAGTTGTTTTTACTGTACAAATACAAGAAGTACTGGAGCTAAAGAATGAAGTTGCATTTGAGGAGTTATAAATGAAATCTTCCACTGGTACATGTTTTGTTGTTATAAAATATTTGTATAGATTACTACTTTAATTAAGAAATTATATTAGAGTTTGTCCTTGTCAAGAATGAAATGTAATATGTTGATGAGCAAGCTTGTGGTTTGGATTTACTGCTTTGAATTTACAGGAGTATTCAATATTAACAAAGTTGATTTTTTTGTAGGTGTGTGAATACACACAATTTGGTTGATTTTTTTTAAATCAATGCAATAAACATTTTAAACATGCACAAGTACTGACTTCATAAAGTGTTATCTTTCTTGCCTTATGCTAACAATTAAGTGGATTATTAGAAATATTTCTATCTTTAATTTTGTAAGAAGTCAATGAAAGTATCACAAGCATCTACCTGGGCAGATTTGTATGTTGAAATATATCATTTTGTAAACATTTTGGGGTTTCAGTCTACTGTATGCTAGGTGCCACTTACACAAATTTTGATTATTCCGGGTCAAGTCTTTGTAGTGCAGATGATCACAATACTATTGGAACTACTATAACTTACATTTGTGGAGAATATTTGCTAGTCTGAGAAATTTAAATGTGATCTATGTCAGTGCAATCTTGAATGGGATGATTTCTGTACTAAGCTTTTTTTTTTTTAAAGCATGTGAGAAAAATGTGGTTGGAAATAATACATTCAATTTTTAAAAAACATTTCAACACACTCCCTATCTTCTCCCCCCAGAAAGGCATATCATAAAATATGCATTGATTTGAGCACTCTGCCTGCATGTATCTTGACATTTAACACCTAAAACTATTAAAACTGTTTCAAACATTTTCTAATACCAACAGCTTTAGAAAGCAAAGCTGCCTCAGATTCTACAAAATCTTTGAACTTTATCTCAACATCACTATGAGAAAGGAAAATAAGCACATAAAACTAGTATTAAAGGAACACACAATATACCGAGTGGGGCATAAAAGTGGTTTGGTACAGACTGTGAAAGATGCAGTGTAAAGAAGTAGATTTAATGTTGTCTTAGCACGTGAGAATTAAGTTTGGTGCAGTCAATATCGTACTTATTTTGTGAATAGCCAGTACATTAGTGATATGCCAATATAGATGACACACAGCGTTATCCAGTCTATTCTTGTAATAGGTGGCCTGTTACCTTTCACGTGAAGAATGGCACTTGATGAGATAGTGCCGTTCAAATTTTTAGCCCGCACAACATAGAGGCCAGCATCTTTATCACACACCTTCTGAATGAACAAAGTATGCTTTGTCTCCTTTTGTAAAAGCTTTAAGTGCTCATCTGCAGTCAGTTTCTGGCCCTTCTTGTACCTGAAGCAGAGAGTCAGTTTTCAAGTCAGATTTACACCACTGTATGCCAAGCAGATCTTCTCAAATTCAGAAAACCTCTATATAATGCTACATAGAAGCAAGCAAGAGAGCTCATTGCTGTTCTCACATTCCTTGGTTTGTAAGTTACAGGTAAACATGGATGAATATTTAAACATTTCAAATTGCTGCTTAATACATTCTTAATACTAGAAAATAGGATTCTGAAAAATATTTTCATGGACAAGTCACAATTTTCTCACTGCAGTGTTGGACAGAGTAGCATGAAGGCCTGGGCCCTCAGTTTTGTGTTGAAACATTTTTGCTATAGTAAGGTGTTGAGTCTATCCACATTTAAATCAATGAATAGGCTCCTTAGGATGTAAAAGCAACGTACAAACTTTATGAATGTGTGTCTTCTGTATAAAGAAGTGTCAAGGACCTGTTCCGTCACCCCAGACCACTAAACATTTACTAAGTTCACAACATCAAACAGAACAGAGCATTATATAGTTAATTATTATGGAGAACTAGTGTCGTATTTTAACACTTGAAGATCTGTCACCATGTATTGGTATTAACTTTCATTTATATATTTGAAGTGCAATACAATTCTGGCTCTTCTTGCCTCATGATGCTTCAGTGCAAGCTACATTTAATCTAATATAAACACAGAAGTGCTTTTCCACATGTATAGCTACTAAAATATCTACATCAGTACAAAATACATATTATTAGCAAATTTCTAGTTTTTTAAAAAAAACACTTTTTTTTTCTCACTTTGTAAATTTGGAATTTTCAAAATGCTTTCAGTTGAATGTTATACCAACAGTGTATATATTTTTGTGCCAAGTTACTGTTTGTTTCTTTTTTTTTATATAATAAAACTGAAGGTATCTCTAATACCACCAACAATACTCCTTAAAGTGTAGAATGTCAGAATTTAAAACAAAGTAACTTTATTGATACCAAGACAGTATAGCACCCAGGTTGCAGCATCTAGCGCATATCTCAGTACCATAGAATACATTTCAGCTTGCTAAAAGCTTATAGTTTGCTTAATTCTTTACATGTGTAATAATAAACATCCAAACATTTTCTGGAAGAGGCATACCTAATGTTAATACAATAAAAGAAAGTCTAATTATGAAAGTCTAACAGAATAAGTGGAGAAATGGTAAAGGGGATAAAATTTTAGGAAAATATGTTAACACATAGAGGACTACAATCAAATTCTTGAAGTCTTGCTTCTGTCTCAGTAGCTATTCCCTTTGGCAGGGAACTTCTAATAAGACATCTTAAAAATACTTCTCATAAAGGCAGAATAAAGCAACATAATTAGACGTATCAATTCAGAGAGAGATAGGGTGTACACACAAATATATAATATTAAACTGTTTCTCTTAGTATAGACATTTAGGTGGGGTTTCTTCTAATGTGTAACCTCTTTCCAGTTTTCAACACATATATAAAAAATGTGTGCCTCTGTATATGAAGGGGCTATATGACTATTTTAGGGTGTACCACATGTCTGTCCATCTATACACAGTGCGAAGATCCTGAGAAAATGCAGGTGAATTTACTTACTGTAAATCTGGAGTGTGTATTTGTTGTAAGAAATTATTGAACAAGTGGAATGTCATAATCCAGAATGTAAAACCTGTATGATGTATTTGCTTAAAAAAAAAAACATTGGAAATGCTTGCAGTATTTTGATGTTCTCATCATAACATTAAGTACAGAAATATTACTTCAAGTAGGTTAATTTTCAAAAGCAATTTTGAAGATAGGAATCATGCAGAAGTGTGGAGTAGGGATACAAGCTATTTATTCAAGTCTATATATTAATTTGGTTATAAGTGGCTCAAAGTGTCTTGCTAATAGGTATATTTACTACTTCTCATTATAAGCTACCCACCATGTCAGTGTAGGCTCTGGGAATCCCGTTACTTCTACTTCCAAAGTTACTGGAGAACCTTCCATGACAGTTTTGTTAGACAGAAGCTGGGAGAAGTTAGGTGCCTGTCCAGTTAGGCTGGCCATGCTGTTCTTTTCTGCTGAACTTTTAATCTCTTCTCGGGTGATCATCTGCTTCTGACAGCTTCTGGTGGCATCTGGTTGAAACACAAAACCTGAGAATGCATCAGGCAAAGCATGCAGCATGTCCTGGGTTTTAGTACAGTTATTCAAGTCATGCAATTGTTCTTGTGTTTCTGCCATGCTTTTATGAAGTTCAAGGTGTTGCAAATGTGTTTTGCACACTTCACTCATCATGCTGTATGCTGGTTTGGCATTTATAGTGCAGGAAGCAGTGCTAGACTCAGCTATTCTTTGTACGCTATAAGTCAAAGGAGATGCAGCTCTGATTTCTGGACCACAATCTGTTGAAGAGATACAAAATTTCTCAAACTGATCTGATGGGCTTTCCATTCTATTATTTGTAGCATCAGCATAAGTGGAATTTGTTAAGATATCAGATAGTTCTGTCACATTTTTAGTTCTAGTGGCTTTCTGCATTTGCAAGCTATAGAAGCCGACATGCAGACTATGAGATCTACAACAGCACTGCTCCTCTAGGTCTGTTTCAGAATGCAAGAGGTTGGATTCTGGTGTCTCAGAAAGCGGTGGCAAAGACATATCATCAGGTGATATACACTCATATTCATCTCCAGAGGGTATTTCTTGTGCCAGGAGTTTGGTCTGTAAACTATCCTCTTTGGCTGAAGATGACAGCTCTGAATCCTGTGAAACAAGATCTTCACCAGCTGGACAGATCATTGGAATATCAGCCCATTTATTCCTCTCCTTAAATTAGGAGGGTAAAGAAGAAGAGGGAAAGAAGAAGAAAAATAAAAACAGAGAGAAAATTAGTTACTATTCTATGCATCCCTTTTTTATGCAGAAGCTAGCTATTTGAGAGATTTCTTTTAATTAAGCTTAATGTATTTTAGGAAGGAGGACAAAATACATAGAAAAAGAAAAATTTGTCAGAAAATTTTGCAGCATCTACTTGCAATTTAAAACTACTTGGATAAATTCTAGCAATTATTATTGTTATTTTAAATAAGCATTTACTAAAATAGTAACAATGTCCACACAGAAAGGACTAACTGTGGTTTTCCTGTATGTGCTGTTTATAGACGCATTTGCAAGAGGAACAGGGAGAAGGAGGTAGCCTAATTACATCTTGTATTGTTTGTATTTCTAACAATACATTTGTTCATTGACAATTTAGAACTTTTCATAATCATTTACTGTATATCCATGAGTAAAACATGCTTATCTCCAAGGACTTGTAATTCTAAATGCATAGCTAGTCTTTCACTACCTATTTTCCTTTTGTACATAGTCCCCAACACGCAGTCCATACTTTGTAACTTATTTATGTTCCCTATTGCACAGAATTTTGGTAATAAGTGTTTTGAGGTGAGGATAAAGCCAATTCTTTGATGCTGAATTCTGTTAATTATTTAATGTATATTTTATCAACAATACTGGAGGTTATCTGTGACATGATGTCATTCTGATCTGCTGAAAACTATAAATATGTTCTATCATATTTTTGCCATGACTGCTTTCCTATTATTCACACTGATGCAAAACTGAATTCTGTGCTTGTTTTGTGTTGGATTTTAAATCATAGAATCATAGAGAAGATAATCAAAGCCCACCAATCTATAAAAATATTCTTCACTTTTGAAAAGCAATGAATTAAAGAGTAAAATTCTTTTGAGAGTATGCATCAGTGCTTATTGATATCATTTTTTAAAAATTAACACAAACAGCAGATACCTGTTGAGTGTTGGTAGGAGGTAAAATACTGTCTCTCTTCTCAGTAATGCCTTCTGTATTTGTAAGCAATTCATCTGATGCCATCTGAAAGAAAAATATTTAAAACCCAGTTTTTTTTTCCCTTATGAAAACCTTAATGATTCAGAAAAAAATCATGATTTCCACCATTACTTAGTTCAATTTCTGAGCTACGAGGCTTGTCTTAAAATTTACATAGCTGTACTTCACAGCTTTTCTCCAGGGGTTATATGAATATTAGGGCTTTGGGAAATAGTAACAGCAGTCTACCCTATGACTTACTATATTCCATTAAGTCTTATTATAAAGGACAGAGCAGAATGTGTTCTCTCTTGATGAAGAAGGAACAGTCACAAAAAAAGAGCTCTGTTTTAAGAGTACTATGGCAATAGGTCCAAAGGAAACTTAGTAAAAAATATGAAAATAATATTATTTTGGGAAAGAAAGAGAGATATATAGACTAGGAAAAAAGAAGGCTAAAACCCCTAAAATTCACTAGGAAGAATATTGGGATTAGATAGAAGGCAATGGGGTGACCAAAACAAATTTGAGAAAGAAATTACCAAAATGACATTGATAACATCCATCTTAACGAAGGCTTTAAGACTGAAAAGCAAGAAACTTTCCAGGAATACATAGAGCCTTTTAAGAAACAGAGTCCTAATTAAAACAAAAAAAAAATAGAATTCTAACAAACCTGCTGTTTTTGTTGCTCTGCTTCGTTTTTAATAACAACCTCACATCCTTCTTGACAATTTCTTTCTTCTTTTTGAACAGTAACCAACTCTTCAGAAAACTCATATTTCTGCTGTGTGAAAAAAAAATATTAAAAAGCTTATACACAATAGAAGGTAGCACTTATTAGTTACACATTGATTTATGCTATGTACAATAGAGTATAAAAAAAGTGAAATCTTACCTAAAACCTGTCATCAACACAGGTTTAAATTGCTAGTGAAAGAAAATATGCAGCAAAACCTGATTCGTTCATTCCTGGACAAGCAAAGACATTTTTTCAAATCTGAGGGGATCTCTTCTGAGGCAGTGCAAGTATAAAGACTGAAACTCAAGTGGTTGGTCAAGAATCTGAGGAATAGTAACTCAGCATAAGCAAGGAAAAATAAAGATGACACTGAGGGTAAACAACATATACAGAAAAAAACCCCAGGATTTTAGGAAACAGTTCTAGACAGGAAAGAAACATTTTGAGTCTCTAGAATGTGAAAAGGTTTCTAAAATGTGGAACAGAGAGAATGTGTTCCAAGCATAAAGCGTAGTCTGGCAGAACTGAATTTGTTCTTGTTGCCCTCCCTCTTTCAATTTCCCATTTGGATAATCCATAAACACTCTGAATGTACTTAACTGTACTTTAGGTCAGCTATTTTACCATTCTTTTCATAGAATCATGGAATCATAGAATCATAGAGGGTAGAGGTTGGAAGGGATCTTTAGAGATTATCTAGTCCAAGCCCCCTGCAGAAGCAGGTCCATCTAGATCAGGTAGCATAGGAACATATCCAGGCAGATCTTGAAGACCTCCAAGGAAGGAGACTCCACACCCTCCCTGTGAAGCCTATGCCAGGACTGTCACCCTCATAGTGAAACAGTTTTTCCTTATGTTTAAACTTCATTAATCCTTCAAAATCGTCATGGAAGAAATCTACAGTTTTCAAAGAGCATCAGAGTGGCATAGCTTAAGAAAACCCCCAAATTTTATAGTTACAACCTTGTGTGTTTCACAGCTTTCATTGTCCAGTCAAAAGTTACAGTCCTAAATAAGTTCTTATAAATGCATGCTGCATTGTTAATTTTCCATTCTAGCATTAAACAAGTGAAAAATTCTGTGGGATATGTTCAATCCTTTTTTTTTTTTTCTGAAGAAGAAGTAGTCTTTAACTCTGGACTTGAAAACTCCAGGAATTATTATCTTCAGAGATTCCAAAGTCATGAATGATTGCACTAGACTTCTGCTTGATTTATTATGCTTTTAAAATGACAAGACGAGAAACTGCATTCATAGCAATGGCATTCTAAACTAATGGCATCTATTTGTGTCCATAATTTGCTGAATGATTTATTCTTCATAAAATAAGGACATTGACTGTTGAAATATTCTGAAAATGTTCAATAAGTATTAGTTTTTAAATCTCATAATATTTAAAATTATGTTATTAAAAAAATAACAATCTTTATTTGAAAAAAATTGCAGAATTACTCTGTATTGCAGAATTTTTAAAATATATACTCCTGTTGACTGACTATTTTTAAAGAATTATCTAAATTAGAGGTTAAAGTAGTCAGTAAATAGTTAACAAATGGTTCTGTGTTGAAAAAAAAAAGAGTGTTCTCCAAACAACTCTGTTAAAGAAGGATAGCTTTACAATTCACAAAATTTGTCAAGGTAAAATATTACAGCTATTCTGAAATTTCACTTTGTTTGAAAAGATCCATCTTGCAATCAGCTAGTAGAAAAGATCAGTGGTTCAAGTACAATTCTGACAGATCCTGTTTGCATTTTATAGATCTAACAGTTACCTGTATTACAGTACCAAGAAAAAAAAAACAACAAAACAACACAAACAGAAATATTTGTCTAGGTAATCAAAGGAATGGTGACATTTTCTCCTAAATTTTACTTGAAGACAGTTACAACTCTGAAAGAAGGCAAGAAAAGAAACCTAGGAGGTTTTAGCACTTCATTAATTTATTATGATTATTGACTAAGGTAATGGAAAAGTGAACAATAAAGAAATGCTTCATAATATCAGAGATGATCCTCAGTTAGTGAGCATGATAGTTTGAGACAAATACAGTACATTATCTAGAGGTAAAAAAATTACCTTAATCTCCTGAAGTTCTCTCAGAGATCTACACAACTCATCAACAGAATTAATGATTTCTTTATACTTTAATACGGCTTTTTCAACATACTTATTTCCTTCTTCAACACCTACAAAGGTAAAACAATGTGAAAGTAAAACAGAATACCTGAAACGTGTGTAATAATCAGTGTGCTTTGTAACCCAAATGTACTGCAATAATTACATTTTTACCAGTTTTGATTTGCCAAAGGAGTCCTGTTGTTTGCAGCAATGTGCTTTCCTACCTCTCACTAGCTTACTTGAGATGAGCCCTCATAGTCATTGCAGGTCTTCTGCTAGGCTTCTCCTTGATCAAATTACTTCTATCTGGTCAGTGATACAGTTATGAAAGATGCAGACCTGGTAAAAATGTCACCTAAAATAGTGACTTACTATACAGCTAGGAAGCACTTAGATCCCTGTTATAAGGTTAAAAAAAAAAACGTGGGACAGAGAAGCTTTTTCTTGTGTGATGACTAAAAAACCATAAAATATCTTCTTTCTACCAGTGTTCCTAATGAGCTGGTTTCAACAATCCGTTCTGTCAGCTCCTTTCCTACATATAGGAATGTTTAAAATATTGAGAAGGTTTTTTTTTTAAAAAAAAAGGGAAAAAATAATCCATCTGTGCTCTCTGAATAGCCTTTTCAATGCTAAATCAGAGAAATCAGGAATTTACAAGCAGCTTAACTCCTGAACTTTTTTCAGATTTACTGCTTGAATTGATAGGCTACCCAATATCTTTGCACATTTGGATAGCTACCTTATCTTTGTATAAAATAACTTCAGCAAGTATATAAACATTAGAAGCAGAAGAAAAAAAGCAAAACCAGAAGTTTGTTGACCTTTATTCTTTTTGGTAAACAATGTACCAAGTCAACACAATTGCAAATAGAGTATATACATTTTTTGCTAGTTAAATGCTTAAGAAAGTTGGCAATCATAGAAGCACAAAATGGTACGGGTTGGAAGGGACCTTTAGAGATCATCTAGTCCAACCCCCCTGCAGAAGCAGGTCCACCTAGATCAGGTCACATAGGAACATGTCCACGTGGGTCTTGAAGACTTCCAAGGAAGGAGACTCCACACCCTCCCTGGGCAGCCTGTGCCAGGGCTCCCTCACCTGAACAGTAAAATAGTTTTTCTTATGTTTAAATTGAACTTTTTGTGTTCCAGTCTCATCCCATTACCCCTTGTCCTGCTGCTAGATACAATAGAAAAAAGGGAAGCCCCAACCTCCTGACACCCACCATTTAGATATTTGTAAATATTAATGAGATCCCCTCTCAGTCTTCTCTTTTAGACTAAATAGCCCCAGTTCCTGCAGCCTTTCTTCATAAGAAAGTTGCTCAAGTACCCTGATCATCTTGGTGGCCCTGTGCTGGACTCTCCAGTTCTCTGTCCCTCTTGAGCTGGGGAGCCCAGAACTGGACACAAACTGGACTCCAGATGAGGCCTCACCAGGGAACAGCAGAGGGGTAGCAGAATCTCCCTCGACCTGCTGGCCACGCTCTTCTTAATGTATCCCGGGATGCCACTGGCCTTCTTGGCCACAAGAGCCCATTGCTGGCTCATGGTTAGTTTATTATCAGTCAGAACTCCCAGGTCTCTCTCTGCAGAACTGCCCTCCAGCAGATCAATCCCCAGTCTGTACTAGTGCATGGAGTTGTTCCTCACCAGATGCAGGATTCTGCACTTGTCCTTGTTGAACCTCGTGAGGTTCCTCTCTGCCCAACTCCCAAGCTGTATGAGATCTCACTGAATGGCAGCACAGCCTCTGGGGAATCAGTCAGTCCTCCCATTTTGGTGTCATCAGGGAACTTGCTGAGGGTACACCCTGTCCCCTCATCCAGGTTGTTGATGAAGATGTTGAACAAGAGTGGCCCTAGAACCGACCCCTGTGGAACTCCACTGGCCACAGGCCTCCAACTCGATTCTGTGCCGTTCATCACCACCCTCTGGGCTCTGTCATTCAGCCAGTTCTCAATCCAACTCACCCTCCACTCATTCAGCCCACACTGCCTGAGCTTGCCAGTGAGGATGTTATGGGAGACAGTGTCAAAAGCCTTGCTGAAGTCAAGGTGGATGACATCTGCTGCTCTCTCCTCATCTAGCCATCTGGTTATGCAATCACAGAAGGTTACTAGTTTGGTCAAAAAGGATTTCAAATACCAATTTTTTTTTCAGATACCACTAGTTATTTCCACTGTTAACATAAAAGATTCATTCAGTACTGAGGTATATCACTGTACTATACTCTGGCTTCAAAGCCTTGATTGACATGAGATACCTAAAAAACAAGTAAAAGTAAGAGGTTTTTTCTGAAATCCTTCTCCTCTTCCAAGCAACACTTTAAAACCACATTTTGTTTTCAAACTTCATATGATTTTCTTCTGAAATTAACAAATTTAGGAATCCGTTGCTGTATTTTTTTTCCCCCACAATACATTACCAGACAGCTCCTTACCATATAATTTTTTTGCAAGGTCTATAATCTGCTGTAGTTTTTCTTCTTGTTGATGCACTGTAGGCTCAGTAAACTTGTTGAATTGCTTGTAGAGAGTTTCTATTGCTTCTCTTGTTTTACATTCTGCAGAATACTTGCCAACTCTAGTGACTGTTGCACTCATATCTTCAAACCAAAATTGACACTGAAGGATAAAAACACTGCATTATAATAATCAGCAGTTCAAGCTTTTGTAGCATAGACTGGACTATTTTTAGACATAAAATAATAGAATGGTAGGGGTTGGAAGGGATCTCTAGAGATCAAGTCCAACCCCCCCGCAGAAGCAGGTTCACCTAGATCAGGTCGCACAGGAACATGTCCAGGTGGGTCTTGAAGACTTCCAAGGAAGGAAACTCCACAACCCCCTGGGCAGCCTGTTCCAGTGCTACATCACCCTTACAGTAAAATAGCCTTTTCTTATATTTAAATGGAACTTTTTGTGTTGCATTTTTATCCCATTACCCCTTGACATCTTGCTAGCTCAGTGGCATACACTACATCTTGAATTTTCCAATTT
>WBNH01009196.1:264758-392767 GCA_013401255.1 Urocolius indicus | reverse complement strand
GGACTATTTTTAGACATAAAATAATAGAATGGTAGGGGTTGGAAGGGATCTCTAGAGATCAAGTCCAACCCCCCCGCAGAAGCAGGTTCACCTAGATCAGGTCGCACAGGAACATGTCCAGGTGGGTCTTGAAGACTTCCAAGGAAGGAAACTCCACAACCCCCTGGGCAGCCTGTTCCAGTGCTACATCACCCTTACAGTAAAATAGCCTTTTCTTATATTTAAATGGAACTTTTTGTGTTGCATTTTTATCCCATTACCCCTTGACATCTTGCTAGCTCAGTGGCATACACTACATCTTGAATTTTCCAATTTGAATTTGTTCACTACCAATGCTGCTTCAAATATTAACAACTATTAAACAGTTATACCTTTGTAAGGGCAGCAAGGTCGCTTAGATTTAGTCTACTAAGAAATGGGAGGTTTAGACTCAGCAATCATTAAAGTTGCTAGGAATATTTCTACTAACAAGATTGGGATTCAGAACATACTCTTAATAAATGTTTTTAGTAACAATACAGGAGGATAGAATGTAGTATTTGCTCAAGAGCATCCATATTGCATCATTACAACAAGCAGTTAATACTGAATATTTATAACTGCCATTATAGTCAGTATTTAAGACTAGATATATTCACTGAACAAAAATCATTGAGTAAAAGGTTTCAGGTTTTTTTATAGTAATTAAAAAACCACAGCAATCTTAAATTTTAGCTCTAGCAAATAATTTGTTTCCGTAAAAGTAAGGGGAAAGTTTAAAAACATAAATGCACAACAAATGCTAAGAAATTGCTTTGCTAACAGTATATGAAATGATATTTAGATCAGATCACTGGAAAATGAAAACTTCTAAAACAAAACTTTAGTACTGTGATCCATCACTAAGAGAATTTATTTGTCATATATTTAGGTCACTTTGGAGATAAGAACAGTACTACTTCTAAAAATAAACTATGATGGTATGAATGTGCTTGCCCCACAGCAGATGCACAAACACAATATGTCAAGAGGAAAACACTATTACAAGCAGTTTTTTTTAATTGCATAAGGCAGTCCTCAGACACATCAAATCAAATTAGACTAATCAAATACTTAACAGAAGTCTTCAAAAAGACTCAGACTGCAGTTCACAAAAGAAATATACATGTACTTAACAATTAAGTTTGTTTAAAAAAATTATGTGCTGCTTTTACAAAACTGAAAATTTTACATTTCAGTTCAAGTTACATATCCCACAGACAGCTCTTCCTGACAACAATGTGGCTATTGTGATAACTTGGCTCTTGTGGTTTGACAGCTATTAAAGAGAGCCTTGTCGCACTTTCTGTGTTGCCTCAGAATACATTTAGAGAAAATAAGCTAGTAAATATAAATATGATCATAGATATGCTGAATCACTATGAAAGTCACACGGAAATTGAGACCCAGTCTTGTGCATGGTAGTACAAGAATATGTTCTCCACATTGCACCTTTTTTTTTTTCCATTTTCTCCACAAAGTTATTAAAAAAAATAGAAGAAAATTGAGATCTTTACCAATCTACCACTTCCAGAAGCCATAGATTTTTGCCTGAAGTAGTTATAACTATTTTTATCTATCACGGTCCTCAATAATTATTAAATTCACAGTAAGGATCTTGGGTTTATTAGTACCTCTTCCATCATCTGTTGCAGATTCTCCATGAGATCCAGATTTTGCTTGTAATCCTCCACAACTCTGCTAAAGTCATTTAGCTGTTTTTGTAAGTCATCAATTGATGTCAAGAGGACCCTGACTTTAGCATTAGGCTCATTTGCTACAGAGCCAATGACATTCTTCTCTAAATTACCCATCTTCTTTCTGAGAATCTGTTAAAGAGATATAGAAACGTTAAATACCACAACAAAAATGTTTCTGCTTTTAGAAATAAAAAGTGAAAAAACACGGGGAAAATCACACAAGCGTTTATGTAGTCCTGTGTTTTCAAAATTACAACTGCTTTTTTCAAAGATCAAAAGAAATGGGAGGACTTCTACAATGTGCATTAAAATCGATGTAAAATATATTTATTAAGGGTGGAATTTAGTTACATTTTTGAGTTTAAAATAAACAAATATTTGCAGTAATAAAACATGGGCTTCTGAACAAATTGACTTTAATTTAATCCGGAAGGGAAATAAAAATACCACTAAATCTTTGACAAAATACAATGCAGTTTAAGCTTTTCAAGTTATTTACATCCTAGAACACTAACACATTGCTTAAGAATCTGATGTAGACAACATTATTGAGAATCTAGCATAATCCCAAAGACCAAGAGGAATGAATATTCATACTAGTACTTTATGATGTCGGGTAAAACATTACCTGTAAGTTTTAGGATAAAATGGTATACATCTATATGTTTATATATATGTCCTGGCAACAGTGGTCTTGATAGTTGATCAGGACTTCATTGTGCTAGGTGTTTTATAAGAGATACAAAAAGACAGGTCCTTGATTTCCATTTGGATAGGTAGAGATTGATTTAAAATAGGAAAGTATTTCATGAACTGTCTACATATACACTTGTAAGATTATACATTTGTAGGAAGACAGAGTATTGCCAGTAGGTCAAAGAGAATGATTATCCCTTTCTATGTAGCACTAGTGAGGCTACATCTGGAGTCTTGTGTCCACATCAGGTGCCCCATTAAAAGAAATACCTGATTATTCTGGAGAAAATCCAGAAAAGGTTGAAAAGATGACTAAGCAAGGACAGAGAGAGAGGGGATTTTTTTAGCATGGAGAAGAGATGGTGGATCTTATCAATGTGTTTAAAAACACGATAGGAGGGAGCAAAGAAAGCAGAGCCAGACTCTCTCTGTAGTGTCTAGTGAAAAGATAGGAGGCAATGGACCCAAACCGAAATACAGGCAATTTTGTTTTTGCAAAAACAAACTCACTTTTTTTCAATCTGAGAGTGGAACAGCTTACCCACAGAAGTTTTGGAGTTTCTTTCCCTGGAGAAACTCAGAAAGAAAAACCTGGGCATGACACAGACAAAATTTTTGTAGTTGACTGTACTCTGAGGAAGGAATTTTGACTAAATGATCCCCAGAGGTTCCTTCCAACTTAATGATTCCATGATTAAAATTTGCATTTGTGGCTAAAATTGCAAAGACAGGCAAAAAAAAATTGCAAAAGGAATAGTCAATGACAACAAAACCCATCAAAAATATATTCAAGTAAAAAAGTTGTAAAAGAAGAGATTGGCAGGGCAAGCAAACAAACAAACAAAAAAAAAGTGTTACCTCTAATTGGCAACTAAAGAGGTCATTAGAGGCTTTCGAAGAAACGTTTCTGGTGAATGCAAAGAATGGGTGAGGCTGGTAGGGTTCTAAAGTGCAAATTATCATGATCAACCCCAGGCAACAGATGCAGAAAAAAGGTTCTGAAGACTTACATGATGAAATAAAGACAAGAAAGGAGCTGGATGCAAGAGGGAAATTGTGCACATTTATTGTTGATTTTGAGGGGGTATTTGGTTTTTTTGTTTTTGTTTTTTTTTAGAAGAGAGAGATTAGGTCACATATTTTGAAGGAACAAAGGCAAGAAGAATAAAAGACTGAGTAGAAAAATAATGAAGGATAAAAGGAGTGAACACAGAGAAGCCAGGAATTAAGATTATTTTACTGAAGGAAATGGAAGCATAGAAAGGAACAGAAAAATGAAAAATGTCTCAGTGACTGAGAACAAAAATATAAAGCTGACTAACAGGGAAGCTCAGGATACACCTTGCATCTTCTTTAATCTGCTTGGCACCGGCCACAGCAATTCAATCAGCGAAGCCTTCACTAACACAAAAAATTTCTAACATTACCTGTATTTTCTCTGCGTATGTATCAACTTGTTTAATCTGTATTTTAAGTACTTTCAAATTCCGAGCTTTTTCACTTTTCTTTGTGTAGTTAAACTTCAAATTGTTAAATTTCTTTTTGAGATCCTTAAATGATCCTCTGAGCTGAAACAGAGTAAGAATATCTGTTAGGAAAAAAAGAAGCCAGTACCCTTCAATTTACATTTTTTTTGTAGCTGTCTAACAGACCATGAGCTGAATGCTGAAAATGTAATACATAAATTAATAATGCTGTGCCATCTGATAATGCATCCCTATTTCCTCACAACTTTTTTCCATTAGTGGAAAGCCATAATTGTACTAAGTAAACATTTTTTTGCATTCTTAATGCTGATTGTTTCCAGAATGGTTGGGAAAAAAAAAAAAAAAGATTGAGGAAATGAATGAGATCCTTGCTCAGACAATCTATGAAAAAATCTTGTCCAAGAGATTTCATTGGTTTTAACTAGAGGCAGGTGCCTTTCACATATTGTAGTCCATTTAGGGAAACTGATAGCATTTAAATGTGTATCATTGCTTAGTTTCCAGAAAAAAAAACTTAGTTCTACTGGGCTGAGCCAGTAAATTCTAATTTATTCATAGTACTTTTTCTCCTACAATATATTTAGTTTCTGTCAGATTGGTTTTTTTTGTTGTTGTTGGAATTTCCTGCACCTTGTCACAGCACATCCCTGTCTGGGGTCTTTTTTGGCAGAAGCCCTGCTTCTGAAAAGAAGTTACACAGGGGCTTAATTTTACACACTGTGCCAGTCAAAATGTTGTAACATAAGTATTCAAAGAATACAAAGATTAAGTGATCTCTATGCAGAATCAAGATGTAGACTGTATGATTAACTGCCTTTAAATGGCTAATTGGCTAGTTAGATTTGGCACCACATGAAAGTATTATTACCAGTTAGAACTGGCTTTGTGCAATGAGCTGGACATGAGGGAAAATGATTCTTATAATAACATAAAGAAGAGCTACAAGCTCTGATTATTAATTGTCCATATCTTTCAAGACTTTTCAGACAGACATATCAGCTGAGATAACTACTATTAACTTTAGTTATATTAAATTTGTTGTAGAAGTCTTTTGTTTCTTTGGTGGAATGTAGATACATTTTCTTTAACATACAAAATGTTTTTAGAATCCAAAATAACAGGAATGACACTGATGAAGCTCTAGGAAGTTATGCTTTTAGTTATACATATATGGGTCAGATGCAATGTCAATTTACCAGAATAAGCTTAATAGTAATCAAAAAGAAGAGTCAAAGCATGATAAAAACCAGCATTTACTATGGTAACCAGTTATAATATAGGGTGGTTATATTACTTTTTCTTTTCTCGAATGCTGATTATCCATCTGCTTTAATGTCCTCTTACAAATGCACTCTTAATAAACCATATGTCATTCTTTGCATTTGTAATGTTACATACATAAGCATTTAAAACATACTCTACAAGATTATCTGTAAAGATTATGAATTAAAGGATTTTTTTAAAAATATTTTTTCTCTAAAAAACTATGTAAATTTCAATTATATTTTTTTATAACTGCAAAAAGCTTTTTTAGATATTACAGTTACTTTTTAATCCCTTTAAGCTAAGATATAAGAACCAGACAAGTAAAAAATCTGCTTACAATTTGCTTCTGGTACTTTATAAATGGTACTATTTTAATTACATTACAATTCTATGATTACATTTTCAAATTATTTATAATTACATCATAAAATTTGAAATGGAAGAATATAAAAATGACTGAAACTTAGAAAAAAAAAATTCACATCCTTTGGGCTGGCAACCTATTGCTTTTGGGAGAATGCAGAATAAATTATGAAAAATGAGGCTTATCTAAAGGAACCAATGATATAAAAGAAATGCAGCACTTTAAATGCTTTACAGTCTATTCCTCCAGATGCACAAATCAGAAGAACTTAACTTGATTAGTGTTAACAAGTTCAGGTCAGATCCACAATTTGTTATCTAGTTAACATTTTTTAGTCTTTTTTTATATTAAAGAGTCCTACAGATTTCCACCTGCCCCCCCTTCCCCTTTCCTCCTAAAGAATACAGGGAGTAACAAATGCTTATTTTGCAGCTACTATTATTGGAACAGCTAGAAATCAATCATTATGATTGTTATTACATACTAATGTTAATCCATCAAGGGATATATTTTTCATTTTCATTTCATCTAGTAGGATGTTACCATATTATTGCAGCAGTGAATAGACAGATGGTGTTCACTCAGTGTAATGGAAAGGAAGGGAATTCCATCACTGGCACTGTGATCTTCAGTTAGTTTGAGCTCTTTATCCCACCTAACTATGCAGAATAATAAAATGTATCTAAAAGCCCTCTGTTAATAAAACTACCTCTGCAGAACAATATTTTATATTCAGAACACAAGAACCTTATTTTCTGGTTTAATTTTGAGGAAAAGAAGAGATGAGCAAGAGTTTATTTTAGTTTATTTCACTAGCTTATGCACATACATATGCTAGTGATCATTTATAAAGCCAGAAGCTCATCTCATAGCAGTACATAAAATTAGATCGCCTTGTTTCAGACATGATGGCTCATATGTCAAAGGTTTGCAGCTGCTGTCACTCTTCTCTTTTAGCTTCAGTGGAAAAATGAGATTCAGCTCAGATTCGTACATCACCCCCTCAGAGTACAGGTATGCAAGTCCTGTTATCAGCAACCGTACCAGGGTTGATATAGAGCTGCCAGTTTGTAGAAATGTAAAATGGATCTAAGCTTTCCACTATGTTCTGCAAAATTAAATGAGAAATACTAAAGGAACTATACAATCTAATATGCTTCCAATTACTTCAACCTGTAAGATTAATGGAACTTTGTAACTTGTCCATTGTCATTAATCAGGCAGCTGTTCCTAACCATAGTTGGCCTGTCATGCGTGGAGAATGATAGTAAAGGAGAGGGGTTTAGGTGCCAATTGCTCCAATTTATCACACAACTAGAAAATAAATAGAAAAAGCAAGTTATAAAGCTGATTTAAATATGGTTTTGTAACCAATACAATTCCACTGAAATGCTTTGATTCCTGTACAATCCACCCCAGGAGGTACTTCATTGCTGTTAGCCACTTACCTTTCCCTTTTTATTAATACAAAACATTTTTGGTAGCTCTAATAATCAAAATAGCCTATGAAAGCAAGTTGCTGAAAATAGATTTTCAAAGTGGCCAAGATTAAAGAACAGCCAGCCAGAAAGTGGGAAGAAAGAAGACATGCTGTTCGAGTCATTAATGATTAACTCTGGGACCACAATCAAAATAAATTACAAGATAAGAAATGTGCTAATAAATATCAGTTGCTACTGACTTGTAAAGAGAGGTAGCTCATTACCCTTTATGATTAAAACTCACATTTTTGGTCATGCATTTCCATAAGTGTGTAATTAATAACATGATGAAGAGAAAAGAAGTGAGATGACTGGGGAAAGCAGAGAACCCATTCCAGGATCTGTTATTGTGTTGTAAGTTTTGTGCAGACACACACAAATGTGATTTTCAATGTGATCCCCTAAAGTCTTTTCATTGCAAAAAAAAAAGAAGTCTTATTTAGAGAACTGTGTCATTTATGATGTTGTGAACAGATTCAGTGTATTATTAAGCTACAGTTACCTGAGGCTTGACTTTAGCTCTATCACAAAAGATTGCAGTGCAATGCAGTTGAGTTGCAGCTCTTTGAAGGTTGCTACCCAAGTTAGCTGGTGTGGCAGGAAGTGCAAACTGGCAAATACAGATCTCAAATGTCACACGAGCTTTCCTTACATCTTTCAAAGATGCAGGGAGCATAAAATCTTTTTTTTTTCAGTCTTAGCAATTTTTTTTAAATTACATAAAGCACACAAAAGGCACACATTTTACTCCTCGCTCCTGTAGCACTGTTCCACAAGTCATGCTAAGTATCATTGGCTATAAATTTAAATATTCATTTCTTTGCTTCTTACACAAACAGTAAAGTATTACAAAAATAGGGAGCTAGCCAAGTCCTCTATGTATGACATTTTTAACACAAGTGAGTCCTAATCACCAAAGCTCTCACCCATGTACTTTACTTACATACTCTAAATTCACCATGTAAAATGTAATATTTACTGTAAATTCCAAATATGTTCTGTCAACTTTAAAGTTTGCTCTGTACACCACTAAATCACAGCTAATTAGCTGGTTGGCTGTTTACTATGCAACAGCTATGAACAGCTACTTCTTGTTACTGGCACAAAAAATATTTGCTTAGACATCGTAGATAGTAAATAAATTATTTCAAACAGGTCTGCCATGTACTAGCAATACTTAGAATAACTTCTGATGTCAAAATTAACAGAATTTGAAATACCGAAGTGAACACCCACAACTAACAGTCTTGAAGTAGGTCACTGTCTTGTTTCTTGATCCCTAAACAGAATTAGTTGTAAATAATTGAAGAAACTGAAGAAAAAATGAAGAAAAATGGCAGTAGATTAATGTGCATGCAGTTATATTAGGCAAATATTTGATTAGGAAATATCTTCTTTGCAAATCTCTAATAGAAAAGGATTCTAAATAAAAAAGTATTGACAATTAGTATATTTCAGTTAGTTCACATTCAAGATTCAATTAGGTTTGGTGACGACAGGTTTTAATCAGTCAACAAGAGAGCTGGTCAATCTTCAAGCACCACTTCCTCCAAGCCCAGGATCAGTGTGTCCCAACATGCAAGAAAGGAGGAAAAGGAGGTAGGAGGCCTCCAAGGATGAGCAAGGACAATTTGCTGGGACTGCAGAAAGCAGTCATCTATGAGAGGTGGAAACGTGGGCTGGCTTCTTGGGAAAAGTATAGGAACATTGCCAGGGCATGCAGGGGTATAACTAGGAAGGCTAGAGCCCTTCTAGAATGAAATTTAGTCAGGAAAGTTAAGGACAGTAATAAGGAGTTTTTCAAGTACTTCAGCAGCAGAAGGAAGATGAGGGGTAATGTAGGCCCACTACTAAACACACAGAGGGTGCCCTGGTGACCGAGGATGCAGAGAAGGCTGAAGTACTGAATGTCTTCTTTACTTCAGTCTTTCTGGTCAAAACTTGTCGTCAGGAAGCCCAATCCAGCAAGGATAGTAGGGCAACAGAGGACTTGCCCTGGGTGGAAGAGGAAGAGGTTAAAGACTTGTTGGCCAAGCTTAACACTCATAAGTCAATGGGACATGTGGTGATGCATCTGAGAGTGTTGAGGAAACTGGCTGATGTGGTTGCTAAGCCACTCTCCATCATTTTTGAACAATTATGGAGAACAGGTGAGGTGCCTGAGGACTGGAGAAAGGCCAATGTCACTCCAGTCTTCAGAAAGGGCAGGAGGGTCAACGCAGGAAACTACAGGCCGGTCAGCCTCACCTTCATCCCTGGAAAGGTGATGGAACAACTCATCCTGAATGTAGTTACTAAATACATGAAAGAAAAGGTAGCTATCGGGGAAATCAACATGGATTCACCAAGGGGAAATCCTGTTTGACCAACCCGATAGTCTTCCACAAGGGCATAACTGGCTGGCTAAATGAGGGGAGAGCAGCAGATGTCATCTACCTTGACTTCAGCAAGACTTTTGACACTGTCTCCCATAACATCCTCATCAAAAAACTCAGGCAGTTTGGCTTGGATGAGTGGACGGTGAGGTGGATCGAGAGCTGGCTGAGTGACAGAGCCCAGAGGGTGGTGATCAATGGCACAGAATCGAGTTGGAGGCCTGTGGCCAGTGGAGTTCCACAAGGGTCGGTTCTGGGGCCACTCTTTTTCAACATCTTCATCAACAATCTGGATGAGGTGACAGAGTGTACCCTCAGCAAGTTCCCTGATGACATCAAACTAGGAGGACTGGCTGATTCCCCAGAAGGCTGTGCTGCCATTCAGTGGGATCTCAAACAGCTTTTATGCAATTATTTTGCAGGGGGTGTCCATTCACTATGAGAAACTAAAATGCTACATTTTGCAATATATGGCACGTGGGAAGTAACTTCTGTCAGTGACACTTTTCATTTAAATTTGAGAAAGTCACAAAATTGTGGTTTTCCTTTACTTCATGCTCTCACTGTAAGTAATAAAAATAATTCTTCTTAGAGAGGATTGATATTCTCCTGCCCTCATTATGTAATCCCAATACCAATGGAGAGGAGCAGGATTCATTTAATGTAACAGCATATCTTTGAATATAGACTGTCTTACATACAGGCCACCCAGTTAACATTTGCTGAAGAAAAAGAAATTTTAGGGGGTTTCAATAAAAGCCTAGAACACTTTCGTTCCAGCCTCAAATATTCTGATTCTGCCATGCTTCTATAGCATGGTTGCCTCTGCCAGACTGCTTCTCCTCTACTGCCTGCTTTTCTGATTGCATCCTACTATTAGACAAGAAGTTACATAACAGGAGACTGATGCACAGATTTAGTGAGCAAAACGTAGCTTATACGAGACAATGGATTAGAACTGGAACTGAGTTTCAAAAATATGGCCTTTTTTGGTGCACATGTTCTTATAATTTTAAAATACCTTTTTGTGAAAATGGATACTTTTCAAACAACACATAAAAATATTTTGCAACAGAAAACAAAATCCATACAACTTCCTCACTAAAAATAGGTGGGATAGAAATCTCAGTCACCTCTACTCTGGTGATTCTGAGTAAACCTAGTTAGTCTTCATTCAGTTGTAGATTTATTTAGATAAAGATAAAATAAGAAAATATAACTTTCAGTGTCATGTGTTACCACTACCTGCGCTTCACACTAAGGCAACATTAGTGTCAAGTCCTTACAGGTTAGAATACAGTTTCTGTACTTCATGAATGCACAGAACTATAATCTACAGAACATCAAGTCTAGAGATCATCATCCTCTTATTTTAATGAATCACTCTGAGAAAATTAATTCTATGGAATGTTTTTCTTAAATTAATTTTTGTTGGGACATCTATCCAATTCAACCTTCTAAGTTGTGAGTGGATTTGTATTTGACCTATAAAGATGCTAAGTTAAGTAAGCGATGATGAAAGCCTTTTCTATGAAGCATCTAGTAGAATGGTAAACAGCAACATATATTACAGAACACCACAGCCTTTTAACACTCATTTCATGTGTTGGGATTTATCTCATTTACCTCATTTATCTCCTCTTGAGTGCTGCAGTGTTGGTATTGGTGCAACAGTTCTTCCTCATATTTATCAGCTTTGGAGTTCCAGTTAATGCTATCACACTCAAATCTAGCAAGTTCTTGTTTCAGATTCTTTACAGAAATATTCAAGCAATTCTAAACAGGGAACAGACAAAGGAATTTATGAAAGTCAGGGAATTTATTGATTTAACCAATCGAAAATGGAAATCATTTTGAGGCAGAACATGCATAATCAATCACAATGAGCTAAACTATTAAACATCCACTGTAATAGAACAAGCACATATCAGTTTCAATCACCAGTAATCTAAGGAATAGTTTTAGGTCGAAGTCACCACTCACACACAGTGTCTTCCCTGAGCAAAGGTATTGCAAAATGGCCTACTCTAGTCTGTTACCACCTGGAGATGGGCTCCTTTCTGCTATCGATCAATGGAGTCCGAAGAGCAAATTGGCAATGTGGATAATCTAGGCAGATTCCTGCCCTGAATAAATAATTCCTCTCTAAAAAAGATGTCTAATCTGCCATGTAAATCTACTAATACAGTAACACTTTCTACATTTCCTTTTTGTTCTTTTGGTATCCTTTCTTTAAAGGAGAATAAATATGCAAAATAAACTTTACAAAGTAGCAGGAGTCTGATATTTAGATGTGACATTCAAGAAATCATAAACAGAGCTTTGGACCACGTAAAGACTACTAGAGAACAAAAAGCCATGTCTTTTTTTTCCCAAGTGATGTTATTTTAAGGTTCATTTCTTCCGTATTGCAAATGTATTTCAATGTTTTCCAGAGTAAAATCTGTTTGTTGACCATTAAAACATAAAAAAAAGGTTTCAAAGAAATTACTTTTTCTTTTTTGTTGGCAAAATATTTTGTAATGTAACTACCAAAAAATAAGTTTCATCGTTCTTGGACGTTTCTTTCATTTAATGTCTGTGTATCTGCAAATTCTAAAAGTAGAAATCTAAAAATCATCAATTGTTTTATATTTTATGTTTTGCTTTTTTAAAAAGGTTCTTAGAACTCTGTATTTTTTCTCAGAGTATTAATACATTTTTGTACATCTAAAAGTCAGATAGTTCCAATACTCTTTGATCATATTTATCTTTGATTTCACAAATCATTCTAACTCTACTCACAGGTTGCTGCACTGCAGATAAGATATCCACTCCATGGGTAATAAGCAGTTTATATAGCTGTCTGATGTGTTCATGTTTCTCCTGAGCATTCACAAGTTGGGTTTTAGCATGGTGCATATTTCCAGGGTCATCACATATTTCAGGAATATCCAATTCTCCTGATTTTGACAGACATTCCAGCTGGAATATATTAAAATGAACATCAGTGTATGTGAAAGGAGTAATAATAATGTGAAACGAAGCTTATAATTCCTTTCTTGTCCGTAATGTGTTACCCTTAACTTTGTTGATGTGAGTTTAAGTAATTAGAATCATAGAATGGTAGGGTTGGAAGGGACCTTTAGAGATTATCTAGTCCAAAACCCCTGCTCAAGCAGGTTCACCTAGATCAGGTCACATAGGAACCTGTCCAGGCAGGTCTTGAAGACCTGCAAGGAAGGAGACTCTACAACCCCTCTGGGCAGCCTATGCCAGGGCTTCATCACCTGAACACTAAAATAGTTTTTTCTTATAGTTAAGTAGAACTTTTTGTGCTCCAGTTTCATCCCATTACCCCTTGTCCTGTTGCTAGATACAATAGAAAAAAAAAGGATGCCCCAACCTCCTGACACCCACCCTTTAGATATTTGTAAATGTTAATAAGATCCCCCCCTCAGTCTTCTCTAAATAGCCCCAGTTCCTGCAGCCTTTCCTCATATGAAAGGTGTTCCAGTCCCCTGATCATCTTGGTGGCCTTGCACTGGATTCTCTCCAAATTTAAATTTGGGTTTAAATTTTAATTTTAAATTCTCCACTTGTCATGCAATTTTAGATTCAAAATTTAATTCTGATCATCAGGAGAGTTTGTTTGCACAAAAAAAAAAAAAAGAAGATTACAGGCACTAAAAACAAAACCAATTTAAATGCAACAAGAAGGAGGTACATTTTAAAAGATTATACTTACTTTTTTCTTAATGTGATGGAATGTGACTGTCTTTTTGAAAATCTCATCATGTACTGTCATTCTGTCCTTTACTGTTTGATGGAAATGAATGAGCTCACTTATTCTCTCAGAATTCTCTTTCACAGGAAATACTTTCTGGCTTGACAATTCTAATAATTTTATCAGGTACTCAAGCTCAGCATTCAGTTGCTAGCAAAAAAAGCAGAAGTTACTCAAATTACATAAATATATTAGCAAGTTTCCCCTTACGTTTGATGAAATAACAATGCTAAATTTAATGCCATGCCCTTTAAAATGCTCTCCACACATTTTACTAGGTGTGAATCTCAGCTGTCAACCCAAAACAGCCCTGATCAAAACAAGTCAAACTGACCTGTAGGGAAATGGCAGGCTGAATTGATAAAACTCCGAGATGGCATTCAGAGGAGGTAAGAAGCTAACTATGACATACCTCATCCTCTGACCAGCTCTATCTCAAAAGCAGGAAGCTGATACTCTCCTTGTACTTCTACCACCCTAGTGCTCTATTAGTGCAGCTAATATCACACAAGACATTCTCTGGACATTGAAGGTAAGGTAAAATGTCTTCTCCTCTATAAATACACACATCCCCTTCCTTCTGGAAAAGCAATGTAATACATACAACACTGCAACTCCAGAGTGTCTGAGGTCAATCTTTACTGTATCTAAAAAAAAATTTTATCCATCATGCACTTCACTAGTTTGGTTTCCTACCTGATATTGTGGTTTCATTTGGTTAAGCTTTTTTTGTAGTTCTAAAACAGTAAAAAGGTCGTTTCCAAGATCAACTGTTGCTGCAAACTGGAGTGCCTCTTGAAGAATCTCCAACCCATGGGTAGTCTAAAAGATAATCAAACAGTTTAGTGCTTCCATTTATAGTACATTTGAAAAAAAAAAAAAAAAAAACCACAAATTTAAATTTGTAACAGGAACTTCCCAAAACTAAACACCAAAATGCTATCAGTAAAACCTCTCTGTCTCAAACCCTCTGTCTGACAAAGGTGATAAGAACTATTTAGGACAGTGTGCAGAAACAATTCAGACACTGAGAGGGAAATACGCATATACATAGAGTATTTTCTATTACAGATGTCATAATTTAGGGATAAGTTGACAAATGGCAGCTACAAACTTCTGGTTCTGCTACTAGCCTAGCTAACGTTTTTAAGAAACACTGTACACTGTCTATGTGCCAAAGAGGTTTTAATCCTCTTTTCTTATCAACATGGTTGGACTTGAGTTTAGTAACTATTAGGACACAGTTTATTTCAGTATTTTTGAAATAGCAACAAAATGGTGCTTTTAAAACAAACTCCCCCAAAACCCTAAAGTACTTCTGGCATATTATACAGACATAATTAAAACTTAAATTTTGAACAGATGGCTCGGATTTCTATATGTCTGAATAAGGGTAAAAACAATCAAAGATCGAAACCATTTTATCTTTCTTGATGACTACTGGAATAGTAAAATGGACTTGGGATAAGTATCTAACCAAACAGCTCTCTTAAGGGATACCTATATAAAGTTGATGAGAGAGTCAAAACCTATTAGAGATTTATAAATGTATACCACAGTTCCTCTCACAGAATCTTAGAATGATAGGAGTTGGAAGGGACCTCTAAAGACCATCTAGACCAACCCCCCCCCGGCAAAGCAGGTCCACCTAGATCAGGTCTGGAAAACCTACAGAGAAGGAGACTCCACACTCACCGTGGGCAGCCTGTGCCAGTGCTCTGTCACTCTCACAGTAAAGTTTTCCCTTTTGTTTTAAGTGGAACTTTTTCTGTTCCAGCTTATGTCCACTACTCCTTGTCCTATCACTGGAAACTACAGAAAAAAGATGTTGCTCCATCCTCTTGACAAACACCTTTTAAATACTCGTAAGTATTAATGAGGTCACCCCTTAGTATCCAGGCTGACTAGTCCAAGATCCCTCAGCCTTTCCTCATAAGAAAGATGTTCCAGTCCCCTGATCATCTTGGTGACCCTGTGCTGGACTCTCTCCAGAAGTTCTCTGTCTCTCTTGAGCTGGGGAGCCCAGAACTGGACACAGACTGAACTCCAGATGAAGCCTCACCAGGGAAGAGGAGGGGGGAATGTGAACCTCCCTCAATCTGCCGGCCACACTCTTCTTAATGCATCCCAGGATGCCATTGGCCTTCTTGGCCATGAGGGCCCATTGCTGGCTCATGGTTAGTTTATTATCAGTCAGGACTCTCTGGTCTCTCTCCAAAACTGCTCTCCAGCAGGTCAATCCCCAGCCTGTACTAGTGCATAGGGTTGTTCCTCCCCAGCTACAGGACTCTGCACTTTATCTTGTTGAACCTCCTGAGGTTCCTCTCTGCCCAACTGCCAGTTGAGATCCCGCTGAATGGCAGCACAGCCTTCTGGGGAATCAGCCAGTCCTCCCGGTTTGGTGTCATCAGAGAACTTGCTGAGGGTACACTCTGTCCCCTCATCCAGGTTGTTGATGAAGATGTTGAACAAGAGTGGCCCCAGAACCGACCCCTGTGGAACTGCGCTGGCCACAGGCCTCCAACTCCATTCTGTGCCATTGATCACCACCCTCTGGGCTCTGTCACTCAGCCAGCTCTCGATCCACCTCACCACCACTCATCTAACTCTTTCTTCCTAGATATTTTACTTACAGTTTTCAGTTGTTCTTTAAATATCTGGCACTGTTGCTTGATGGGTTTTAATTGAGTAATTTTAAAATTCCAGGCTGCCCAGAGATTGGTCAGTTCTTTCTTTTCTTTACTCAAATTGACAACAATATCTTCTGTTACCTGTACAGATTTTTCTGCTGTTAAACATCCATCTATCTGGAAAAATAAACAAACACATCTCCTTTTGTTTTTCCATAAATGTTTTATAAAACACAATTAAAACCTCATAATAGTAAAGTCTCAACAAAGCTTAACAAAACCCAATTACTCTTCCCTAACCTCTTTGAGAATTTCTGGTACTCTAGGTGTCTTTACACCGTTTTCTTAGAACTAGAAATAGATCAACAGAATTTGTATGCTCAGGACATGGCTAATGTTAAAGTTGAAAGTTGATAAGAGATCAATGATGAATAAAATGTTGCCATCTAATGACTGTACAATGCTCATACAAAATAAATAATTTCCAAATAGATGGAAGTACTCAATACTTTTAAAAAATAACAACTGGAAAGTGAAGTGATAAAGAAAATACCACTCCTTTATACTGATACTTCAAGCAGCACCAAAGCAGAGGAGGGATAAAGTGTTCAGCATTTGAACATTTGATGTTTTTTCCTCTTTTAATAGAACCCATACCAGAAATCTGGGTAATGCTGTTTCTGCTTTTCTCATTTCAGAATGTTTCTTTTAAGAAAAGTTCTGTTCATAATTCACTTATGTGATCCACATATTTAAAAGCTACAACCTAGAATATAATGGGAACTTAGTAGCAGAAAATACGGTGGCAACATGCTTCCAGGTTTTTAGAGAGGTAGTATCTGAAGGTATGCTAAGACTTTAAGAGACTGAAATGGAACCTCACACTCACACATATTCAGTTTGCTTTTACACTACCTTATCTGTGCCTGTCTGCCTCCAACTGTGACAATACACACTTTAGCCTACACTATCTGAGCACTATTCTTCCTTCAGTAGGTTTTTCCAGCTCATCTTGCATGCTGCTGTATGTCATCGACACCAATTCCCTCTTCTCACTCTAAAATAACTGCTCCCTAGTCTGTCCTACAAAAACAAAAGCTGATTATCCAGGCTGTCTACATTAATTGGGATACTTAGGAGGAGTAGCTTAGGGAGTGGTTGCATCTCTTATATGATCATATCATGAAGGGGTGCTGGAAAACTAGATAGAGATGCCTAGGCAGTGTAACTAAACCCAAAATAGGATGTAAAGACACAAGGAAAAGTTATCTTTAAGGAAGCAGCTCTAGCACCGATTTCTTTCCAAGAACTTCACACACTCAATTAATAAAGACTGCCACTTTGTGAAAGACAAACTTAATGTGCTCGCGTGTATGCTGCTTTCCAACATGAACATGAATACTCACCATATTTACTAAATTAAGAAAATTGCAACCCAAATCTTGGGTGGAAAAAATCTTCTTTATGGCCTTTTGCCACTGAGTATTAGCTGACTCCATTTCAATTTTATTTTCAGCTTTCCTGTTTCTTTGTAGCGGTTCTGATTTATACAATTCCTTCAGATTTTGAATATCATCATTCACCTACAGAAAGACATAAAATTGTCCCCCATATGAAGCAACTGAAGTTAGCAATAATTGGAAGTAGATGCAATCCAATCTTTCCACAGTTTATCTTCAAATAAATAAATCCTACAGCTAATTTTATCTGATAGCTTCTATTCCATCCTCAATTTGGTTCTAAATATAAAAGAACAACAGTGTTGTAGAATCTTAAACATTACATAAAAATAAAAATTAACTGCTCTGGACATGATTGGCATAACTATCAAAATTATGTTGGTATTTAAATGATTATGATTTCAGCTAGAGTTGTGTTATAATTAATTTTAAATCTCCTTCAGATTAATTATCACTGCAGTGGAAGTAGTGTAAGACAGTTACAAATATCTATATCCACGTATCATAATATGATCTTTATCAATATATGTGAATTTTTTTTTTAATTGTATGAAGTAAATCCAGAAAGCTTGTCAGAGTAGATACACATAAACATTTTTATTATGAGTACAGGTGGGCAAGAGAAAGTGAAAATTAATTTATATGCTTCCTACAATGGTGATTTAAATGAGCAGAAAATCCATACATAGACTACATGTTGAAGCAAGATCAATGACCAGGGCTGCTTGCCCTAGTGGAACAAATCTCCTTTAAAGTAGAAAGGAAGGCAAGCGCTTGCTGTGCTTTCATGGCACAACATCTACAGGGTGTGTCTTTCAAAGCTAAAAAAGCATATTTTTTACATATAAGATTTTAACAGTCTAGGCAGAGAATACACAAGTAATCCATACCTCCATAGCTGACTTCAAGAAGGCCACATAAGTTTCTAGAATTTCTAGTTTTGAAAGAATATTTTTTTCAGTTTTTTGCAGTTCTTCATTCAGAAAGTCAGCTCTGCTAGAAAAAGCTGCCACCTGCTCAGGCTCGGATTCTGCCATATCTTTGATTATTCTCTCAGCTGCTTCCAGTTCATGTGAAGTTTCCTTTGAGAATACAACCATAGGACAATATGTATAATGACAGAAAAGGATTTGTGAATGTTAATATCACACTGTTAATTTTTGCTAGTATTGCTGTCATATATAATTCAATTACTTAGTTGAAGTCAGCTAATGATGAACATTATATGTTGAAATTAACCATTTCTTTTCTGCAACATTTTAACACTAAAGATTGTAAATGTAGCTTTTAAAATAGCCATTTTGAAGGGGAAAAAAAGTAGGAATCTCAATATTCAGATTAAGTAAACCACTTCACACTGAGAATGAAAACAACAGATAGGTTCCATATGGGAATATCCATACCCAGAACTGATATAATTTCATTAATAAAAAGAAACAGTACAGATCAACTTTCTGAAGTGATTCTCTTGCGTCTAATTGCCTCTTAACAGCTTGTCTGATACTCAGTTCTCAGTGTCTACTCTACAGTAAAACTCTAGAAGTACTAAATCCTCGTAAGGCTACTGTTGTAGTTAAGTGTTGTGGCACTTTGCCTCATGAATCTTAGGTCCACTGATATATTCCTTCTTGAATAAGCTGTTTCCTAGCTCTAGACTAGGCTCTACCCATCAAGCTAGATTGCCCTGCATTCCCATCCAAACCAATGTCCTTGCATGCAGTGAATCTGCAAAAATCAGATGGTGACCAAATAGTGGGTCATATCTGTTACTGCATCAGCTGCTCAGACCCAGAAGAAAGTCATAGCATGCTATCTGAGTAAGAGTTGTGTTCTTAACATTTTCCATGTTTTGGACAGGATGTGGTTTTCAGATCCACTGTCTTAACTCATAGCTTTATATACCTATGTCTATATGCTTATCTACCTTTGCCTGTGCCAGTGAATACCACTTAGCATATCTACCTCTGGCATTCAGTAAAGAATGCAAACTCTAGCATATCACAATCCACAGAAGGAACATACAGCAGAGGTTACCATTGTCAGGGCTGACTATACACTGCACACCCTGGAATGCAAAAATTTGGAAGAAACTAAAAATTGTTATATATTTTTGGGGGACATAAAAGGGGCTTTTGCTTATTTTCTGAACTTCTTATATTCTTTCTGTGTACAATTTCTTTAAAATGAAATTTATTTCCACAGACATTGTATAAATCCAACTATTAGATCCCATAAAAAAAACAATTCCATAGGAGTCCTAAACCATAGGCTACTCCTAAAATATATACTGCCAAGTTGTTCAAATTAGCCATGAAATATACAACTGTGTCAAGACCATGGAGGGGACCCTCAACAGGTTTTAAGCCACTTTCAGATCCTGCAGTACTGTTAACAGAACTGGAAAATCTCTGGATGTGACTGTCACAGAGCTGAGTGCTGTGGTGCTTTAATATCATGGCTACATTCACAATATGACCAATGGATATGACAACTTTATAGCCCACTCAAGTTTCACCATCTGGGAATTACTTTTCTCTTTTTTGATGTTTCATCCTTTTTATTTGTCATAATAAACCACAAGAGGAGTTTTCTATGCTTCTATATGTCTAGACAATTTTTTTAACTTGGTGACTCAGGTAGGAGTAGCAATATACATTTGAAGTCTACCTATCAAGGTTTGATGTTGGGATCTTGAGGTAGTAACAAATAACATAATGGAGATAAGCAATGACATAGGGATGACTGATCTATCATGTTAACTGTGATTTTGTCCATTAACTACAGTTTTAAACTAAGCTATAGACATCTTTTCTTTCCAAGAACACATAAGAAACTCATAGATAACCTTATTTGTGGTTATATACAGCATGTTTTTGCTCTTTTAAAAGTACTTAACATCACTAAAGTGTCTTGGTTTGTTTTTAATTTACCTTTATTTGTTTAGCCAGTTCAAGGTATTTCTTCAAAACTCTTTCAGACTCAGACAAGCACGAACCAATCTCCACACCAACTGCAACCATCGGGGTGATTTTTTTAATCAACTGCAATACCTTTATTTGGAAGCATTATTTCTATAGTTAATTTAAACAAGTAAATGGTATAAACACAGTATAAAACATCACTTTGTATAGAAAAAAAAGTGAAATAACATTTGTCTGTTGGTGTTTAGATTATGTGCTTTGTATAATCAGGGAAATTCAGGAGTGAATATATAAAGGAAGAGAATTCTAGTATTTCTCCTAAGAAAAGTCTAACAGGTATGTTCAGAATTTACAGAAGAAAAAAAGCCCTGTTTCCACTTATTTTGTTGCTAATGCTTCCCCTTATCCTAAGTATTATAGGCTTGCAATTTCAATAAAGCACAGCTGCATTATAATCTAGATGAAGTATTCTTGGCAGAAATACTTGTTTTGCTTGGTTGCCTGCTTTTATTCTCCAGAAAGTACATTTAAAGATCCTCTGCCAAGTCAAGAGACCTATTTTTGTGTCGATACATGTGCACAATTTCATTTAATTGTCTCTGTGATGTCACATATGCATGATAACAGAACAGATTGTGGAGAGGCAGATATCATAGTATGTATAGTTATTGTTAGACATATGAATTCACATGCCTTGAATATTTTTAAAAGGGCCTGCTGAGGTTCAAATTTTATTAAATGAAACTCTGGACAGTTGAATTTAGCACCAGATTCTTTGAGATGCTTTGCATTAGCAGAATGTTGGAATTAAAATTAGTTTGCTTGTCAGGAATATAACAATAAGTACCATTCATTGTAATAAAGATCATGTACTATGACTCAAACCTTAAAAATGTTCTGTAATGTAAGACTGGGTACAAAGTGATTAGAATAAACTGTAGAATGAAACCATTTGTCAAAATTGGGGTCTTCATTTTGTGTAAAAAATACCTTCATAGCTGAAATTTTATCTTAATATTCACAATATGTTTGTGATATAAATTCTACAACACCACAGCAGCTATTAGCACAATCTTTATTTTCATCTCAGATCAACAATATTTCCATCACAAGGCCTGTTCTATGCAAATTTCATGCAAAGAGACCAATTTTCAGCAAATTGACTTCTCATTTAATTCAGGATACTTCATTATAAACATCATCCTGATATAAAATATCACAATACAGATTTAATCATTCAGTCAATAAATTTCACTGACTTTTTTGGGTCTACACTCATATAAATGCTGTTAAAATACCATATTTTTAACTTGAATTTACACATGGAAACTTATTTAGGAGCCATGTATCAATTCCAACACCAAAAATTCAATAGAAATGTCTGCAGTACTACGAAACCTTCAACAGCTTAAGAAGGCTGTTATGTCCTTGATGCATTACTATCTTAATGAATAAAGGGATTTTTATAGTCAACACATCATCTCTCCTTTAAATTTATGGAAAATTTGCTGTGGTTCACCGTCATCATGTTTATTAACCCTCAACTTTGCTTATTAACTCTCACACTTCTATTTTTGTCTTCAGACAAATGAAACAGAAGTCGCAGAAACAGTATAGGAAACCTGATTGCTCACTATTTTTCCAACGGAACAAATTATAAAACCTCATTATCCAAGAAATTTGAAATCACCATTCAAATGTTCTCCTGGAAACAGGTGCATTTTCAGAACAACTTTAGGTTCATTTGTGCTGATAACAACATTCAAAAAAAACTGTGCACTCTAACAAATCGATATTTTTACTTGCAGTTATTTGAATCAACTTTAATATTCACATAGCTAAATTATGGAAATGCAATATACTGTTCATGAATGCCGTAAGACAATAATATGTTATGATGTACCTTGTTTAGATGGTCTTCAACTGCGGTAGTCCATTGTTGTTTCTTCAAAGTAAGTTCTTTATAATCTGGACACTGTTTGACAAATTGATCTACCTTTTTTTGAACATAGTCCATCATTTTCTGAATTCCTATCATCCCAGAGCTAAAATGGAAAAGCAGAATTTTTGTTATTTCTTATTTTTAATAAGGATGAGAATGATAAAACAAACAAAACATCAACCCAAACAACATTTTCTGTTGATTTGCACGGCAAGTAACTCACAAATTTTAATTTGTGAGCTTTAAAAGAAAAATAACCAAAAGAAATATAAAAATGAATCCAAACAAGACTGATAATGAGTAGCAAATCATCACTAGTACATAATCTAGATTCACGTCAGGTATGTGTTTCTAACTTCTGTCACTTTTCTAGAATCTATTCCTCTTCCAATGCAAATTTGCACTACTTTTATTATAAGGCTGCAACATGCCTCAAGAATTTTTGAAAGTAGGACAGAATTAACATACTTCTCCATTTTTTACTGTGAAGTGGATGCCACAGAAGTCTGTGTTATTATTTCTAAACATAGTCATCCCTCAATGTGAGGATAGGAGGCCTTTTAAATTATGAGCTACTAGAGCTATCTAATAGGGTAATTAAGAGTACCAGTGAGTTCTGCCATAAGGGGAAAAATTACAAATCAGGATTCAGTCTTGATAGAAGTTCTGTTTTCTGTCCAAATCTTCCCCCTCTGACCCTCAGCTATTCATACAAATCTTGTATCATGTGGGTTAATCACTGGGCTAAATACTGGCCAGTATTTAAGGACAGTGTAATGGCTTATACAAGAAAAAGAGAGGCCTCTCCTCTTTCAAAACATCAACATTTTTGAGGGAAATTAACATTGTGGAATATGACATCATATTTGCTGGCAGAACTCACTGTGTCACTGTTACTAGGCTTATGAGTTCGCTGGGAACATCCTAGATATCTCCTAAATACAAGGGCATGCTAAAAAAACCAAACCAAACCAAACCAAAACAAACACTTTGGTGTACAAAAAGTGAGTCAACACCATCCTTGTGGCATTGAAAACTAGCCTAGAGCTGAGGTGCATCTCAAAGAGACAAGCCAGTTGTTTACTCCCTTCTGTGAAGGGCTTGTGAAACTGCATCTGAAGACCAGTTTGTCCAGTTTGGGTCCCAATGTTATAGGACAGAAGACAAGATGAAATTGATTGAATAGATGCCACTAAGACGGTTTGGAGGCTGGAGCACATGATGTACAATGGGATGCTGACTGAACTCTGTTCAGAGTGGTGAAGTGATCAAATCATTGTCTTTCATTGTCTATGAGGAAGACAGGATCAGTCTTTTCAGAGATGTACAGCAAAAGGGCAAGAGGCAATGTCTACAAATTGCAGCAACAGAAATTTGGCCTAGATACAAGTAAAACATGTTTTTTTTAAACCGTCTCTTAAACATCTCCAGGGACGGTGACTCCACCACCTCACTGCCAGCCTGTTCCAAAGCCTGACAATCCTTTCAGTAAAGAAATTCCTTCTCATATCCAGCTTGAATCTCCCCTGGAGCAAATTGAGGCCATTTCCTCTTCTTCTGTTGTTATTAGGGAGAACAGACTGACCGCTGTCTCACTACAACTTCCTTTCAGGTAGTTGTAGAGAGCAATAAGGTCTCCTCCAAGCCTTCTTTTCTCCAGGTTAAACAGCTCCAAATGCTTCAGCCGTTCCTCATATGAGATGTGCTCCAAATCCTTTACTAGCTCCAAATCCTTTACTGCCCACCTCTGGATTCTCTCTGGCACCTCAATGTCATTCTTGTAGAGAGATGCCCAAAACTGGACACAATATTTGAGGTGCAGACTTACCAAAGCCAAGTACAGGGGAATTATCACCTCCCTGCTCCTGCTGACAACAGTGTTCCTGATACAGGCCAAGATGCCATTGGCCTTCTTGGCCACCTGGGCACACTGCTGGCTCATGTTCAGCAATCTGTCAACCGACACTCCCAGGTCCCTCTCTGCCTGGCAGCTTTCCAGCCACTCCTCCCCAAGCCTGTAGTGCTGCTGGGGGTTGTTGTGGCCCAAGTGCAGGACCTGGCATTTGACCTTATTGAAACTCATGGCATTGGCCTTGGCCTAGCAATCCAACCTATCTAGATCTCCTCATAAAGCTTCCCTATGCTCAAGGAGGTCAACACTTCCACCCAGCTTGGTGTCATCTACAAACTTACTAAGGGTTCACTCTATCCCCTCATTCAGATCATTAAGAAAGTTGTTATACAGGAGTGACCCTAGTACTGAGCCCTGGGGACACCATTTGTGACTGGTTGCCAACTGGAATTAACTCCATTGACCACAACTGGTTGGACCAAACCATCTAACCAGTTTTTCACCCACGAAAGTATATGCCTATCCAAGCAAAGGACAACTTTTCTAAGAGAACACTATGGGAAACTGTCAAATGCCTTACTAAAGTCAAGTTAGACAACATTCACAGCCTTTCCTTCATCCTATAAGAATGTCACCTTGTCATAGAAGATCAGGATTGTTAAACAGGACCTGCCCTTCAAAACCCATGGTGACTGGGCCTGATCACCTGGTTGTACTGCATGTGCTGCATAACAGAACTGCTCCATCAGCTTCCCAGGCATTGAAGTAAAACTGATAGGCCTGTAAGTTAAAGTTGCACTGAGGATAATCCCTTTCCTTTCCATTTAATTTAAATATCAGGAAATGCTGAAGCAGTAACAATAGCTGTAAAGCCAGCAGCATGTGTTCCCAAAACAACTTTTTATTTTAATTTTTTATTTTGGCCCAATTACATGTGGGGTGACAGGCAAAGACAATTCAGAGAAAATGTTTTGCAATGTCATTAGAATAATTAAGGAATAATGAAGGACATAAGCATGTAATGGGAAGGCAGAGCTAAGCTGAACTTAAATCATAGTCATCTGCTCTGTCTTTGAAATAGACCTCATTAGTATAAACAGTCTGCACTGATTACATGAGCCTCCTACTAAGACTGAAAAGTGTGAGATATTAAGCCACTAAGACCGATTCTAAACTAAGTCATTCTTTACACCAGTGTAAAAAATGGTATCCATGGAGTATATCATCACTGCAATGAAAAAATGTATTTTATTCATTAATTAAAACTTCTAAAAAATGGAGAAACTTGCATGTTTTCTGCACTTGGTCAAACACTTGGGTTTTTTGTCTTGCATCAAATCACATTATAATTGCTATAATGGTGATTTTCAAAAAGGTCTAAAAGGATTCCATTAGGTAGCAAGGAGTGGTCATAGCCATTGATATTTTAATTTTCATTTACATACTTTTTCTTTTCCAAAATATTAACTAAACCATTATTTCTGAAAACTGCCCTAACATACCATTCCCACTCTTACGAGTGGCATGTAGTATTCCCAAAGATTTTTGTTAAAGAGATTGTTTTGTATCAATATCAACCAACAAGTAGGGCAGAAATTTTGAATTTCAGGTAATCTAAATGCATGTATACTTAACTACACTGGCTCCAAATGCAGTCTGACTCTAAGTAGTTGAATTCTAAAGCAGCAGGTAGATATGGAGAAATGCAGCAGATATGCAAAAAGAGAGGGAATACCTGTGAGAATCTGCTTTATTAAGTAATGCTTGTCCCTTACTCATGGTAGTTGCTGTGCAAGCTGTAATCACTTTCTGTAATTCCTCATACTTCATTGCCAAGATAGGCAAATGTAAGCCTTCTGTATTAATGGTTTTAAGATAATTTTCAATACCTTTAAGACCATCAAGTACCTGGAAAAAAAAAAGTATGCATCTGTTGTAAATATTTCTATTTAAAATGTGCATATATATTTTTACACAAATAGATGATCAATAGACATTTAATATTTGAGATTTTTTCAGAAATGAAAAGCAATATTTTAAAGTAGGATCTCATATTGGCTTTGCAGGTCACAGAAGAGCACAGGTATAATTTAAGTATGGGCATGCAAAGTCATGATTAATTTTTTAATTTAAAACTGTTTCCTTTTTTTCAGCAGTTATCAGGACAATTTGACATACTGAAGCAGAACCAAAATAAGAGTAATATAGTTCATCAACACTTTAAATGTATTGAAGCACCTTCTTAAAAAAAAAATGCTAGAAAAAAATTATAAAAGTGCCCACAAAAGACTTCTGTCTTTTTAGACAGAGTAAGAACAACATTGCAATATTCCATTATTAAAGTTAGTAAACAAAAATATTCATAAAATAGAAACATGCTCAAACTTCTTGTGCTTAGTTAACATCTTAGCAGTAGCATCACATTCCCTTACAGATTTTTTTTTTTTCTAAACATCAGAGAACCCACGAAAGCTAAGTGAAGCAAATCAGTAGATGATCTCTAAAAACATTAATTTCTCATTGAACATATCCAATTATATAACAAATTAAAACTATAATTACTATAACATGGACTCCTCTGAACACATATTTTTAGAAGGAAATCAATTATATGACACCAAACTTGTGTTCTGACTCTGCATATCTCTATATATACTTGAAGCTGGAGTTCAGTGAAAAATTTTGCAAAGTTGCTCTGACATTGACAGACTTTTACATTCATAAAAAGTGGAAAAGTGAAAATTCAATGAGAATCTCAGGGGACAGCATGATCCAGCTTGCTGCAGTGTATTCCATATGAACCAAGAACTCAGCAGCTGAGAATAAACCCTATATTTTTAACTCAAAATAGCAAGGAGAGATGCCTGAAGATTCTCAAACAACTGAAATCCATATAAAATAAATAAAGGGAAAATAAAGAAAAAATGATAAGCAAAAGTAATTCAACTTCTACACACAATGGATAGAATATACATAGCATTATATTGAATACAGGATTCAATATTTAAAGAAAAATACCCCATATCTTGACCTTACAAAGAATAAGAACACTTCATCAGAGGAGCAGTGAAGGTAGCTGGGAGAGAAGTTAGATAGGAAACACTGTTCCTGAAATCCTTTTAGTCATCACTAAGTATAAAAACAGGCCATAAACTTCCTATCAAGACAGGAACTGATCATCTTTAGAAACTCATAGAACCATGGCCCTGTATGAATCTCTAAGGGTTTTTTTTTTGTGTTAATAGAGGGTCTTCACATGAACCCAGCAGCTAAGTGAAGTGTATTTATCATAGAACTATAGAATGGCCAGGTTTGGAAGGGGCCTCTATCACCTAGTCCAACCCCCCTGCTCAAGCAGGATGGTCTAGATCAGGTCACACAGGAACGTATCCAGGTGGTTTTCAGAGAAGGAGACTCCACATCCTCCCTAGGCAGTCTGTGCCAGGGCTCTGTCACACTTACAGTAAATAAGGTTTTCCTTATGTTTAAGTGGAACTTTTTGTGTTTGAGCTTATGTCCATCACCCCTTGTGTTGTCGCTGGACACTATAGAAAAAAAAGTGTTGCCCCATCCTCTTGACATACACCCTTTAGGTACTTGTGTTGATGATATCCTTCCTCAGTCTTCTCTTCTCCAGGCTAAACAACCACAGGTCTTGCAGCCTTTCCTCATAAGAAAGATGTTCCAAGGTCCCTGATCATCTTTGTAGTCATATTTATATTGTGAAATAGGTGCTGTCCAATGAATTCTAGCCTTCAGAACCGTAATTATAAATATTAAAGCGTCATATGAATGCTATAAAGTGTTCAAGAAGGATTATGGATTTGTAAGCATTTCAGGAGGAGTCAATCACTCAGATTTATTTTAAATATTATTAGTTAGTATATTTAACTAGGTAAGCAGCAAATGTAAGAACGTGGTTTGAGACTTGCTAAAAAACAATAGAGAAATTCAAAATGAATAAATCAAAATGGTACATGTTATTACCATTGTTACATTTATCAAAGAGAAACATAAGCAGAATGGCAACTGGACAAGACACTGATTAGAAGTGAAACAGGATGGAAGAAACAAAATAAAATCGTTTTCCCCAGCTTCTCTTCCTAAACATCTCTGAGTGCCTTGTGTGTTTATCAATTTGCATCTTCAAGAATGATAGCCAACTTTATTGGGTTGTACCTACAATCTCAGTGCTGTTGCTACTTAGAATAATTGAGGCTGCTGCTACAAGCAAAGATTTGCTTCATCATGTTCAAATTCAATTACAAGCAGGAAGCCTGGCTATAGTAAAATATTTTCTGCATTGACTTTTTCCACAGCACCCACTGCAGTTATAGGTAGTTCTATACTTTTACTTTGCTTTACTTTTTTACTTTAAAGAGCTCAGCCAAATCAACATTAAGCAACCCACACAAAGGCAGACTCCTACTTCTCAGATTCTTTTCAAGAATTAGCATATGTGCCTAACTCTGGTTATTATTTTTTTCTCATAGCATAAGCATATTATGGCAGTGACAACAGAATATGAGGAGGAAAGTCTCCTGTCTACATGAAACTATGGTACCAGAGCACAAATTAAATGACATAGTTTTAGAAATTGTATCACTTGATCTATGAGCTGACAACACAAAAATACTTTGCAACGTATATATTAACAGGAAATGTATAATCGGTGATCGAAATGCTCAACATGAATAACAGCATGTTGGGTTTTTTTATCTCAACATGGAAGATTAGTAGGTAAAAACAATTCACAGAATCACAGCAAAACTATTACAAGCTGTAATTAAAATGAATCCAACATGCTGAAGATAACACAGGCTTAACTCCTGTAAGCAGAAATAATACCCCTTGAATTTGGGCATCTATTACTATTAAAAAAAAAACCTTTGAAAAAAATCCAAATGTCATTCAAAGAGGATCTTAACATTTCTCTCTAAATTTCCTTATCAATGGTTACTTTGGCTATCCTTTATAATTTGGATCTATTTCAAGTATTTTTTTTAAAGCAACAAAAATCAAGAAATTCACTTTCCCCACTCTGTTCTGGTTTTTGGTTGTGTACTTACAGAACACAATAAGTGAATTTTGTTGTGGTTCTTTTTCTCCCTGCTTTAATTCCTTGATTTTGTTTTAGTTTTATTTTAGTGCAGTTTGTCTTCATCATCCACATATAATTTTGAGATTCCTTCAAGGAAATTAAGGAAATAATCCCCTTGTACATCTTCTGCTTCTCTACTGTCATCTGGTTCCATATGTTTGACATGCTTTCAAAGTCCTCTACCTGTTCAAGTGTTTCTCCAGTTTCTTATCTTACTAATTATCAAAATCAATAGAAAGTAAAGGATTTCTCAGCAAGGCTTCTTCTCAGCAATACAGACCTCTATTTATGTATTTTCATCAATACTAAGTGTTATCACTTCATCATTGATTGATGACATATACAAACCTGAAAACCTGATAATCTCAGGCTGATCATTATAAATGAAATCAAGAAAGATCAAAATTACTGGAGAAAAAGATACCTCTCACTTCAAGGGCCTATAAATAATTTCAACAACATGTCTTGTTTACATGTTGTTACAAAAACACCAAAGTAACATAGTACAGTCAATTGTCATTACAGCCCCATCTGGTGCTCAAAATAAAAATTAGTGCAGGCAAAGTCAAGGTTGTGTTTTCAGTACATTTAACAGAGCTATGAAGATCATTGTTGGAGTTATCCTTAGAAATGATCTGGTTTTAAAGCTTCTGTAAACAATCTGCAACCTGTATGCTTAAAACACAAAAACACCATTTGGACTTTGAACACCTTAAAATACAATCTTTTCTAACTAATCTTCTAAATTAAAAGGTTTTGAGAAAAAATTGTATCACTAATGCCCCTTGAACAGGCTTGTGAAATGGAAACAGAGAGGTTTCACATTTTAAATTTGGCCTTTAAAACTGAGGTCCTTTTCAGTGGAAAATGTACAGATTTAAACATAAAACTCAATGGGATACCTCCAAATTGCAGAGTCTACACTCTTTAGTATTTCCAAAAATGACACAAACCCTTATTTTCAGCCTCATTGTAACAGGCAGTTGGTTAGCACGACTGACTAAAGTCCTAATGTTTCAAAAACTTTGCATGCCAAATCAAAGCAACAAAATTTGGAACACATTTAGCTCTGTGATCTGATAGCACACACACCTGGAAAAGATTGAATAAGTTCCCTACGGACATTAAGGACTGATGAGATAGATCTTTGCTTAGTTCTTCTGCTCTTAATGCAAATAAATTACCTCTAACAAGTTGTTGTGTATTAATACTAGAATGTAATAACAGAACTTACTTTTATCATATGGTAAACCAGTAATACTAAAATTACTAAAGTACTTGCTTTAAAGAATGTAAATAAGTTTGCAGTTACAAAAAAATATAATACAACTGTGGTAAATCATTCCAATAGCTCATTTCTTTACTGATAAAAATATGCTCTATTACTAGTTGGAATTTGGCAAATTTTGACATCTATCTCTAGATTTTGTTGTCTGCTGGATAAAAAAAAATGTGTGCTTTTAAAATTTCCTTACCCATATAGGTGCTTATGGATTGCCTGTCTTCATTATCTACTACTCCTACATAAACTACAAATATTCTAAGTGGAAAAATATCCCAATCAATCCCAAGCAGTCCACTGGAAGTTCATCTGTTGATAAAAATCCCTACTTTCCTTCCCATTCAAAGGCTTAAAACAGATTTGGCTCTGAATCATCATAAAGTGGTTTTTCAGAGGTTTGTGTTATTCACTTTTGTCATCAACACATGAAATAGCAGAAATATAGCTTTACAGAATTCTGTTATAACACTATTTCCACCTTTATTCATCCTTATTTGGTCATCTAATAAAAACTCATTGTTAAGCTGATACATATCAACAGACTTGAACAAATGATATTAAACTCCTTCAATTCTTTACTAATCGACTGATTCCTGTGAGTCTGCTCAACATTGATTTTAGTTTGAAAACTTTTAAATTAACCATGTCATTCCCTTCTCACATCAATATTCTAACATTATGAGAGGAAACTGGAAGTTTTCAAGACTTAACAGCACTACATCTTAAGAGGAAAAAAGTCTTACTCAGTTTATTTTTCACCTTGCTGATGGGTTTTTAGAAGACAGTACAAATTAATGCCAAATTGATATCCAAATAGGATTTTTATTTTTTATTAAATGTGATCATATCCATCTCTACTATTTACTTTACTTGAGCAATACATTTAAATTTTTATTTTTACTGAAGAGCTATTAAAAGAATCAAAGAATTTTTAAATAAAAATTAACTACACATTTGTAAGTGCTACCCCATAAAATCACAGCATTTCAAAAATAATTTTAAGATCTTAGGACTTAAGCCAGTAAGAATACCAAAAGCAATCTAAATCATATTTGACTACATGATGACTAAACCTAAAACAACTCCAGAAGATGTCTGAAGGAAAAAAACATGATGTTTTTCTTTTGCGATAGGGATTTGAGGAGAAAGTCTACAAGAATATTCTTTTCATGCTCACAGCAGAGAAAAAAAAAGAAAAGAAATTATGAACAGAACTCTTGAAAGTGTATTAAAGTACTCAAGTGTGGTAAATAGCTGGTATTATAGAGAAAATACGTATTTTGAGTAAAAAGTAACAAAAACTAATGACAAAGTTTCAGAAATCAATTGAATTAAGTAATTATTATTGCATTTGTGTTTGAAAAGTGTGTCTTTTTAAATATTCCTTTTTTTTTGGTCATCAAAACTTTCCATGAGAGTATAACTGGCTGGCTAGATAAGGCGAGATCAGTGGATGTCTTCAGCAAGGCTTTTGACACTGTCTCCCACTGCTCATAGGAAAGCTCAGGCAGCGTGGCTTGGACGAGTGGATGGTAAGGTGGCCAGGGGTTTCTACAGGGAATTGTTTCTGGGGCCAATCTTACTCAACTTCATCAACAACCCAAATGAGTGGACTCAACTGGGAGGACTGGCTGATTCCCCAGAAGGCTGTGCTGCCATTCAGCAAGATATTGACTGGTTTGAGAGCTAGGCAGAGAGGAATCTCATGAGGTTCAAGTGCAGAGTCCCATGCACCCAGACTGGGATTGACTTGCTGGAGAGCAGCTCTGCAGAGAGAGACCTGGGAGTTCTGATTAATAATAAACTGACTATGAGCCAGCAATGTGCCCTCATCGCCAAGAAGGCCAACGGCATCCTGGGATGCATCAAGAAGAGTGTGGCCAACAGGTCAAAGGAATTTCTGCTCCTCCTCTACTCTGCCCTGGTGAGGCCTCATCTGAAGTCCTGTGTCCAGTTCTGGGCTCCTCAGCTCAAGAGGGACAGAGAACTTCTGGAGAGAGTCCCATGCAGGGCCGCCAAGATGATCAGGAGACTTGAGCAACATTCTTATGAGGAAAGGCTGCAGGAACTGGGGCAGTTTAGTCTAGAGAAGAGGAGATTGCAGGAGGATCTCATTAGTATTTACACATATCTAAATGATGGATGTCAGAAGACAGGGGCATCACTTTTTTTTCAGTTGTATCTAGTGACAGGACAAGGAGTAATGGCATGAAGCTGGAACAGAAAAAGTTCCATTTAAATATAAGGAAAAGCTATTTTACTGGAAGGGTGAGGAAGCCCTTGCACAGGCTGCCCAGGGAGGGTGTGGAGTGTCCTCTGGAGGTTTTCAAAACTCACCTGAATGTATTTCTGTGTGACCTGTTCTAGGTGGATCTGCTTTGGCAGGGGGTTGCACTAGATGATCTCTAAAGGTCCCTTCCAATCCCTACCATTCTGTGATTCTGTGAGAGCTGCAAGAATCTAATTCTGGAATCGAAACCACTGTTTCTCCACATAACCATATCAGTAATGGAAATGATTGCTTACACATTATCTTGCTTATCTCAGTGTAGTTGTGGGCCTTAATTAATTATCTCTTTTGTCACTCAAAATTTTGTGCTTTTTTTGGAATGGCCATTTTGGTGTTACGTCATGTCTAGATCATGTAGTGTATGACTTGTCTGGTATGAGGTTTTCTCATGTCTGATTATTAGTTAGCACCTGTGGAGAACACTTTAGGTATAGCTATCATTTCTGGTATCCATACTACCCTGGAACAGTTTTGGTATTTTAGAACAGCTCCTGTATCTTCACAAAGCATTATGCATCATGACAGATGAGTTTAAAGTCAGGTTTTGGCAGATAACCAAATTGGTTATCCAATTGGTTTCCCAAATACTGTACTTTGGAAATCAGGGGCTTTTCTCAATATACTTTTTTTTTTTTTTTTAAAAAAGAGAAATGTTATTTTTAAAGCATTTTCTATTTTTTATAGGAGTTCGAGAGATCATATCTTAAAGGACAATCAGATTTGTAATTTTCTATTCTAAATTGTTTAGCAAATTCTGTTTGCATAGTCCCACATATACCAACCTTCAAGAGCACATTAACAGTTGTATTATCAGATCATTACAGACTTTGCTGCTTACCAACCTTGCTAGCAGCATGAAAAAAGTCATTGGCCTCTTGTAACAGGACCTTCCTTTCTTCCATGTGCAAACACACTTCTTCTCGCAACAGACAGATTTTCTGATTTGAAAGCTTTAGATGTTCTTTTTCTGTTAAGTCCTCTGAAAGCAAGATTGTAAGTGCTTCAGTTTCCAGTTGTTCCACAGTGGAATTCCATTCCTACCAGGAAAAATTCAATCTTAATTAACTACACTTAGAATATACTTGCACAATATAAATGCTGGAAAATACATACATACATATAGGCCTGAAAGTTGTTGCCATTTAAAACATCATTCCTACTAGGATGGATTTCTCCAGAAATTATCGTTTTAATGACAGAGTCTTAGTAATGGCAATCTGTATTCTTTGATGTGCTTTCACAGACAGAAGAACCAGTTACTAGTGTGTTTGTGTGGAAATATGGTCTGAATAACATAAAGACAAGACATATCTGCTGAGTAAAACCACAATCCCATGACAAACAGTCCCTGAAGCCCAACTATTTAGCCAAGAACAAATTCAAATATTGTGTAGACAATAGCTGCTTCCAGGGAGACATTTTCTGCTGAATGCTGTCTCATAATCAATGAAATCAAATTACTTTCCCTGACAGTGGTGTGTGCTGTCATCCTTGACATTCTTGATTGTACATATTGGCTGATTTCCTACACAAAACTAGAAGTCCATTCAAAGCACGTCTCTGCCTTATCTGACCATGAACCTTTCTAGTGACAGTTAAAACAGATACTATAAAAAGGAAGATTTTACTTTGGACTTTCAAGCTGCATAGTCAGAAACATTACTAACAGTTGATCTAGGTACTTTCAAAACCAAGATGCATTAAAATGGATGCAGTTGAATCAGTACAAGTTTGCATACAGATACGTTGACTACATTGCACCACTTAGAAGCATATTTAGCTGATCAGAACTGATTGTCTGTTTGACTCCTATTTCTTTTTCAACCATTCAGTGGACTGACACATGATTACAATAGTCATTCCCCCTGTCTTCTTCAGGTTATGAAGAGGTATTGAAAGCAGTATCAGACTAGACAGTCCAAATGGAGAGGAGCTTTACTTTAAGAAAGTCAAGACAAAAACACCGCTTCTTATCTTACAGCTACTGCTTGGATGTTTAGTTCCTCCTTTGTTTTTATTTTGTTTTCATAAAGAAAAGTTTAAAATAGTAAAGTGTTTACAGAGTTTACTTTATTGCTGCTGTGCTTGTCAGCACGTAAAATTTGTGTCTTCTGCTGTTCAAAACAAACGGAGCATCTCATACAATTTCGTTTGTAGACATAATATATCTTATAAGCCTGGTTTTGATTAGTGTGTGAGCAAAGATGCCAAGTTCATTTTTAAGTTGCTCTGTATTTCAGTGTGCAGGTAAAACACTACTTTGTGCATTGATGACATCTAAAAGAAAAATCTCTGACACTTAACAACTATTTACTGGAATACACATGTGATTAATATCGTTAGTCTGAATTTTAACATCAGATGACAGGCTCCTCATTTCTGGTCTCAATATCTGCAGTTCAGTGCTGTGAAAGCTACTGCACAAAGCACCATAACCCAACTTTCTGAAATATATTTGCACTCTGCAGTTCAACCTGGCAACCCTTTATGCACTTCATAAGCATAAACAAAATGTTTAGTAATATCCACTTCATTTCCTTCTCCTAGAGTATGTTGCTAGTAAGAACAGCAGAAGACTAAATGTAAGATGCTCCAAATCATAATTCACATGGATACGTAACGTATTTGTTATGCTAAACACTTAAATTAGCTTAAGAAAAAAAGGTAATACAGTAAGATCATATGGGTGACCTATTACATAATGTGTGGGAGGAGAATTGCTAGGTGAAACTGTCATAATAAGTGTTATCATTGTAAGTTAGTTTCTGAATGCCCAAACATGAAAAGGATTATTAAACAAAATTAATATTCATCTTGTTCTCCTTTCTGCACTTATAGTATAATTTACAATTCAGATAGCAAATTACAAGAATAGCCTTTCAACACAGAATGTGGGGGAGATTAATGATTATTTGGCTAGTTCTAAAACTCAACAATAGTTTAGGACACCTCAAATTTTTTTGAAGCCCCCCGTTTCTCTGGAAATACTCCACAGCTTGCTGATTTACTGTTTATCTTCTGTTTTACTGACTTTTCAGAACTTAGCTTTTCCCACTCACCATCTCTGGATGAAGAAAAAGTGTTTTCTGACACGCTGCTTAGAGAAGCATTAGAAATATTATAGTATTCTGCTTTGACAGCAACCATCAAGCTTGTAAGTGTAAACTATGCAAACAAGCAACACAACACAACTAAGAAGCTTACTAAGTAACATGACTGTGATCATAAACCTGTTAGTTGTTATCAGAACAATGGCCTTTAAATAGGCCTTTGTTTCATTTGCAATGGTTATTGAATGAAAAAAAAAGGCCTAGTTGGTCATCTACATTATCCAAATACTTGAAATATTGAGGAACGATCCTGACGTAGCAACAGCGCTTATGATAGCAGAACTGAGATATCTGAAAAATGGTTCTAAATGTAAGCAATTTACGTTACACAAATACTCTTTTTTTTTTTTTTAAGCATGAAACATCTTAAATGCTGTCTTGCTTTTATCAGCAATGTTAAGAGTTTTATTCTCAGGAAAACTGATATGCAAAATAAAAACAATACTTTCAATTACTTGCATTCCCAAGAAATAAATAGGCAAATATCTCTTACAATTAAGTACACAGTTCAGTGACAATTAATTATGATAGAAGTGGCTGACTTCTAATCCTTTATGAACATTAAAATTTGGTAATATTATAGTACAATTGCTTTTCTTTATTTTTTTGCAATATGGTTTAATATGTAAACTACCAGTCTGGAACTTGTTTATTTAAATTAATAAACCAACTAAACATCAAGGATTACTCCTTTTTTACCATATCAATAGCTTTTAAAGTTTTAAATGAGAAAAACACTGAGAAACATTGAGGTCTACATTTAAAAAAGTAAAATGAAAGAAAAAATCTCATTTGGACACATAGAACTATACATCTTATGTACCTATACCAAGTGTATATTCCTGTATGTGCTTATTAAAAGCTCAAGTCTCATGTACTATTAGTCATTTTTAAAGCAGCTTCACCAATCATCACATTTCTTACTTGCACTTTGACTTCCATTTCTTCAAACTCTTGAAGTAAGTCCTCATTTTCCAATAGACATGAGCCTAAGTTTTCCTTGTGAAAATAATCTCTGATGGTTTTATTGTACCATGATGTAACCTAAATATGTAACAGAAAGAATTCAGTCAGTGAAAAATTTGAGAAGTGCCTTCCCATTTTTAAAGTATTGACAAGACAGTTTAATCTGAAAAAGAAGTTCTATTTTTGTTCTTTTCCTTTTTCAATCCTAATACTTGTGCTTTCATTCAAAGGTTTGACTTTTTATTATTTAAATGTTAATAAACGCAAAAGGAAAGGATTGTTGTCAAAATAAAAACATAGTGGAATATATGTAACAAAACAGGCAAAAAATTTATTCATAAAGTCTGACCAAATGTAAATTAACACAGTAAATCCAACTTTTAGTTACACATAGAATAAAAGTTTTATAGCACAACAAAGTTCTTGCGTGTTTTCTCTAGAACTGAATTAACTTTAAAATATCCTTATGTACAGTAAGAAAATAGAAATTAGTACTTTTTCAGAAATAAAAAAAGCCATCCAACTCCTGTCACAAATGGTCAAGGAGCCAACAAGGAGGGGTGTGCTCCTGGATCTTGTGCTGACAAATGAAGAATGTTTGGATGGGGATGTGAAGGTTGGGGGCAGTCTTGGCTGCAGTGATCATGAGATGCTGGAGTTCAAGATCCTGTGTGGAAGAAGCAGGACATAAAGCTGGATTGCAACTCTGGACTTCAGGTGAGATGACTTTGGCTTCTTCAGAGACCTGCTTGGAAGAATCTCATGGGATGGGATTCTAGGTGGCAGAAGTGCACAAGAAATCTGGTCAATCTTCAAGCACCACTGCATCCAAGATCCTCACAAGTAGAAAATTAGGAAAAAGAAGTGAGAGGAGTACATGAATGGAAAAAGAACTACTGGAACTACTCAAGGAGAAGAAAGAAATCTATGGAAGGTGGAAAAAAGGGCCTGGTTGTTTGGGAAGAGTATAGGAACATTGCCAGAGTATGCAGGGACAAAACCAGGAATGTCAAAGTCCTTTTGGAACTAAACCTAGCAAAGGAAGTAAAGGAAAACAAGAAGGGCTTTTTCAAATAACATCAGCAGCAAATGGAAAATTAGGGAGACCGTGAACCCACTGATGAACAAAGGAGGGTGTCCTGATGAGAGAGGATGCAGAGAAGGAAGAACTACTGAATGCCTTTTATGGCTTAGTTTTCACTTTGGAGGCTGGCCCTCAGGAAGCCCAGTCCCTGGGGAATATTAGGATAGTCTGGAGAACAGAAGACTTTGCCTTGGTAGACAAGGATGAGGTTAGAGACCTTGGGCAAGCTGGACACCCACAAATCTATGGGATCCGATGAGATACACCCACAAGTGCTGAGGTAGCTGGCTGACATTATTGCTATGCCGCTTTCCATTGTTTTCAAACAATCATGGAGGACGGGCAAGGTGCCTGAGGACTGAAATAAGGCCAATGTCACTCCAGTCTTCAAAAAAGGCAAGAGGGATGACCCAGGAAGCTGGAAAGGTGATGGATGAACTTACCCTGGATGTCATCTCAAAACACATGAAGGAAAAGATGGTTATTGAGGGACTCAACAGGGATCAACCAAGAGGAAATCTTGCTTGACCAACCTGATAGCCTTCTATGAGAGTATAGTTGGCTGGCTAGATGATGGGGGCAGAGCAGTGGATGTCATCTACCTTGACTTCAAGCAAGGCTTTTGACACTGTCTCCCATAACATCCTCACAGAAAAGCTCAGGCAGTGTGGCCTGGATGAGTGGACATGAGGTGGATCGAGAACCGACTGAACGACAGAGCCTGGAACATGGTGGTCAATGGAGATGAGTCAAGTTGGAGGCCAGCGGCCATATCAGAAATCAAAGGCTCTTCAACATTTTTTCTCAGGTTGCTAAACTGCTCATTTTGCACTGATTATGGTCAATGTAATTTCACAGAATCTTAAGGGTTGGCAGTGACCTCAAAAGATCATGTAGTCCAATACCCCTGCTAGAGCAGGGCCATCTAGAGTAGGTCACACATGAACTCATCAATGCTTATAATCTTCCATTGTCTTCCTGTATTTCCACTATCAATTCAGAAAGAGAAGCAAAGAACTCGGATGGGGGGAACTGCACCAAACCAACAGCTTAGCCTAGCTTGTTGTGGTGGGTTGGTCTTGGCCAGCTGTAAGACTCCCACCCAGCCACTCTCTCACTCCCCCTCCTGTAAAGGACAGAGAAAATAAAGTGAAAAGCTTGTGGGTTGAGATAAAGACAGGGAGATCATTTACGAGTTACCATTAAGGGTAAAACAGACTCAATTTGAGGAAAGTTAATTTATCATCAGTTTTAGGTTTGGTGAAAAATAGATTCAAAACACCCTCCTACCCAGTCCTTTCCTTCAGACTCAATTTCACCGTTTCATTCTCAATTTATCTTCCCACCTCATCTCACCAAGTGGTAAAAGGGTACAGGGATTATGGTCAGTACATAACAGTTCCTCTATGTTACTCCTTCCTCCTCACACTGTTCCCCAAGCCTTGCATGGGTTCTTTAGAGGCTGCAGTTCCTGCTCACATACAGGCTCCCTATGGTCACGTTCCTCCAAGGAACACCCAACTGCTCCAGTGTGGAGTCCTCCATGAGCTGGAGTACAGATACCTGCTCCAACATAGTTGTCTTCACAAGCTTCAGGGAAGTGGCTGTTGTGTTCTCCTCCAAAACTTCCACAGGCTGCAGGGAAATACCAGCTCCAGCACTTCGGAGGATTTCCTCTCCTTCTTTCTTCACTGTCCTTGGTGTTTTCTTTCCCCTCACTGTATCTGTGCAGTGTTTTACGTTTTCTTAAGTATGTTTTAACAGAGGCACCACCAGCTTCACTGCCAGACCCATCTGTGCCCTGCTGTGCGGCTGCTGAAGGCAGTCAAATCTGTATCCAGATTTCTCTTCTCCTCACAGAGGCTGCCCACCCACCCAGACCATCACTGCCAGGTCTGGACACCAGTGCCCAGTGAACTTCTCTAGCCAGGAATATCTTCAGAAGAAGTGGAACTTTTATGCATACCGATTCATAGCTCATTCATAAAGATGTTGTCCTGGGCTCTAACAAACCTCTTGAACAATGACACTAACATGAGACTATAAAGAGCAGCAGCAAATATAGCAGAGAAGAGAAACTAAGTAATACACTTTTCTTATCAGAAATCAGTCCCACTAGGGAAAACTTTGGGGTTTTACTCCTATTCTTCCTGTATGTATTGAACACACATAGTTACATGTCATAAATTAAATCTAATCTTCCCTCTGGTAGTTTGAGCAGCTGACAATGTACCAACTCTGGACTGCAGGATGAGTTGTTCTCAAGCAATTTCTCCAGTGCATTCACAATAAGCTGACTTTATTGTGATGGAAAAAAAAAAGAACAAAACCCACACTTGTCTGGTATTAAATAATCACTGTATTTGAGTGGCTGATACTTTTTTTATGATGTCAGATCTCAAATAATATTACTATCGTCAATATGTGAAGGCACCATCATGGCAACAGGGAGCTGTCTTTTTTCACCTTGGTGACATTTTGGTTTCTTCCTAACAATACTACATAGGCCCCTCCCTATTCCTCAACACATTTATCCTCACAATACTGCTAATGAAGCATCCTAGTGAAGATGCTAGCATCCTAGTGCTAGTGAAGCACGATTTTATAAATAACAAGTTAGGAGAAAATGGGACCATAGCCACATTTTGTTAAAGAAAATTGAGTAGTTTAGTTTAACATGTGGGCTTTAGTGATTTCTCTGTTATCAAGTATGGCCTTATAAAGAAGATGAAAATAAGCTTTCATAGAATCATAGAATCACAGAATGGTAGGGGTTTGAAGAGACCTTTAGAGATCATCTAGTACAACCCCCTGCCTAAGCAGATCCACCTAGAACAGGTCACACAGAAACACATTCAGGTGGGTTTTGAAAACCTCCAGAGAAGGACACTCCACACCCTCCCTGAGCAGCCTGTGCCAGGGCTCCCTCACCCTCACAGTAAAATAGCATTTCCTTATGTTTAAATGGAACTTTTTCTGTTCCAGCTTCATGCCATTACTCCTTGTCCTGTCACTAGATAAAACAGAAAAAAGTGATGCTCTAACCTCCTGACATCCACCATTTAGATACTTATAAATATTAAAAAGATCCCCCCTCAGTCTCTTCTTCTCTAGACTAAACAGCCCCAGTTCCCACAGCCTTTCCTCATAAGAAAGGTGTTCCAGTCTCCTGATCATCTTAGTGTCTGTGCTGTACTCTCTCCCGAAATTCCTTATTCCTCTTGATCTGGGAAAAGAACTAAATCACAGTATTGCATTGTCCCAGAGTAGCTACTAATTGCTTTTTATACCATGTTGATGAAGGGCTAGAAAAGACCCCGGAAGTAAACCTAACACCACTAAATATTATGTATAGCAGTCAACAAAAGCATTTTAAGTTCCAATATGGTGGAACAGTAATTTTTTTATTTGTGATGTTTCTTGCCTCTACAAACAAAAGCATAGTATGCTTTTTTTGCCTTCTTTTGTTTCAGAAAGCACTTTGCTTATTCAATGTTTCCAAATGCAGAAGTTAATTAGAATATTAGCTAATAAGAACAGTAATTTTATTTTTTAAGGGAACATTTGCAATTGTAAAATATTAAAACCAAGTAATCCTTAGCAGGGATGCATATACTTGCAGGAAAGATTATGACTGACCCACAGTGGAGTTCGACAGGATTTCAGAAACGTATTTGGTTTCTGAAAGGAAGGTACGAAATGAAGCTGTGTTTGAAAAATTCAGTAAGAGATGAGAACTGATCAGGGAGAGAGGAGACAGGGAAATGGTTGCAGATGTAAAAAACCTGCAATGACTACAGTATCCTACAGAATTTTTATTTTACTCCCCAGAATAATACACTTCTCTGCTTTCAAACACACCAATTGGATAACTGTGCTGTGTCATCTCTTTAACTGACTAGTCCAGAAACAGCATACTGAAGTTGTTAACTGCTATGATCAGTTACTGTTACCACTCATACAGCGAATGATTTTTTTGTGCTGGGTATTCACTTTTATGGGAATCTAATTTAGTTTGAAACACTGTATTTGATAACATGTACATGGGATTTACATAATTGAAATAGTGCTCTTGAAAACATTAAAGTTAAATTATGAGAACATTATAATTAGAAAGTCAAATATTAAAAGGTTAGGATCACATCAAACAGAAGTATCCCAAGGATATTGGCCTAATGTATTTGAGGTCCTTTTCTGCAATACTATCTACTGTAAAGCCATTGCTAGATTTTTTCCTTTTTTTTACTATTTTTATATATTTACTATTTTATATATTTACCTTTGTTTTAATATTATGTGTCTTACCTGGTTCTCTTTTTGATGCCACAAAAAAATTTGCAGAACCTGCTCCAATCCTTGGCGCTGGTGTTTAAGAAATCTGTCCAGTTGCCGCCTCCTGTCTTGTAGCATTTCAAGGAGATTGTCAATTTTCAAGCAGCTGCTGTGGGCTCCCTGAATCAGCTGTGGATTTGCATTTGGGCCCTCACATTTGAATTCTTCTATAAATTCAGTTAGTTCTTGGCTTTTATTTAGAAGAGCAAGTGACTTTTCTAAAAGCTCTGTAAGAACAGAATTTCATACCAAAAGAAAAAAAAAAATAGGTGATTTCTAATTCTAGAAGTGTGTTTCAAATATCACTCAAGTATTTTTAAAACTGCTCATTTGCATACATGAGCACAACGTATTTGCATGTATTGCATGAGCAGATTATAAATACTTCTTTTGCAAGGTAAAAATCCTAACATGTTTCAGTTTGGACAAGTGTTACATAAACTAAAAAGGTATAATAGCATATACCAGTACATATATATATGTTTGTATATATATACATAAATGATGGTGTGCTGAGAGCCATTGAGACAAGTCCCAGCAGTGGTATCATTTTCTCAAAACTGAGGTCTTTTTGGTGGTTTCCTAATTCTCAGGTAAGCTGAAGAGGAATTTCCTACCCTGCTTTCTGTGTGGTAGCCTCTGCAGGTTTTCATTAGCGATGCAAGCAAAATTTAGGATCTTACATGCCTCACAGAAGTTGAAAGGAGTTCTCCTGGAGGCTGTTACAACCTTAGGACTAAATAAGTCATGTATATCATTAATTCTTACCTTCTTTCCATAACCTTTATCTAGATACATTCAGGGTTAAAATTCAGTGGACTAGTTCACTAATGACCTGCTAGTCATGTGTCTGACTGTTCCAGCTGCTTAAAGCCACATTGTACAAAAGCTATTAAACATTCAGTGTAGGTCTTTTCAATGAAAAGGGAAATCTTTTAGGTAAATAACAAGGAAGAAGCAGAGTCAAGCCAGAATAAGAGGCCAGGTAGGCATGAAAAAAAAGTTATAGAAAGGAATGTTTTCACGAAGCTGCCAGTGAAGCAATCAATGATAAGCATGCAAAACATTCACTGGTAGCTCTGTTAACTGTAATGAATTTTCCCATGGAAATGATGGATGGTTTTAGAATTTGCTTGCCAATCAACTGTAAAATCTTAGAAAACTTTACTTTTTAAAAAAAATATTCAGAGGAAGAGTAAAATCGTCCTTCAAGGAGTCAGCATACGATCACATATCCTCAGGAGTGAAAGACTGTTTGTACCTTTAGTATGATGCTCTTGTTGCAGAAGAAGTTCTCTCAAAGAGTCAATATTGTCAAACTCTTGGGCATTTTTCAGGAACTCTTCAACTTGATCTATTTTAACAGCAAACTGCATTAAAAAAAGAAAGGGTGGGAAGAAGCATGGTATAACTTTCTCTGGCAGGATTCTAGCATAATCTCTATATTATAGAGGAAGTTTATGAGAAGTTGTAAATTCTTGGAAAAAGGCATTTTTAGTGACTGCTAGATACAGATGATTTGTGCCCTCTACACAAACCTTTTGAGCTTTGTTTTGTGGGTTTTCCTGGGGTTCTCATTGATTGAGGGGACCCAAGTTTTAATTGACATACTCTTTAATTAAAGTTTGTAACGTTATGGATTGTCTTTCCTACATAACCTTCAAACCCACTGAAAATAAATATTTATGGAATTATCTGTTAATTTCAAAGCCTTCAATAAAATAACTTTACATGAATTCAGCCATTAACTAAAGTCTCCTTCTCAGAACTTCTTTGTAACGTTAAAGTATTGAAGGGGAAAAAAAAACTAACAACATTCAAGGACAACATCAGACAGGTACAATCTTTAAAGTAATCTTCTGAAGGCAGAAATCGAGTAGTAAATTTAAGATAACTAATGCTATGGTAAATATAGTAATTAATTAGTGGGGAAACAGAATCTCTGTAAAGAAGACAAATTAGGTTGCTGCTTAACAGCCTATTTTCCTGTGTATCCTATATTTTAAATATTGAAGCCTGTCATGTTTCAGGGAGATCTGGAACAAATACAGTAATTTGCTAAGATTGTTAAAACTAAGGTTTGAATTCTTTATTTGACTTCCACTCTTTCGGGTGCAATTGCAAGTATAAGTAGCTCAGAGAGACCCGAGACATACTCTGCATCCTATACAAGTTTTACCAATACTACCACTTCCTTTCAATAATGAAGAAACCAGTAGAATTAAAATTTGTGTTTCAGTTTATGCAAAGCTGCTGAAACTTATGGTGAAATTAAAGAATATGAAAAGAAAGCACTCTGCTTTTTCTGCCTTTATCTATGTTTTTCTTCCCCCTTGATCTGAATGCTATAAAAGAAATCCATTAGGTATTGACATTTAAATGTTGAGTTCTGTTTTTCACAAAAGACTATTCTTGAGATGCATTTTATCACAATAAAACAAAGACTTCCATAATCACAGACTGTCATCTAAAGAGAGAAAAGTCTTTCCACAAGAAGTTTCAGCAACCTCTATTTAAATCAATACTGTATTTCTTCTCCTCCACTATATATATATATATGTATAACGAGTGCAATTTGTGCTGTGCTCCATCTTGGATTTCTTAGGACAGTTGGCAGCAGAATGGTTGATTCTGTTATTTATAAGTGGTGTTGGGCTACTGCAGAGACAAAATTAACAGAGAGAATCACTAAACTTTTCAAAGCTCCAGGAATGTGTGAAGAATTGAATGTGAGACTACACAGAGTGAGCACACAACTGCAGGGCTCTAGCTCCCTATGTATGAGTGAATTAGGATAAGGGACACAGAGAAATGAGAAAATGGGGAAAGACAACACTCTCAGATCTGTCTCTGGGCTCATACAACTGTCTTTTTTTGTGCATATGCACGTGGAATTCTCAGATAAAGGGCTGGCAAGTTAGACTAATGTTTAGTTTGCATAATTACAATAGCTGTATTTCAGGATACTTCAGTGTAAAAAATTTCAGTGGCCAACCTTCAGTAAGCATTAGTGAAGGCATTTGAGAATTTAGTTCTTTCAATGCCAAATAATTTGAATCATAAGGAACAAATAATATGCTGCAGAATGTCTATAGTCACTGAATTACATATTCTACGTTTTGGTCCAGTTCAAATTTTCACTGTCATTTTCTGACAAGTACAAATTTTGGGGACATCGTGAGTATGATATTTCTTTAAGTCTACGTGGTCTTTCATGCAGTTTCATCACAAACTACCCAGAAGGTGGAAAAAGGAAGGATGCTTGTACAGATTTTTATTTTCTTCTTGCTTCAACTTTTAGGAATGCAGTGAACAACTGCATTTCTTTGAAACAAAGAAAAACTAGAGTAGAACAGAGTACCTGTAAGATCCGGCACGTTTCAAATTAAGAGTCATTTGATTTAGATACAAACCTCCAGAGCATTTTCAAAGAACACTGAAGTAAGTTCCAGAAGTGCCTGTCGCTTCTGTAACATAATGATGAGAGCATCCCATGCATCCCCAAGGGTCTCTGCCATGGCATCATAAACCTGACTCTTTTCTTTGTTCTCCTCTGCAGCCTTGTCTGCTTCATGCAGCAAGTCCTTTACTTGGTCTTCCAAAGCCTGGGAAGATAAAGAGGGGAGAAAGAAAACAAAAAAAAAAAGAAGAAATCTGTAAACAACATCCAAACCATTCTGCTGACACTGGTGTCAGGATATTTTTTCAGTGGATCTGATAAACTACCCACAAGTCCCCTCCTATTACTTTATTTCCAGAGAATTGATCTCTAACATTTAGATTCAAACGGGCTTAAATCTCCTTAAACACAGGTCTTCCTGGAAGTACTAGCAATGCAGATATTTTGGATGTTGTGTCATGTGCCATCATACTACATAACCTGACATCACAAGCTATAGAAGTTTCTAAGGCAACTTACGAATGTCTCAACACATCCAGACAAAAGTAGCTTGAACATACGTGCAAATTCTCCAGAAAAAAAACTCCACCAAATTTATTTAGTGTCAAGTTCAGCTCATTGCATTGCTCAAGCTGGTCAACAAGTAACAATACTCTTTTGTCATGAAAATGATTCTACTCTGGCAAAGAACATAATTTTTGGTTTTTCATTCCCTTTACTAATCTCAGCATGAGAAAGATGATTGCTATGTGAAAAATCTTTAGTGTGTCAGAAAAACCAATTAGCATTTGTGGGTTTTGTTTTTATATTTTTCCTCAGTTTGGGTTTTATCATGGGAATGAATTACTAAAGTGCCAACTTCTGCTGTTATTACAAGTGCTATCCCATGAATGTGTAATGGGAAAAGAAATCTGTATTAGGCAAATTAAAATCTACGATAACTTATTCTCATGACACTGACTCTAATAAAGGCTAAAGAGTTGGAAAAGCTCAAATTCTCCTGACAGTTGCAAATGGAAAGAAAAAACTGCAGAAAACTTTATTGTTCTAAACACATAGCCCTAACCTCCAGTTCTCCCTAGACCTTGTACACTACACAAAGATGTGAGCTTGAACTGAATGGGCTCACCAGTTCTGTTTAAAAGCAGTACTGTGAGAATAGTATAATAAACTATGGAAGTTTTATGCTTTCTTAAAAAAAAAGTAATTAAATTATTTTAACTTAACTTTACAGACAATCACCTATAAAAACAAAGGGTGGTAAAATTAATAGGCATAAGAACAGCTCAAACAAGCCCATCTTTTTCTACAGTATATACAAAAGTCACTATCAGTAAGATGAATGCATGCCTATTGTTTGTTGACAAACCCATCAAAAAGAGCACGTGATCAAAAGCTAGAAACAATACAAACTCCATTTTATTTTCTGAATGCCAGGAGTTTGAACTGCTACTTTCTAACCTTTCTGTAAAAACAATTCTTTTTGTTCAGTTGAATCTCTATCCTGATTGCCTCTTATTATGAGAAGAAAAGTTCAAACCACCCAAATGCTACCTCTTCTGCATTTAAGTATACATCTAATTAACATTTATTTTAACTGATGCTTTGGCTTTAAATGATGTCATTTGCATGGAGTAGATACTATCACTCTGATGTAACTATTGATAGCAACTGTTTCATATCTCCAGTATACCACTGTGAGTCAAGAATCGTATCAGTAAAAGCAATTGCCCTTGGAAATGTAATCAAAATTAGTCCAGTCAACTTTTATTCAACAATATTTATCTGTCTGAAAAAGTAACTAAAGGTTGCTGCTGCAAGTGTTTTTCTAGTCTTACATGCAGAAGTTAGAATCATTATTAGGGGGAGAAAGAAAACAGAACTGACTGTACAACAGAACTGATTGTACAATTAATAAAACTTAAAACCCAGCTTCATCAAAATTAACAATTATGGTAAGTTAATGAACCAAGCTCATGAAAATTTTTAGTGAAAACCCATCTTTCGCTGCAATATAACAGTTCTCTCAACTCTTGCTTGTTTGTTTGTGTCATTATTTCTCAACTATACTTCTACTGTCAAAGCTATAAAAATTATATTGTCCCTGTAGTACTGGGGTTTCCTAAATACACGCACAGTCTCTTCAGAGTTAAAAAAAAATACTCCCTTGTTTCTTTGTTCAACCTCAAAAAAAAAAAATAGCTAAACTGCAAGTGTTAACCACCAAGCACTACCTGCATTCCATGAATCCTCACTAATAGATCTAAAGGAAGCTTGTTTTGTTTCCTAGCACATAGAAGAAAAGATCCTGTGAAAGTTTTAAGGCTAGAGCATAGAATAAAAGAAATATCATGACAGAAGATGAATGAATAACATACACAAGGATGTGGTTTCATTGCTCTGTAATGGCAGGGTAGGATGAGGATAATGTAGACATACAAGATATAGCTAAAAATGCTTTATCAATATTTTTAATGTAAAGGGATTTTCACATTTCTTTATGCCAAACATTTGATTTTTAGCATATACTTTCATCTTCATTTGAAAAAGTGAAAGACAGAAGTTCAGGAAAAGAGGACTATGTCTTACTATTGGAGAAAAAATCCTTTAAAGAATATTGGCTTTTAGTGGAGAATGAAGTTATGAGACACTTGAAATAGATATTCCATAAAATGATATCAGTATTCTAAGTGTCCAAAATCACTCTGCTTAAATTAAAAAGCTTACACTTTAAGGGTAAGTGAAAGCTTGGAAAAAAAAAATCTGAAGATTTTATATGCCAGTAGTCATTGTTTTCAGTTTAAAATGACAAAAAGGTGGGTATTTCTTCCCCCAGTATTCATCAAGGTGCTGGGAAAACAGCAAAAAGGTATTCCCATCTCTCTTAGAAAATACATTACAGTTTACTGAAATTATCCACTGGTAATTGTCTTCAGAAGTAACCAACAGGTATGATGGCTTCAGAGTAGGGCACATCTTTGTCTGCATTGTTCACTAGTTTGAGAACACTGCATTTTATGTACAGTCTTGAAATCTTCATAGGTCAACACAACACTAACAGGAGAAAGGAAGTTGCTTCATCTAGAAAACTACTTTACCTATCTTTTCAGGCCACATCCTCGATTTTTCACTTAGCAATTTCAGATACACATGATTCTCACAACAAAATCAGATTAAATGAGGCAAACCTGCCTTACTACTGCAGTCACATTTCTATTGTTATGTAATGTTAGTAAAATTTGTAGTTAAGACTTGTGCTATTTTATTCTCATCTTGCTAATTATGCCACTAAATTTGTTGCTAAGCTTTTGCACAAGGAACATTAACAAAGACTTTCTTTAACTGAAGCCATTTACCAACAGGTAAATGAGCCCACACTATAATATACTGCACTTTAAATAGTTTATACATTCAATAAATGCATTTTAATCTTCTGAGTTATTTCTAGTACCAGCTGTTTCTGTTAATCTTTATATTTCACAGACAATATAAAGGCAGGATATGATATTTAGGTCCTATCAAAACAGACCTAGGTATTGATTCTCAAAATCTATTTTGAAAACACAGGCAGATTGCTTGCAAGATGATTTTAAAGGCTATCTCGATAAAAGCATGGTATAAACCAATGTTTTCTTTCCACAAAAACACAGTCAAGGATACTATCTTTCCTGACACGGGGAATTCATTACTAATTTTCCGTGTCACATCGCTTTGTTCTCTGTCGCATTGCATCAAAATAATCAAAATTTTTCTAACTTCATATGATAAAATAACACAAAATACCCAGAGCTCTGGCTTCCCACAGGGGACAGAAAAACTTCACTTTCCTAATAGCTCAGCTTACTCAAGGCAACAGTACTCAAGACCCAAATTCAACTATTTTACATTCAGAAGAAGGATATTCCAGAAGACTCTTGAATAGGGAAATAAGTTTTTTTTTAGTTATAAAAATAGAAAATAAATGAGATTTTAAAATTTCAATAGTTTAAGTAACACTAAATGAAAGGATATGAAAAGATAGTGAAAGAGAAAACAAAATATCAAACAAAGGTTTCACATGCTAAATGGATCATTCTCCATTCTTATCATTTATCACCCAACACTAGAAAACAGCTGTTATGACCTAAAATTTGTTTTAAAATAGACCTGAAATTTAGGGATATGCACAATAACAAATTACTCCAATGTGATTTTTATTCTTTCATTTTTATTGACTTGTGCAATCATTTAGTAGGAAGTGCAAGTTCATGTCAGAATTTAAATACTAAACGTCAATTTGCTTCCACAGAATGTTAAAATTTTAATCACCTGGATAGTTCTAAATTTTCATGGAAAGCCTGGAAACTTGTGAGGATACTTGCTTCTCTGGGAAGCTACCTACCCTCAACAGGCAAGAGATAAACTCAACCCACAGTTTTAACAATTGATACCACGGCCAAGATTCTTGTCCCCTCGCCATCTGCTTCAAGAGTCTTGCAGAGAGCCAGAGTCCATGAAAGTCTCCAATTTATTTCCAGCCTGCAAAGTATGACTCTAGTGAAGAAGGAACCCATGAGACTGTTTCTGGAAGCAGTCATTTGCCAGCTGAGGAGAGAAACATAAAGCAGCATGGAGTGTACAGAGATGGTTATTACAGAAAAAGCTGTGTATGCTGTTTCTTTGCTCCCTCCACTTTGTGTTCCATGTCAGTTCAGCAGAATTGAGAAAACTCCAATCCAGCTTATTACTTTGCAAACTACTTCTTCCTTTGCTTTGAGTGCTGTGCTTCATCATAGATTCTTACATAGAATAATGGAATTGTTTGGTTGGAAAGACCTTTAAGATCACTGAGTCCAACCACTAACCCAACACTGCTAAGCCCAGTACTAAACTGTGTCCCTCAGGACCTCTTTTGCATGGCTTTTAAATATGTCCAGGGATGGTTACTCCACCACCTCCATGGGCAGCCCATTCCAGTGTTTAATAATCCTCTTGGTAAAAAAGTTCTTGATATCAAACCTAAACCTTCCTAAGAGCAACTTGAGGCCCTTTCCTCGTTTTCTATCACTCATTACTTGGGAGACACTGACCACCACTTCACTTCTTTTCAGGTAGTTGTAGAGAGTGACCATGTCTCCTCTCAGCCTCCTTTTCTCCAGGCTAAACAACCCCACTTCCCTCAGCTGCTCCTCATAAGACTTGTTTCTGAGACCCTTCACCAGCTTTGTTGCTCATCTTCTTTAGCCCCAAAGGCTCTAAGGAAGGTGAAAAGTCATATGATTTTTTACTCCTTTTCAACTAAGTTGAAATTATTTCCTTAGAGTGGAAGTCAATGCTTCTTTAACTCATTTGGTCTCTCCTCTGACTTCCAAAGAGGCTAGAAGCAGGTTAACACCTGGAAGCATTTAACTAGATTGTTATCTGCTTGATATCTAAAGTATGTTAATTTTATCAAAGAAGTTTTACTGAAAATTTGCTCAAGCTGGTACAAGTAAATTTTTGTTAGACTGCAACCAACACATAAACACCAATGCAACTGTAAAAAACCCCAAACCCCCAGTGGCAGGTAGATGGAATTTATGCTGCCCTCTGACAAGCTATTTTAAAGGAAAAAAAGTTTAATAATATCTTTTAACTGTATCTAGGCTTTAGAAGACTCTGCTGAGGAAAATTCAGAAGATTTCCATACGCCCTGGGAAAGGCCACGTCCTATAGATCTCTCCAATCACACTATTAAAGACTCATACTCTGAATTTACTTCATCAGAAACAGCTATGACTAAACTGAATTTGGTCTTTAGCATTTTTTCACACTTGGGTAATAGTAACTAAATTACTTGCACAGTCACAATAGATGTTTGAATCATCAGAGAAAAAAAAAAAAAGCAACCCATATTGAGAAGCCAATTGTTGGAACAAGTAAAGGGAGACTGTGAGACATTTTTATCCTTTTGAGTATCCATACACTTACCATTTAAATACCACATATCAAAAATAGGATATTGATTAATAAAATTCACATAACAGAGAAAAACTTAATCAATAGCGTCTGTCCATAAGTTAAAGTATATAGAGAGCTGCCATTTCCTATGTAGCATGAAATATTTGTATTGTCTTACAGAGAATTTTCAGTGCAGTAACAAGTACTTCATCTTAATTTGTCCCTGAACAGCATCTACATGAAAGCACGGAGAACAGGTTGAGAAAGCAATGTTCAAAGAGTATTAGTATGTCTGAAAAATAAAACTATTTATAAGGCAGCCTTTTTAGTACTACTGGATAAAAAGTTAATGAAGTACTAAGAGAAGCCATTATTATGTTTCTTACTGAAGCACAAAAATGGTTAGATGCACAACAACTCTATAAATAAAGCAGTGGCAATCAGTTATCCAGCATGAGACTTTCTTAACATTCTAGAATGGCTCTGTAATTATCTAATAACATAAATGAGGATGTGATACTGATAGTCTCTTTACTAGTTCAACATCTTAATAATGATCTATTAAAATAAATAATTGTCATGATTTAATACAGACCTGTTTTTAAAAAAGGTAAGATATGTTCAGAATTTCAAACACAGATTGTCAGTAGTATGTTAATTTCCCTAAAACTATCATAAAACTTTCACAGCTGTCCAGAACACACCGTAGAAAACTAGCATCTGAGGTGGCTCCAATTGGAATTTCTTGTCAAAGTCTGGCTGTTTAAAGAGTTGACCATTTCATATTTTGAAATAAAATTAGGCATTCATTTATCCTAATATTACATCAGTTGCAACATATTAAAAAGACATTTCAAATAGTAAATCTTTCTTAACTACTCAGGATGGACACTGTAAAATTGGTGTAGTGCCAAGAAGTAAACTTCCTTCATTTAGAAGCCTATTTTTTGAACAAGATGTTAATTAAAATTTGTACCTGATCAGTATGCTATATTTTCCACTAATTGATTAGCTAGAGGCACATAAAACCCAAGACACAGACCAAATAACTTTTGAAAACTATCAATCATGATTTAGTGCAGTTGGTTTTTTTTTTTCATTCAATTACTATCTGATAAATTCAAATCGAACCAGTAAGAAATTGAAATTTGAAAGTTAAAGCAAACTAAACAGCTATGTTCAATGAAGTGCAAAAGCAGTGTGCATAAAGTTACAAAAAAAGAGTTAGGAAATTGTTCATGTGTGATAACCTTGTAGATTTTATAACTGATTTATGAAAATTTTTAAATACAGATTTGATTTTTTTAATTTAGTATCCACTGAAAATGGTTCACTTGTTAAAACCATCTGTGTAACAACTCCTGGAATACTACAGTAACCTAATGTAGTGTCACAGCAGTTATCATTTTGTCTGTCACAATAGAACACAGGTGCATTTTGAGAACATAAGCTGGCAAAAAAAAAAGAACTATATTACAGGAAACATTACTTTGGTGAGGAAGAGTTCAAATACATAAGATAATCTTCAAAGTGATCCTAAGGTTTTATTGTTAAGAGTTTGAAATCATGTTTTCCATAACTTTCAAAGCCACTAGTTACTGTGAACTTTTCAAATATTTTTCCTCAACTGTTTTAGTTTCTATATGCTACATACAGGAATAGTTTATTTTTTAATGGATTAGACCGATAAATGGATTTTATCACCCTGGCTTTTATCCTGTCTGGTTTAAGATAAATGGCTTACTGTTTTTATACTTTTCAACATGAACTTTTTATCAACACAGAATCAAATAATAATTTAGATCAGATGGGACTCTTCAGGCCATTTGTCCAATCCCTTGCCAAAATTTCTCAAGAACTGATCCCATGGTGTCTTGAACATGTCCAACAATGGATATTGCAGAACTTCTCTGTGCTGCTTGCTCCAGAATTTAACCACCTTCATGATCAAACTTTTTTTTTCCCTAATTTCTAATTGGAATTTCTTTTCATCCAACTTATAATTCTTGTCCTAGAGGCAAACTTCATACAAATAAAAAAAATTCTTTCCATCAAAAAATGATAACTCATAGAAAGCAAAATATATCACAGAACACTGACTTTTGATGAGGTTTTTTGGGTTTTTTGTAATTGAATTAACTCAATCGAAGGTTTCCAGAAAAGCTTTACCTTAACTTCAAACATTTTTGGTATTGGATGTTTCAGTTTTCTGGTTTTGCATAAGTTGTCAGTAAACACTTTTAAAATGCATTGTTTCAATGAAACAAAAATAAATTTGGAAGGATAAAGGATAAAAATGTTTGGGTTTGTGTTTGTTTTTTTCAATTTGAATATTCAAAGAACAGAAACATGTCCAGCTCTGAGTATGTGGTACTGTTATTTCTCAAATTAACAGTTATGTGTGACGTAAACATGCTCAGAGTACTTCCTGTGGGTTTTTTTTTTCTTTTTATGAACTTACATTCCTCGTGAACATAAAAAATACAATGGTATTTTTGTCTTTGGGCTCTGAGGAACTGGTATGAAGTTCAACAATATAAGGAATGCTCAGCATGTAAACAAAAAGGAGCTTGTACAAACATTGTGTTGGTCTTCTGTCTTCTGTTGGTCTCAGTAAAACTCTGTCAGAAAAACATTGGTTTAAAAACTACAGGTCTGTTTCTGTGAGATGCTATTTTTGCTTTCCACTTCCACACCACTGTATTTAGTATACAAAAAAAGAAGCATTGGTAGTTTTAAGGGAACTATGTTCTGGTTAAGATTTATTGAGAGGAAACCAGCAGAGATACAATTCCAGGTGTCTGGTGTGCATGCTCTCTGTCTGGTAATATAGCAGTTGTGCACCCGCACAACTCTCCCCCAACTCATTTTCAGGGTACATTTACTGTAGTAAAGGCAGAACGAGAATAGATGAAGGTCTAAGTGTGTCTTTTTATATAAATTGTGATGGATAGTACATCTTTTGTACTCATTTGTTCACAGCTAATTATTTGGTTACTTTATGTTCAGGTAAAAAGTCATGGAAAGAGAAGAAAAGTCTTTTGCTTTTCCTGATTATTGTACGCTGAACATCTTTCCTCTCTGGAGGGGAACAAACTTTGGCCTACTAGAGTACACATTTAAGTACACTTCTACCGTGTATTCACAGAATCTCAAAGGCTGGAATAAACCTCAAAAGCTTCTGGAGTGCAGAATAAAGAAGACAGGGGAAGATACCCAGCAGTCAGGGAGACTGAAGCTCTGTCAGAGACTGGCAAACTCCTGAGGAAAATAAGGACTAGATACAGTCAGCAATTAAACTTCCTAGAGGCCTAGGGAGGATAGCATAGTCTATGTGTTGCAAGACAAAATACCACGTAGATCTGCTAACATCAAGAAAAAACTAAAGGAAAAGACAAGATTGATGAGGACCGGGTTGAGATAGATAAAGGCTGACTTAGGCAATAAAATTGGGATAAAACACATCTCTATAGAACCCTTCTGGTGGTGTTGGTAGGTTTACTTGAAGAAAATTCCAAGTCATTATATTTCTGCACTATTAGGATTCATGGAATTGTAATGCAGTTTGCAATGCTCAAAATTATGGCTGTCTTTTATTATAAGCCTCTGTTGCTTGTTAATTTATCAAAGCATGATGAAACTGCACATAACAAGATGTGTGTCATACTGGATTTCTCTGGAAAATTTCAAGTAAAACATCAAAAATGGTCATTTCTAAAAATAAGAGGAAGGAAGAATACATTATTACAGGATACAAGTTTTGCTGAGCAGCTCTAACATACACAATCTGCAGCAAGAGACTTCAGAGGCTGGAAGACCCTGCAGACTGAGGGAGCATGGAATTGTCTCTTCTTTAGTTCCAGCTGCTTGTGTTTACAGTCTTAGTAGTTTTTACCACAGTAAGATATGTAGGGAAAAAGATAAATAATTTAGAATACCATTTACATACTTTTTAGACATTGCAGTACTACGACACACTGGACCAACTGGTTTTGGGTACAAAGTTACCGTGATTTTATACTCCAGGATTTGCTAAAATTAGGATTGCAACTATAGCATCCCACAGGATTATAATTAGCATGTCACAGAACTGAAACAGAGTATTAGATGAAATCATATATAAATTAAAAACAGGTTAAATTCTGCACTTTCATTCTTAATTTTCATGAGCAGCAGACATCCACAAAACTTAATTCTACTGTTCTCATTACAAAAAAGAATGCGTCTGTTCATGTTTAAAAGAAATCTGTAATACTTTGAAAAGTCAAATATGCAACTACTTTAGGTACAGTTTATTTTGTAGGTAGAATTGATTTCACTCTTCCTGACCTTCTTTACTGATTTGCATCTTAAAGAAACAAAAACTGCATGTCAGTGTTTACCTTTGGCATCCTGAATCCAGTTATCATAAAATACACTTTTTGCTCTGAAATACTATCCGACATTGTTTCTTAAACAGGCTCCTGAATCAATCTAATTCATAAATAAAATTCATTATCTTAGTTGTTTGTGTCAGCACAAGCAAGAGATTTAAATTAATTGCTATAGTACAATCAAGAGCTCAAAAGAGAACTTCAATAAAACAAAGATCTACGAATTTTCTTCCTCTGCTAAGGTGGCACAACTGTTATGGTTTTGTGAGGAGTCGCTTTTGCTTGGTAACAGTGGGAGGGGGCTGCAGTGCAGATCTGGTAAAGAGTTCTTGGACTTTCCCCCAGCTCTGGGCCAGCTGGGCCAATCTGACGCCTCTGTCATCACTAGCTAAGGATGAGAATTTGAAGTGCTTGAGAGGAAGTGTAAGAGTGGTATAAGATGGAGGCGACCATGTGGACCCCACAGTCAGAGAAGCAGGAAGGAAGGAGAAGTGCAACCCATGGTGAGCACGCAGCTGTGCCCCTGCAGCCCATGGAGGGCAATGGCAGGACTGAGAGCCACCAGCAGCTCCGTATGAGTGTGTCCGGATGGGCAGCAGACTGTGTGAGGAGGCGGACATGGCGCAGGCCATGCTGAAGAGCTTGTGGGCCCCAGAGACACATACAGGAGGCTCAGGGGAGCTGCAGCCCTCAGCATGAACACATCGGAGTGGCTCATGCAGGATTGCCCAGCCTGTGAGGGACCCTGTGTTGGAGCAGGGAGGATCGGTGAGGAGATCATCTGCTCTGAGGGCAGGAGCCATCAGGAAAAGGCTGACTGAAACCCCCATTCCGTGTCCCCCTGAGCCGTTCAGTGGGGGGAGGAGAAAAAGACACTGGAATCAGGGCTCTGAGTCTGGGAAGAGGGGAGAAGTGGAGAGAAGGTGGTCTTAAAAGGTTCATTGTGCTCTTCATCACTGTACCACTCTGTGTTATTTACTGTTTGTTATGTTTTGGGCATTTCTGGTTATGTTTCCAGTGGCAGTAGATTAAACTATTTTCAGGTTTCTTCCTCAAGTAGCTTTGTCTGTTTTGTCCCAGACCACAAGTCTCAATTAATCCCTCCTTGTCCTTCAGGAGTTCCAAAGTCTGTGGTACTTAACTCTAACCATGGTCTTTTGTCCCAAGACGGGCCTAAAGCAACACAGCAACATCCAAGTCATCAAGTTCAGGTGCTCAGTCTTTGAAACAACAATATCAGTCGACATCCCTTTTCACACATATTTCTTATTGTCAGTTCAAATGACCTAGGACTTCTGCCCGTTTTATTCCCATTGGAAAAACCTATTTTGGAACTTTGCTCTGACAGAAACATTTTTCAGCCTACCTCCATTAATGACCGCTATGTGCTATATATACATCAATGCCAGCAGTAGCCTTCAACTTAGGCAGTTGCTCTTCTGTGGTATTTATTCATGCAAAACATTTAGGAGAATCTCACTATTTCTGCTAATCCAAACAAAACATTTTGTTGGTCCACTCTAAGAATAAGATGATACTCTTTCCTTGGATATTCCTACTAGGCATCTACCTTCAGTTTGATGTCAATTGTTTTCAGTATAGATGAACAGAATCCTAAATTTCCATTCGTACTTCCTCATTCTCTTCAGAATATTTGCAAGTATCACTTCCTAGACTGTTTCCATAGATATGCCAATTACCAGATTTTTCACAATTAAGTAGTAATCTTAAGGGTGTAACAGAAACACTTGCTATTCACTTTAAATTCACAGTTTTAGACTTCGATTGCAAACTTTGTAATATTTCTGTTGTATTGCTGAAGGTCATCTGTGCTCTCCTGACCTCCTTCCTTTCATGATCAGGTTCATTTCACATGCACTATTTCACAAACAGTTTGATGATCAGATTGCTCCCAATCAGTCACACTCTCATCAGAACTGGATACTGGATTGTTCTGGAAGGAGAGAACTTTGGAAAACTCTGCCTTTTGTTCCTCTTCCCACCTATTTAGGCGTATTGAGTCTGGGGTAGTGGTGATCTTTCACAGCAGTCCTTGTAGTGCTGTGCCTTTTGTTGGTAGCTAAAAATGTGTATTGATAGCACATCAGTTTTGGCAACTGCCTGCACAGCATCAAGGCTGTTGCTCCAGCGTTCCCTCCCCCACATTCATCAGCAGACTGCAGGTGGGCAGGATCCTGGGAGAGGCCACAACCAGGACAGCTGACCCAGGCTGACCAAGGAGATATTCCATACCAGATGACATCAGTTCAGCAACATAAACTGAGGAGCAGGAAACGGTGCGATTCACTTTTGCCTTGCAAAGCAAGTGAAGCCCTGCTTGTTGGGAAGTGGCTAGACATTGCTGCTGATGGGAAGTAGAGAGTAATGTCTTTAATTTGCTTTGCTTCTCACACACGTGACTTTGCTATTTCCTTAATAAACTGCTTTTATCTCAGTCCATGAGGCTCACATTTTCTCCTCTCCCTGGCTTGCTGAGGAGAAGGGTGATGGAGCGGCACAGTGGGCACCTGGCACCCATCCAGGGTCAAACCACCACATTAGGTGTTGTTATTTCATGAAAAACAAGTAGAGATTTTCAAAATGTTTGATTGGACTCGTGCAGCTGACTGGATCACACATTTCTCAATTACAGAATTATACTTAGCTTGTAATTAAACCTGGATCCTGCTCAGTGGTTTTCCCCCCTGTTCCTTTATTTCTTTTCATTAGTATTTTGGGCCAAAATTCACACCTGAGCTCATATTTTACGCAGTACAAAGGTCTAGCTTCAGACCTTTACAGTGGATATTGTAACTTGGAACTTCTAGAACTGTAAACTCTCCTTCTCTCTCAGATGCAACCAAAATCAATTTTTGTTTCTAAGAAGTAGTGCTGAAATTATGCAAAACAAATGGTTATTACATTGAAGTCCATACAGCAGTCATGAAACAATTTTGAGACAACTAAAACTTTAGTGGGAATTTTATTTATGCAAAACTGGTGAGCTAAACTGATGTTGAAAAATTTATTTATTAAATCTTTTTCACTTTTTTTTTCAAAACACTTCTGAAAATCAGCTCTGATTTATGAAGAAAATACTGCTGAATGTTGCTACTAATTGTACTGTTGGGCACCTGAATAATTAATTGTAAATAATTTGGAAAATATTAACAAATAATTTCTTCTGTAATGAATTAACTGAAAAGTAAACTTTATGAAAAGAATTTTACTTGAAATAACTAAGATATTTATTTCAAATATAGCATATGCAATAAATAGTGAGCATATTATATTATCATTTTTCTAAAAAATGTAATTTTATAATTTGTTTTTCTTGGATATCAGCATATAAATTACTATTTTGCAATTTATGCTCTGTGAATTGAAATAAATAGAATAATTAGAAGCAATCTTCAGGCTCATGAGCCAAATTAGTAACAGAGTTGGTTATAAACTGAAGTTTATAGGACAGATTTATTTCTATTCCAGAGCAGTTCTGCCACAGTCTCTTTCATTACAAAAACCAGAACTTTGGAGACAAACCAAGAATGCCATCACTTTGTCTTAGTGGGGATTTTAACATTGTCATAGCCAAAAGCATGGCAACACAGGCACACTTGGAAGAGTTTTTTTAGTTTTTAACCATCCAGAAAGCATTAGTATTGGGAGACTCAAACACTAAGAAAGTATTTAGTCACTAGATAAGGCTTCTATTGGAAACAACCAATTTATGGAGAACAGAAGAAAGGCAGAAACAGGTATTCACGTTGCAATCAATATAATTTTATCTTCTAAAAGTTTTTTCTCTCTTTTTTTTTTTTCTGGGTTTGAGGGTTTTTTTTCTTGTTTTCATTTTTTTTTAATGTAAAGAATGAGATATCAAAACATACATACATATATATTTACATCTTCTGAACAAATAAATCTGCTGAAAGTCATCTAAAAAATGATGAGGCAAATGTTGGGAAGGAGACTTGCATGAAATCACAGAAGTTGATATTTTCACCAAAACTGTTACTGTTAACATGGTCTAATTTAGCAAAACAGAAGGAGACTATTTTAATTCAAAACCAGAACATAACATTTGACACTACTTAAGGATCAAATTACAAAGAGCAAGGGCTGTGATTCCAAACTTGAAACTATTTATGGTTAATGCTTAACCATGTTCAAAAGAAGTATTTTATTTCATTTCATGGAATACAATACAATACAATAATTTCAAGTTGGAGTCTAAGAAGAGGACAATTTCTGCCGCCCTTATTTATGTCCTTAAAAGTTTCAAATAACATCTACAAGGTCTCTCTCTGAAAAATATTTATATTATTTTCTTCCCCTTAGCAAACAATGTTTAATATAAACGTGTAACACCTTAAGATGCTACTTGATGTTAAAACATTATTTAAGCCTTTGTTTTTTCTTTTAAATATTGTATTTATTATGTTTTCTTTTTCCACTCTTTAAAGTTTACTTCTGACAACTAGGTGACAAAAATCATCATCTTCCTGTTGTTGGTGTGGAAGATCCCAGCTAATTCTGAATTATTCAACAGCAGCTTGTTCCAAGAATGCCTGAGTGTAGCACCGATGGCATTAAAGAGACACTTGCACAAGTAAAGATAGCTCGATTATCCTCTCTGGCTTCGGGGTGGATTTTTAGTTTTGAGATGTGATGGGTTTTTTTTGGTAATGCTATTCAAAATCCGCTCTATGAACCACAGCAGATTATATTCTCTATATACTGGGTAAATTGCCTCACATACATTTGAGTTTCATAATGACCGGTGAAGCACATAGTCACTAGTATTAACTGCACTTGATTCTATCCAGATTCTGTTTGCTCTTTCAGATTTGAGTTTAGGTAACCTCAAAAAAAAAAAAAAAAAAGATAGAATCTATTAAGAGAAATTGCTGTGCACAGCTACAAGATTTTAGAAGAATCAATTCTGTCTAGAGATATAAAGTCAATCTGCTCCATCAAAGAAATAAAACAGAATTTCTTCTTAGGGGCCTTTAGACTCTTCTCAGTGTTAGACTGTTCTCAGACTCTAAATAATACTACTTCTTCATGCAAGCATGTCACTCTGTCTAAGTGTCTCTGTTACTATCATCTGCCCTCAAGAATGTGAAAATTTAATTTTACATCTGCTACTTAGCTAAAATCTTTCTAGCTCAAGATAATAAATATTTAATGTTACAGTAGTGTTCTTACCATAAGTTACATCATTAACAGTCATTAAAAGTGTGTCTGCAATATCAACTTCACACTTACAAAGAGCTTACTTGTGCTTACAGCTGTTAGAAACTAATCATACTTCTCATAACATTGAAGGAAAAAAAATTACATTCCATTATATTTAGCAGTTATCAAGGGCTACAGAAATTTTTCACTTAACAGTAACGTATGAAGTGGAAGAAACAGTGCATCTTTACTGTTGTTGTCAGAAAACAGTAATTAACACTAGGCATATTTTTCCAGTGCAGAGGAAAATTCCAGGGCATATTTTTATCTGTTACACTGACAGAGGCTAAATATGTTTTTGGGTTTTTTTTCCTGTGTGGAGTGTAACCTGACGATCACATTGCAACAAGAGGCCTAGACAGCTATGTCTAAAGTTGTACCTGAACTACAATGACTAGATGTATTTTTGAGTGGTCTTATGACACCTTACCTTAAGTTTAGCTAGGAGGAACTCATGATCTTGAAGTAGTTTTTTAGCTTCATCTTGATTGCTGCCAATTTCTAATAAATGTGGTGTTGATTCAGCCAGCTGAAGTTTTACCCATTTTCCGCACTGTAATAAGTAAACATGTACAGCCTTCAGAAAACACAAGCTTTCCTTAATTTATTTACTCACATAGACTCTCAGGTCACACATACTTTCCATGGTCATAGGAGCACAGAGATCCATGAACGTGAATTTGATTTAAGAATGAAGGCACAGAGGAGTAACTATTTGAAACAGTTATTGAAATCCCAGACTCCAGTGTCATTCAATTGCTACTGTAAATTTGGTTTTGCCTGGGAAGAGTTAGATTATCATGATGAGCCAAAAAGTTTTCTTCAATTCATCTGCCCTTTCAGATGAAGATTGCATAGATAGTTAAGGAAACTTGGTGGGTGGGGGAGTGGGTGGAAGGTACAAATACATTACAACAGATGCAAAAACCATAACCTCAAATCTTATTTCTACCACTTGTGTACTGAATATATAGAGAGATTGTACAATTAGCAGCAAGGACACTTTGGAACAGGAATCCAAACAGCAATCTCCTATTGTATCCTGGAGGATACAGAAAGAAAGGAAGCTTGATAGTGACCCAAAGCATAGCTAATTCTTTCCTCACTGTGTTGCAGAATCGCTGCAGTCTGAAAAGTACGGTGTTAAGCAACAAAACAGTCATGTCACTGCAGGCTAGCATGGTTTCTACCCCATATGGGAAAAACAAATGTTTTCACTCTAAACTTCAGTCTCCTTGCAAGAAAATTACTTGCCTGCTGCAGCAGTGTCCCAGGAAGGCTGAGACTGACATACAACTGAAGTAACCCCATCCTGAATAATCACCCTAATTCGGTGACAGCCTGAGTCATTATCACCTTATTCTGCACTACAGACAAATTCTATTGGCTGGGACTTGTACATTTTCCAAGTTGCCTGGAGAATGCAGAATCAAATTATCAATAAATTCGAGCTAGGATTCAGTACCTAGGCATCCAGCTTTACTGCCCATGGCAATTCCAGTTCACAGAACAGGTCTTTGGGTGCTTAAAAGCACAACTATATTCACATAAAGGTTTCTACTAAAACATATGTGAATGTAAATTTATGGCTTTCAAAAATAACCCCTCGTTATCAGGTTTAGGCTTTCTCCCTCCCAGCAAATACTTCAAAAGAGACACAATCTGCATTTAAGGAGTTGGTAGACTACTTATGTAAAAATTTTGCTGAGTATAGTCTAAAAATGACTCTTGAAGAGTCTCAAATACGATTAAAGGTAACATCATGCTTAACATCACATTTTAATGGCACTTAGCATTTATTTCTCACTGTTTAAACAGAGCAAGAGAAAATACTTGCTTCTAAGAACCTACATATTTTGACTAGATAATTTATTGTATTTATAAAAACAACCAGCCACAAACAGAAATTGTAAACAGAAACAAGTATTAACTTCTAATGAAACTCTATTAGATATTAACCATTGAAATTATCTTGCCTGATTTTATGATAACTATTCATTTGGACAGAATACATAAAAGTAGCAATCACTGAGCAGCAGAAAGCCAAACCGTACTAACAGTTGCTGCCTTACCTTAAGTACAGCTATAACGATACTGGCTTCCCCAGCCTGAACAGTAACTGAACTGACTGTTGTTGTAGAAAGCTTCTGCTCCGAACTGACTTCATTTGACATGGTGTTTCAATATGGGACTTCATACATTAAAGCAAACTTGAAATGCTCTGGCAAGGTCTCCTCTTCATTTCAGAAAGCAACAGAGCTGCTTGGATTCATTCAGTGAAACAGCTCAGCTAACACTGATTAGTCTGCCAAAATGAAAGAACAGGAGGTTAAAAATAGACAACTCCATTGAGTTTATCATTTGAGAGAGAGATTTGACACACCCTAGAGTACAGCAGCATTAAGCTGTCTGTTCTTTCCTATCACCATCTGAAGAGTGAAGGGCTTCTTCTATGAACATCACCTGACACTGTCTAATCAAAGGAAAATAAGAGTCTCAAAACAGCCTGAAACTGAGCCTTAACAGACAAGCTCAACGTTTTGATATTTCAAAACATTCAACTATACAGTCTGCATTTTCCACATTCTACAAGTAAAATAGCTTCTTGTTTACCAGTTACTGAATATGTTTTCTCAACATAATTCTTCTGCTGAGTCAAATTATTTAAACAGGATGAACATGTATATACAAGTCAGATGCTGAATTAAAACACAGATGAGAATTTTTAATCCAAAAGCATTTTAAAATACACTGACCATAACAACCAGAGAACAAAACCAAGTACTTTGTGTGAGTTAAGTAGCATTTTATTTCTGCCTAAGAGTAAGATAATTTAGTCACTTTTCAGTTTATTCAGTAGTTGTTTCTAGAATGTCCATTTTGTTCTGAATGAGCATATGGAAGATCTCCCTAATAATTGCTCAAACTCCATTTAAGTTTTTTATTCCATGCAGGGAAATTAAGGCACGTTTAAATCACAGTATGGAATATTAATTCTATTGCCAGTAGCACAGACCACGCCGCAAGTAGCCTACAGTACAAGACAGCAGCTGCTAGGTTTCCTTCCACAGAACAGCTGAGACAGTAGCGTTTAGGTTTGCAGGTCACTCTGGAAACACAATCCCACCCAAGAAACTACCTAGTTAAGTCTCCTCTAAGAATCGTCTTCATTTGTTCAGAAGTGGGACATTTTGGTAAGTTTTATATAAACTAGATTTGTTAATTACAAATTAGAACAGACACACCTGCAATGAAACAAAAACGTAGAAGCAAATTGTAAAGAGTTTTGGACTAGAAGAAATTTAGGGTAGGTTACAAGGAATTTGAATGCATGTGTGAAGGTCTGTGATTTGTTTTGTTTGTTCATTCCCCCTCCCACTGTTGGAAGATTATAATCTTAATCTGATTGCCATCTTCAAAACTAAAAATTTCAAATGGAGTATCCAGAAGCATGTTGTAGTGGTTTGTGCCGAACTAAACGTGCTTGACAAATCAAGATGATTTCCCTATACCTTGTGCCATAACAGGACCATGAACCCTCAAAGCTGCCAACAAGGGAACTAATATCAGTTATTTAAACTCCTTGCAACATCTGTGAGAAGCCCACAGACCCCTGCCTCTGAAACATTACATAGGTACTCATTAGATTCACCTGGGTATTTGCATAATACGTATGGCAAAACAAAATATTTGATATTTAATAGCCACACAAAAATGAGAGGGTAGAAGTCATTAAGAAAAATCTCAGAACCTGTTTTGTTTTGATACTCAAGATTTCCAAAAAAACATTAAAAACCACAAGACTTTGGATTTTCACTCTACAAGCAAGACCAAAAACAAGCAGGACTTGACTGCTGAAAAAAAATGACTGGAAAAGAAGCAGCCTGACCTCTTGTTAATCTTATAAAAGAAGTTGCAAACCAATTGTGATTCTATGTCAAAGCATGCCCTTGAGGTTTCGTTCTCTCAGAAGCACATTTTAAGCATACTTTTTCATGGCCCAAGTTGGGCTAATCCATCATCTCTCTAGGATGGCCAGATACAATATCTGCTTTTCATTCAGGTTAAACAAGGAATCATTTTTCATAGTACTGACAGCTGGAAATCATGGAAACCCACCACACTCCAGAAGCTGGCCATAAGTAAGTTTGACAGCAGCTGAGTCAAGTGATTCAAAATGTCTGATCAAAAACAAAGCCCAGGATATTGTATTCCTTTGGTTTATGCTAAGCATACAAGATAGCAACAGGGAAATATCTGAAAACAGGCAGAGAAAAGGTAGCAAGGAATCAGTAAAGATCATATACTAAAACCCTGAGAGGAAAAGCAGAGGATTTTGGTATTGCATGACGATCCACTTCAGCTGTGTCCAGGGAAACAAAGTTTAACAGGTACTCATTTCTCATTCTTGTTTATTTATCTATCTGTCATCTGTTCCTCTATCTGAGACAAACAAAAATCTCACTAAAAGCTAGAAGCAAGCAGGCTTCTATGTCAGTAGAGAGACAGCAGAGCGACTTTTGCTACTGATACATGAAAGCTGAGAGCAAGAGTAACAAGAAGAAACTAGCATTCAGCAGCTGTCCATGAGAAACAATGGACCTGAACAAATCAACAAAGGAAATAATCTCAGGGGAAAAAAAATGAGTCTCTCTAGCATAATGTCAGGTATTATCTGTAACAGGTGTATGTGAAAAAGGATTTGAGAGGCAAACATGATAAAACTCACTTAATTTTCAGCATGGAATATGTCTTATCAGCATCTTTTTCTCGTGTGGCAGAGGAAGTGCGCTAATCACAGCTTTGACAGTTATGCATAGGCAAGGAGCCTACACCTTTATTGCAGATAACTTGCTTTTTGTTCACAGGTTTGGAGCTGCCAGTGCACTAAGGAAATGACTCAATCAGCAACACAGTTCACTTCCTATAGCCTCAAAGATGGGAGGCCTTTCACTTTGAGTAGTTTGTAAATGTAACAAGTGTCCTTTTCTTGTCTGATGCCTGCCTGGGAGAACAGCCTTATACACAGAAAGAGAAGGAAGGTGAACAAGGGAAGGAAACATTGCTTAAGCTGCTGGGGTTTATGCAGTTTGGAAAATCGTCCACAAACACTAGTTCCCTCTGGCAGCCCCACATGAATGAGGGACAAAGATGCCAGGCTTCAAGTCTGTGGTTACTGTTTTTTGTTGGGTCCTACCATCTTAACTTTTGAGTAGGCACCATTTTCAGGTATTGTCAGGAAGGACAGCATGAGGGCATGAAAGCAAGCAAACTGCAACTCTCCCCAGAATCATAACGAACAAACTGTGTAGCCATGGAGGTCATATACAAGGGTGAGGGTCGAGTAGAAGGTAGGTATTTCTACTGGAAGAGGCTCCTCTTTACCCTACACTGGTTGAGTAAGTTTCTAAGATGACAAACTGGTTGAAATTCTAAACCAAATATTGTCATTCTAAAAACCAAAACTGTATATGATAATAACCATGCCTTAGCAGCAGCAGTCAGGTGAGGAAAGGGAGAAACAGAGATGCCTCCTCCCAGAAGTCAAAAAGTACATGAATGGCATATGAGCAATATGAGTAATATTGTGTTTTTCTTAACATTTAATTAGAAGGAAGCATTTCTTGCACAGAATCACATTATGAGGCATTATAGCTTCTATCTTTTGTTCTGTAGCTTCTGTATCCATTCTTCTGTGCATCACCCTAACAAAACTCCTTTTACTCTTGCTCCTTTATCATTAAGGCCTGAAGACCTTTTATACCACCCTAATGAAAAAAAAAAAAAAGAATGCATCATCAAATGAAGCAAAGATCAAAAGCAAAGGTATCCTGGTTCATCCCTGTCACACTAAATGAGAGAAAAACCCAAAACATCAAAAATCAAAAAAAACCACACTGCTAATTTTAAAACCAACAGTGCATCAGAGATCAAGAAGCCAGCAGTTTAACATTGTTGATTCGGTGCAATGGTAACTGCAAAATCATCATTTGTTTGCTTCCAAGGACCTGCACAGTAAACAGAGTTGGCAAGCAATGAGAGGTGATACACTTCAGTCCACAGATCATTAATTTTTATGTCCCACTCTTTCATCCCAAAGCATTCCCTTCACTACATCCCTCTTTTCACATCCTAGAGGATTTCACAAAGCAATACATGCTGTTTGTTAAAACAGATAAACATGCCAACAATATTTGCTAGCCGTCAAAATGGTACCTAAATCCCAACTATTCATGAAATGATAAAAGAGATCCACCAAATTTAATTAGGTTTTACAACCATATGTTATACTACTTCAGTCTCCACTCTTATTTTAAGAAAGGTCATATAGCCTTGAAATTTAGAACTCCAGTTTGTAAATATTGTGTAAACAAAGTCAGTTTGTTCCAGCATCTGTTGTGTAAAAAAATTGTCTTTCTGTTCTTTACCTGGTTTATACACAGGTTAAAGAGAAATGCTAACAGCTAAAGTCTTCTAACGCTTTTATTTACTAGGCATCGTGCTACTTGCATTCCTGAAGAGTGTACAATCAACCTGATTGTTTTCAGATGCACAGAAAAAATGAACCAGTCTTGGTGGCAATTTGCTAACCTGATCTCCTTATCTTAGCCCATGACTTAGCCCAGGATCTCTGCTCAAGACCCCCTGCAGTAAAACAAATTTCTTTTTCTAAGAATGTGTTAAAACATTGGTGCTTTCAAAAGAACGCTTTTCCTTGTTAGCCATAACACCTAAGAGGAAGAAAAACTTATTTCTTTACATAGTTTACTCACAGATAAGCTTGAGGAGGTTTCATACAACAGTAAACTTCATGCAGATGACAAGAAGCACCTTAGAAAAAGGAATAGAGAGCAGGAAAATGGAGAACTGGAAAAGGAAGAGCACAAGTCTCTTAAGAGAATTCTGAAGACATTGGCAGCTCTAACATTACAGATGTACCTCTAAGCTAACTCATCTGAACAGATGTCTCCAAATCCAAACACATCAGTTACTTGGTATAATTTTTCTTTGCAAGTTTAATTTTATTTTCCTGTCCCTGTCAATAAAAAACACATGTTGGATTTCTACCTTTCCGTAAAGTGGTAGCTACAGGAAAGACTGAAAGAAAAAGTGACTTGATGACTATCCAAGAGAAAGTATAACCGGCAAAACGTAAGCAAAGAAAAGGTTAACTGCTGGATGTGGTGAAAAGATCGAACAAAATAGAAAAAAAAAATATGGAAGTGTGAAGAGCAAAGTGATCATATCTCATTCGCTCTCCCATCCCAGGTGAAGAGACCAGCATACCCTCCTAACTGTACTGAAGAATCGGCAGGGAAGCCACTTCCACTTAATTTGCTTTGGAATCAGCTGGAGATTGGACTTACCTGATCAGCATCCCCAGGGAAGCTCAACGTTTCTTTCTCTCTAGGTGCTGCACAGCCTATGGAGCTGTACTCTTCTGAATACAAAAGTGGAACAGTTTTAACAGCTCACAGGTGGCAGCGTCAGCTCAATTGCAAGCTTGTCAACAGAGAAAATGGTGGCCCAGCGTATTTTACTGTGTCAGGAGAATGAAGAGACATCAGATAGCTCATTAGCTCATTGTCCATGCTCCATCAGCAGCAGCAACAGCAACATCAGAAAGTTTATTATACAAGATTAGTGCGTTCTCTCACCCATGCCTGTAAGGAAAGCCAGCAGGACTTTTGTTACTAAATTCCTTGGGAGCATTTGAAATGCCTTCCTGATGTGGTGTGTTAGCACAGTGGAGTATGCACTCTGCACCAAATATAGACGTAAGATAGGCTACACTTTCTCCCTGTGAAGAAGGAAGATTAAGATGCAGATTGGAACCTATATCTGAGTCTCAAGGCAGCTGCAAACTATCCCCCTAATAAGGTGACTACAATGACAAGTTTGGCCCGTGTCACTAATTTCTATGTTTCACTTATACAATCCAGCTGTATTAAAAGACTGTTTCCCTTTAATTATTTTTTCCAATATTTTTACATGAACACAGATGTCTGTATTAAACTTGTGAAACAAAAACATCAGTTAAAAGTCATATAAACTGTTCAAAGAGACAGCTACCCAGAGTAACGGGGTTAACAGGACCATCTTATAATAGCAAAACATCTCCATCCAACCTTATCAAAAGTAATCAGCCAACAAGAATGCAAAAAGATCAGTATGAGTCATTCACTTAAAAGGAGACTGATTAGATAGAATCATACTAACCATTGAAACACATTAAAGCCATATTGGAAGAGTTGATTTATATGGACACAAATTTCAGAAAGCTAAATTTAGACCAAGTAGGCAAGTAGACACAGCCATACTTAAAACACTGATATTAGAGACAGTTCATACAGAAAAAAAATTAGCAAGAGTTTTTTAACTGTTAAAAAAGCAGAAGGCTTTAAAATCCTTCTTAAAAAGCCATTTATCAGTGGAGTTATAAATAGCAGTGCCTTATTTGCTTTAAAAAGATAACTCCATCTCATATGACTGTTGAAGGTTCACACTGCCAAGCACTGCTCTGTATATTCTGGTCACACGTTTCCCTCCTCAGGGTACCTCAAACAGCAACTGTGTACCAGGTCTTGCCTATCTTTCTCACAGGAGTTGAATTGCAAGATCGTTAGAAGAGGTTAAAAACTTGCAAATACTGAAATCTTTCTACTCCCCTCTCCCACCTCCTCTTATTTTTCTGGAACCGGGCTGTTAAAACAGATGCATGCTCCCTGCTGACACTCAATATAACAGGGGTGTGACTACAGCACACGAGCATATCCCCTTACTGTTCCCATTAGTAGTGACCCCTCATGCAACAAAGGAATTCTCAAGTGTTATATACTATCAAGTCCAATGTAAGTTTAGAAAGCATTTTAACACAGAAAAAAAGCAAAAAAAAAAAAAAAAAAAAACACAAGAAACCAGAAAACAAAAAAAGTCTATTTTTCCTCTCAATACTTTTTCCACACTAACTGAAGAGCAGTTAAGATGGATTTACATGCTCCAGAGCCATTGTTTGCCATCTGTAGCAAAGAATTCCTGCTGCTGTACAATCATCAGGAATAGGTGATTTGTTCCTTGCTCTGGGCCTGAGTATTCAAACTTTGTTTGACCTGAATGCTGCTGTCTGCAGTAGTAGATGATTTCATGCGATAGCAGAGGTTCGGTAAATAGAACCTTGGTAGTGAAACTACATATATATATATACAGATATATACATATATATCTCTATATAGATATCTCACTGTTCTTCATACAGATTTCATATACTGGAGTGATTTTTCTTTGGGCCTATTATGCAAAAAAGGCTCTGAGCTCTGCAAATAAAGTGCAAATAAAGCTGATGAGATTGCATCAGTCTTAGGATTGCATCACCATTCCTGTTTCTTAGTTGGTGTTTTTCATTTCTTCTTCCAGAAATGAAGAGTGAGGCTTTTTTCTCCCTTCTGAGGAGTTGCCATCAGCTCCCTAGGTCTTGGTTACTGAAAAGAGAAAAGAGTGGTGTTCTGCACATTTGGCTGGCTCAAGCATTAGGACTGGATACCTCACACAGCACAGTAACTGGGCAAGTGCTGTGCAACAAGAAGCTGCTCCAGGAAGACTTCTGTCACAGCGCAGGGTCCTGAAGGAATTGATGTCAAAAGCATAACAGCGAATATTCTCAAATGAGAGATAGGTGTCACTTTTCCACACCACTGCACCCAGTGCTGTAATGTCACCAGAAGCCTTCCTTCCAGTGCATGTATGTATAAAAAAATCAATATCTTTATCTGGCTCTCGTAGGGGAAAAAAAAAAAGTGGTCTGTGAGCATGTCCTTGTTGGATTTGACTGCAGATTCCAGGGACAAGGATGAGCTCTGGAGGGTGCCCACTCCATTAGAGTCTCCCTCATTGTCATCCCAGGATCTAAAAGCCCACCATGGCAGCACATTCACATCTGACTTCAGGCTCTTTAAGGGTATGTGGCTGCATTGCTGTGTCCAGGGTGCAATCATTGTTTCAAGTCTCCAAGAACATTGCTTTCCGTCCTTTCATACTTTAATATAGTATTCCTTCTCTTATGCTCAACAGCAGTCACGAAAGTGGCAAACTGTCAGGACAGCCACTAAATTACTCTGCTGTCTACTTCCAGCAGCTTCTGCTTCTTTCACAAAACAGATTAATGATCAGCCGTCCTGAGTGGTTTCTCCTCTTGAAATTCAATAGGCGGCAGAAGTTCTAGCTCTCACCATGGCAAAATAGCATAAAGGGGGAGAAAGAGCAATTTTGAAAAAGCTTGTAAGAAGGAAAAAGAATTCAATCAGGGAGATGGAAAAGACTGGACAGGATTTTGAACTGGGAGAAGTATTGATAAATGACTAAGGGGAAGTAGTTGCAAAAAGTAGTTAGGGACGGACCATCAACAGTAAGTGCAAGACATATTGTGGAACTAGGCTCTTTGAAGCGTAAGGGCTGTGTCAAGGTCTTGAAAGAGCATTCCATTCTTCAAGACCTTGCCACTAGTATGTGTGGATTATGTAAAAGCTGAGAGCGCTGATGGGAAAGTGGCACACGTATTGGTCAAACAGCTAACGTTACATTAAGTGTTGGATCACTTTAAATCGCATTTAGATCTGAGCTTCCACACTAGTTGTATTCTAAAGACTAAATTGCAGGTAATAAAACAGCGCTCTGAGAGTCTATTATGAAGTGAATGAACATAGGCATAACCCAGATACACAATTAAATAACAAATAATTGCCTAAGGTAGATATCTCAAATTTCATACTGAAAATAGGTTTACCCAGGGCAATAACCACCATCTTTGTTGATGTATTTGAAAGTCTTTAATGTTTTATATGTGCCTTTTTTTGCATTACTTCTTTAAAATCACACAGTATCTTGTACAGTATTCTTCATTGCCTCCATTTTTTTTTAACTCGCAGAGCTTGATTCCAACATGAGTAGTTCCAGGACAGAGTTGACAGATTAAAAGCAATGTTTCAACGAGGAACCTCAGAACTTGGGGTTAACAAGATAACCCCAGTTAACTTGGCATTAACTTGTTAATTAACTTGGGGTTAATTAACAGCAACTTTTGAGGAATGCTCTGTGAACCTTTAATTAAATAGAGGTCTTTTCACGAGGCAAAGATAGGTGATTTATGTACCATAAGTCGTCCCTTGTCAATGCAGGTGGACCTGCAGTAAATACGTTTTAGAACCTTGTTCCATAAAAATAGCATGCAAGAGCACTTTATGAGCTCCATAGTTACATACCTTTTATTTTCACTTGATCTGATATTTAAGTATTCTGTAATTAAACCCCTTTCTCTGAGTTGGTCTTTCTCGCTGTGTTAGCATTTCTTCTGTTTGCAGAGTATTTGATTACTTTCAAAGGATGAGCTTGCTCTTCTCAAACTTTCTTACAGCCCACCTGTTGGAATACACGATATTTGGAAGAATTTTCATAATAAGTTAAACTCTTACAGTTCACCAAATGGTTTTCCATGGTTTCCTCTCCTTTCTTTTTGCTGGCTGCTACTCTTCAGGTCTTACTACAATACACAGGGAAAAAACAACCAAACAAAACCATATCACCTCAGTATTCCAAAAAATTATTTGAGCTGTGCTTTTTATATCCTCTGTGTGTGTGTGTGTTGTAGTCCATGACTATAACATCTCACCCACTCCCAAATATTAATGAGCTTTCGTTCCTAGCAACCCAGTGAAGCAGGGAATGCAGTTGTCATCCCCTCCCAACACACACACACACATTGGCAGTAACAATCATTCCATCTAGAACACAAAATCTTCTTTGGACATAATGAAGAGGCTCTTTGGCTCTTTAAAACATCTGTTGGATCACTTGGAAAGTCTTTAACAAAATTGCTAGGGGAGACGATGGTTTAGTATTAGATGTGGAGTTTTATCTGTGATAAGGTCCAACAGATAAAAAGTAACAGAGAAAAGGTAACAGCTAACAGTGAAAGGTAAAGAAACTCCAACAGTTCACATTTCCATCACCCACAGAAGCAAACACCTTCGCTTCATGAGTGACTGGTTCTGCAGAGGCAATGCACAGTGAAATGGTGCCTGCAAATAGCAGCTACCTAACAAATAGGCCATATACGACGGGTGGAAATAAAAACCTTACAAGGGTCACCGAGCATGTAGCTTGCTGCAGCCTTTTGATGCTGTTTCAAGTAAAGCATTAAGAAAAACCCTGGGTACGGTTGATCATATTATTGTGTTTCTTTGGATACATTTGTCTTGGAGAGGAGGTAGTGAGTGACATAAAGCAGTCAGCGGGGCATCATGTTCACATCATCACCACAGATACGTGGAGCAGCAGTCAAATGTGTTGAATACATTGTACAATCTTCACCCTGCTGAGACTAGCTGTTATCCACAGAGGTATGCAGAGCTGCATATGAGTGTTCAGAACAAGAACAGACTGCATTTAGTACCAGTTGAGAATATAGCTTCTTTCTAAGCCTCCAAAAGCCATACTCACAGTATACACTAAATTTCAAGTAACCACACTGCCAGTAAAATTGTCAAAGACACTATGCACGCTCTTCTTTTTCCTAGTAGTCTAAAAAGACACGTATCTCTTGGTCAAAAATTAAAAGAAAATAAAAATTCTGACATAGTATGAGAGAATGCAGCCGTTCAGCCCACTGGAACTCTGCAGCCCATGATCCTAGGCGGCATAGGAATGATGAGCAATCCAGGCATGCCTGGAAAGTCAGCAATGACAGTGGCAATCTGCTGACACTTACCCAGCATCTACAACTGTTGCTGAGAAAATGGGAAGCAGAAACCCCAAAAATGAGATGGCAATCCACACACTGCAAACTAATCGTAACACAGCAAACTGTCTGAAATCTACACCATCACTAGTACACTGACTGCTCCTGCCAAAATGAAGTACAGCAACAAAAATCAGCGGGTTTGAGAAGTATTTGTTCATGCTTTGTTCTGATAGAAGTCTCAAGTAACAAGTGTTTCATCAGCTTGAGGCAGTTCTTTCAGCCAAGATAAGCTTCACTATTTCACTTCCACAATTTATTAGAATTCACATTTGGAGTAAACTCTAGAGGAGCTCAATAGTTTAAGGCCCGACATACAAGCATATTCTGTGGGGAGCATTTATATCTAATGCAAGTAGAGCCAGGGATTCTCAAATATCTCAGATCTCTCCTACTTTGAGCTAACACAGCCTTATTCTATGTACAATAACTACACAGGACTGCCCAAGCACCTCACCGTGCAGGTTCTAGGACACACAGCTATGAGACTTCTTTGCTTAACATACATGTTGCCTTCTGACAGAGACAGTATTGTAATGGAGTAGACAGAGCAAGACTGGGAAAAGCAATGTCACATTTCTCAGAAGATCTAAGTATATTTACAGTCATAGAAACCATGTTTTATCTGGCTGTGTGTCATGGTTTGACATGACAGTCTTTTCTGCTAAGGGGGATGGGGCTGTAAAGATGGCTCCTGTAAGAAGTTGTTTGCAACTCTCCCCAGCTCTGAGCCAGACCCACTGCTGGGGCTGAGCCAATTAGACGCCTCCATGATCACTTTTTAAGAAGAAGCCAGAAGAGGAGGCTGCTTTCCTCCATCTTCTTCCTTCTTCTGTTTCTTCTTCTGGCTGGTGGTCGCGCAAGGAGTAGGAACAGTGAGAGAAACAACTATGTGGACTCCAAGTCAGTGATGAAAGAGAGGAGGAGGTGTACCAGAGCAGAGACTCCCCTGCATTCTGTGGAGAGAACTGGTGGAGCTGAGATTTATTTTCATGTCCGCATCAGTGGCAGAGACTCATTTTGCTACAGCTGACCCCGGACCAGGGGCAGCGATTCACTTCACTGCAGACCCTGAGCAAGGGGCAGTGATTTTCTTCTTTCAAACTATGGCCAGAGCAGGCCGTGTCCTGGAGGAGGGACCCAATATCCACAGCTGTAACTGTGGGAANTCTGTGAGAGACTGACCACATCCCCCACTCCCTGCCCCCCTGAGCCGTTGTGGCGGGAGGAGGTAGAGATATCGGGAGCAGTGAGCTGGGCCCGGGAAGAAAGGAGGGATGGGGGAGGGAGATCTTAAAGTGCTGGTTGTAATTTTCTCATCATCCTCATGCTTTCATTCTCATCATGCTTTTTGTTCTATTCTTTTTCCTGTAGGTAGTAGAATAAACTTTCCTACTTTCCACTCTAAGTCGAGTACTGGAGTCTGTTTTGCCCGGCACCGTAACTGGCAGTGAGCCCTCCCTGCCCTTGTCTTAATCCACAACAACCTTGCTTATCTTTTTACTCCCATTTCGTTGGGGCCTCCGCCATCCTAACGAGGGTGGGGGTGAATGGGGGCACCGAGCGAGAGACTGTCGTGGTGCTGCTGTGCTTAGCTGGGCCAAACCACGACACCGTGCAAGCAGTCACACAGGTAATTTTGGTCACATGAAGTCAGTAGCACCATTTGCTGCAGAAGTTTGACGCAATCTGTGAATAAATCAGTATTCCAAAAGAAAGACTGTGACATACTGAGTATTAAAAACTATGGATAATTACACTGGGTCTACTGATGCATTTTAAACACAGATGTTTGAACTTAATAAAGGAATAGAATATTTTACATAGCATATAGTATTAATCTGATTTAGGTATAAATCAAAAGTGCATTAGGGGTTTCCTGATATGAGCTTGGATCAGTGGTGTCTGACAGTCATCAATGGCTAGCTGCTTGTGGAACAGCTAAAAGGCTTGTTAACACATAAAAATACATACTTAAGATTGTAGAAATATAAAAAAACCATGATTAACAAACTAAAACTAACTTTAAACTAGCTCACTTTGTGTGCTACGTATCTGTACACATAAAAAAAAGGGTTTTTCCTGTAGCACTAGGCAGTCAAAGCACACCTCAACACTGTCATTAAACTGCCAACAAAACAGTACTATAAAAATATCACTAGTATCTGGAAAGTTAGCTGAACTCTTCTAATTGAACTTTTTCAGAAATGGGATTTTTCACTTTGCTTTCTAATGTTTTCCAACCTGCTTCCTTAGCACATTTGAATTTTTATGAAAGTACACTTTTGTCATCCTCTTTTCAAAAGAGTTTATATCCCAACTCAGTCTTCCTCGTGTCTTATTCCCATAACCTTTGCTGACGTAGACACCTACGTCAAATAAGTCAACTATGAGCAAAAAATAAGCTGTTGCCTTAATTCCCATTCCTATTTTAAGTGCATCGTTAATGCCCTACATATATTACTTTTCAGAACATTCTGTCTCTACGTACACTTGTATTAGCACAACCAAAATTTCACTGTCATGTAAGCATTTATTTTTAATTAGTATCTTTGATGTTTAACACATCTTCCAGCTTGACAGAATCAAGGGTGTTCTCTCGAGTTTCTGTAACGATACACCTTTATCAGGTTTCAAATTAACCTTGAAGTCACAGAAAAATTGTCCTAAAATTTGATGTTTGGGAGATCTGTACTATGGGACTCATGAAAAGCGAGAAAACAAACTTTTTTTTGTGGTTATTTTGTCTTACCTTTATTTCCTCACAGGTAGCCACCACCACTGCTTGCAGCAGCACCTGCACAGACAAGGAACAGATCACTTCAGCAGTTTTGCCTTTTAGCATCTCTCTGTATATCCCATTGACTTTGAGGCGATTTCTAAAGGTTCAGTAGCAAGTAGAGCCATAGATGATAGAAGGATGAAAAGCTAACCAACAACAACAACAAAATCTCTCTGAAATAGCTACCTTCAACAGTATTATTAACAGATGGTGTTTATTCTATTCAGTAAGACAGGAAGTGTCAAGAGCTCATAGGAAAAAACTACTTGCCATCATTCTTGATGTTAAGAAAATGGGCAAATTGCAAAGTGCTGGTGAATGGCACCTTACCAGCCACTCAGTTTCTCTACAGGCAAGTAATTCCACAGAGGAAGGGGGAGGGAGCAGTGAGAGAGGAAAAGGTGGCAAAGTCTGGAAGGTTATAGAAGACATTCAATTAGAGACAGTAGGTTAGAAATCAGAATCCACTAGCCTATAGGAATGCCAGACAACAGATAAGAACAGGCTCAAGCTTGGACTTGATACACTGAACCAAAATTAACATCAGGGTTATTAGGGTGAACAGTCATCAGTTCCAAGCTCTGCATTGCAGCTGTCACATTAATGTGGAGCTTTCAATACCGCTTTTCACATACGTTACTGAGCCCTTGAACAGAACAAAACCAGAATAAAAAATTAAAGCCTGCAACTAATCTTAGTGTTTGCTACTCAATGCTTACTGTAAAGTATTATTTTCACAGTTTTTTGTTTGCAACCCCCATTCCCCATCCCCTGTGCTGCTGGTGGGGAAGGAAAGGGAGTCCCGGGAAGTGGAGGGGTGGGGGGAGGTGTTTTAAGACGGTTTTATTTCTCATCTCCCTGCTTTTATTGTTTCTCTAATAAATCAAGCCTTTTTCTCCCTAAGTTGAGTCTGCTTTGCCCGTGACGCTAATTGCCAAGTTTGATCTCTCCGTCCTTATCTCAACTCACAAGCAGTTTGTTATATTCCTCTCTCTGTCTCCTGTCCAGCTTAGGAGGGGGAGTAATATTATGACTGGGTGGATATTGGCCTAAACCACCACACCCTGAAGTTACAGAGAAGTCATTAATTATAAATTATTTTATATAGAGAAATTGCTTTATTTGATATATCACTTTCCTCTGAAGAAAATGTGGAAAACCAGAGGCAAATAAGTACATATATTATTTGAATGACAGATCCATCAAGAAAACCTGAAGTATAACAACATCTGCAGGAAGAAAGCATAACCTTTACTGCAAGCAAAACATAGCGCAGTAACAATATCAAGCACTTGGACCTACAGTTGTTTGTTTCACTTAGGGTACTAAGGTACCACACCAACTTCCAGTAAATATAATATTGAATTTAACCAGATTAAATCTTGGAGAGTAAGACTTTAATCAAACTATGCACAAACCTGATTTTGTTTCAATCACATTCCCTTCTCTTAATAAAATTCATTTTATTACTAATCTCACGGTTTTAAGTTGTTTATGAACTTCATTTTAATTATTTTTCATGAGATGAAAATCTTTAACCTCAAACATAATACCAGAGATATTCACATTATTCAAGATTCTCCAATTCAAAGGGAAACAAGACTTAGAAATAAAGCACAAGGATGTGTAGTACCAGGTCTTACATGGGAACAAAACTATTATTAATCTAACACTGACTTACGCACATGCTGTCTTACTTTTTGTAAGTACTGATATTGGAAAGCAAGAAAAAACTACAGACTCCTGCTCCTATTAATAGTAGTTCAAGAGCAGCTCCCCTTATAGCTATACAGCATGTTTCAGAAGAAAATCACACAGATTTCATAAATATATTGGGGAAGTGATTTTATTGCCATTTATGACAAAAAAATAACACAAGTAGCATTTGGGAATACAGACCAGAACAAGTTTATATTAGATTTTAAAAGATGATTTTTATTAAGCACAAACAGCTTTTAATACATTATCAATACAAATAGGAAAACATCTGTTTAATGAATTTGATATATCAAAGGTCTGATGGGCAGGTTGCATACTGGCACAGGAAAAATGATTTATTTCTTTTAAAAGTATTCCAAATTAAAATAAGGTTACCACTGTCTACACTGCAGGAATTTTGCCTACAGTCTAAAATTACTACATCATCTGGGCATCAGGGGAAGCAAAGAACTACAATTTCATAATGTGGAACTCTTAACACTCATTAGCACCATTCAAAGCTTCCATCAGCTAAGAAGCAGCTGACAGGTCAGGTAAAGCTTTACAGCAAATTTCAGTGCAAAGTTTACAGTTCCTTTTCATAAGATACTTGGAAACTATGGTTTCATAGCATGTTAAATAATTATGGCTTGATAGACGTATAGTGTTAAGATGCTGAGAACATTTACTTTGAAAAAAAGATGAGACTCGTAACAGCTGTGAAACGCACTTCAATATATTATGCCAAATTCTGTAATACGCAAACATGCTGGACCTATTATGAATTCATAGACAAGGGTCAGTATTAGCTCTCTGGAGTAGTGGCTTCTGGTTGTCTCATCTGCTCCTTTTTCAGGCTAACTAGCTTCATCTTCTCTCTAATGTGCTCTGCTGCAGAAGCCATATCACTTGGGCTTCCAAAGTACTGCTCGGACCTGAAAACAAACAAAAAAAACCATAATAACAAAGTTATCAGTGAAAAGACAGTACATGAACACATAGGCATGAATGGCACTAGAAAACAAAAAACATAAGAAAAACAGGCACTTCTCTTGAAATTTAAAAAGCTTTGGAGACTCAGTGATAAGATTTGACAGCAGATCTTGATGAAATAATTGCAAATACTAAATTATATTTTTATACCTAAAAGACTCAACAGCAGAGCACTGTTCTGTAAGTATAGCCAGATATGTTCTAGCACTACTGTCTACCTCTCTGGCTATGCTCCAGGTCAATCTGGCAGTTTTGAGAACCATGACAATCAAAGAAATCTGTCTATATGTGACTTCTGAAGCTATACAATTCCAGCATTATTGAAGGATTCTGTGTATGTTAAGTGTCAGCTACATGGTGTCAAATTATGTCATCTATCTCTGAAATGAACATATGGCTGTATAAGTTTCTCAGATTCAAATGCACCAGAAGAACAGATGAAGTGTTAGGGAAACCACTAACTAAGCCATCAGCAAAAGGCGGCTTTGATATGTTCCAGAAGGATAGACGTAAAATCTAGTTACAAAGCACAGAGGTCAAAGACTTTTGAAGAGGTAGAGCAAAGGACTCTGGACAGAGCAGGGAGACAGGCATAAGCAGAGAAGTTATTTCACACAGAAGTAGACTAGTTTGACCAGAGAACTTCAAAGACAGATTGCACAATTGCACCTGGGATCACAATCTGGGAGAGGTTTTTTTCCCTCATGCAGATTAGAATCCATGACAGAGAACAGTGACCTGGATGGCCAAGAAGATACTGATAAATGTCTGAAATAGAGGCTGATGAATGCTTCCAAGCATTTTGTGACATTTAATGACATTTTAGAAATTATTTATACTAATGAGTGAACCCTTTACACATTGTTTGTTAAATACTGCAAAAATAGAATACCTAGGGACAGGGCATTCTGAGATTTAGGGCAGCTAAGATCCCTCTTTTAAGAAGGGGGACACACAAAACTCCAGTGAAATGCCAGGAGTCACAAATACTATTCAGGATTTAGTCAGTACATATATACACACCCTCCTCTCCCCCCATAGCTACAGGAGCATTGTGTTAGGGCTCAAACCCTAAATTGTGGCAAGTGACTTCTTCCATGAGCTTTCCCAGGCTGGTTTTATTTAATAGCCTATCTGCAAATGTGTTTAAAGAATAAATAACAGTTGCTACTTTAGGCAGGTCATTAAAATCTGCTATACAAAAGTTACACTAAGATATCTCAAACATAACACACTTGGGTTTTGTTTTGTTACCCTGCCCCCCTCTTCCCCCATAAAATCCTCCACCAAACTGAAAGGGCAGTAAAAAAATCACTACATCTTTGTGGGTAGCACTCCTTACTGAAGGAAACTATACTGCATAGGGACCATGATATTTTGGAAATGAGATGATGGGAAATTAATTTCCATGACCAGCTTCCTATAATTGTATTTTTCAGATTGACTTCAGGTAACCTATAATCCAGTTGCCCAATACCAAAAGGCCTCTAATTGAAAATACTGATTCAGATCTTACTCAATATGGTGCAGTATCTTCCACATGTAGAAACTAGTTCCAACCCGTGGTTCTACTCAGACAGAAGAAATGAGCTACAAGGTCAGAATCACAACATACAAGGGTATCTTACTGAACACAGAGAAGTGAATTTGATTATTGCTGAAATTCCAAATTCAGTTTGCTCTTGTAGCTTAAAATAGCCACCAATTTTAAGTTAGTATTAATAGTTCATGAGAGAATAACTGGTTTATTTGCTGAATAAATAAAATTTAACTTATTCAACTACTTTGATAGACAGAACTGCGAATAAATCAAAATACTGTGACTCTAATCTGATTTTTTTTTTCAGGGAGAAGAGATTGAGACTGGTCATTCTGCTGTACTTCTGCACACTCACTAGTGTAAAAGACCATGTAAGTCTAATATTTACTGAGTGGTAAAAAGTCACTACTTGTCAAAGACAACATATCCACTTTTTCAAAGTAGAAAACTGAACCTGCTTGCTTTCCGTGAAAAGACAGAAAAGAATTTTTAACAAGTATTAGTGTGCTGCCTCCTTTTATTTCAGCCATAAGCATTTAGGATTCTTCTGCATGTGAGACTATTATGTAACTTTACCAACAGTACATATTCAGGAGACATCACAAAAACATTTTGCATACCCATCAGGATAAACTACAGGCACTGTTAGTCTGTCCAACAGCGATTTCCCAACTGCTTCAATTTCATCAAATTGCTCAGTTTCATTAAAAGCTTCAGGTTGCTCTGGACATTCTTGCAAAACCTGTTAAAAAAGTAGGGGAAATGCAGAATACAGAACACAAGGAATAGTATGCAGTTTAAGTGCCATTAATTGAGACTGAATGCTCTCAACATCTTCGCTGTTATATGAATATTTCAGTTGGTCTCATATAATTCAAGAAAAGAAAATATCAATTAAGCTAGTTAAGAGTATAAGTTTAGGGCTACCAGTGTTCTGTACCAAAATATTTTGGATTACTGTTTAATGCATTTTATGTTTATTGCTAGAATATTGTTTAGCAAGACTATTTTTTATTTTTTGTTACCTCTTTGAAGTAATCTGCATCTCAAGACAGTAAAAAAATGGAAGAAACTTGGATAACAAAGGGCCCCTTACAAGCCATTTCAAAATTGAAATCCACATCTGGCACAGAACAGGTGGGATTCAACAACTCTTAACACAACTGTTTCCAGGATGTTAGTGGGACCCAATACTAATATTTAGTTCCATATTTTCTTCCATTTCTCCCTCAGCCACTTCTTGCATTTTTCCCCAATGCACTATGGTTACCAGTGTGTTTGCCTCACAGACTCATTCAGATGTTACAGTAGTGTTAGAAGTGGTATATTTCTGGACAAACATATTGTTTTTTCAGCCATCTGTTTATTTTTTCAAAATTACGATTGCCTAAAAAACAAACCAATTACCTAGTGCAATAGTGATAGAATGATCGTAACACAGACTGAGACAAACTTTTAGGAGTTTATGAACCACCAAAGTCTAATGTGGTATCAGGTGAAACATTTTTCATCCACCTGTGGCAACACAGATAATTTCTGCTTTTGTGAACTTCAATACCTACAAATTCTAAGTATTATCCATTAATACAAACAAGAAATTAATAAAAGCAAGGAGCATACAAATCAGCTTTACATCCGTTCTCTCTTCAATGGCAATTTATTTTCTTTTACCGTGTGCAAGGTTGGCTTTTTTTGCAGTTATAAGCAATTTTAGCATCATCTAAATGGGCACAGTGGTGAGACACTTGGTTACAAGAGTTTGAAAGCCATACCAAGGTAGAAGTGTGTTCTGAAGAAAGCATGTTCAAAACTCTCCACATATGTAGCAACATAACATGTATGGAAACTAAACAGAGAGCTGTATTTGTTTACACAGTTTGTGAGAAAGATATACCTTCAGAATGCACACAGCTTAAAAAGCAATACTCTTTTTAACTCTTGGAAAATATTAAATGACTCCATAAGCTTTGTATTATACCTCACACAAACACACAGATCAAGATGTCTTCCTTGCCTATAAAAATTGCTAAAACACACAAAGAAATGCTTTATGATGAACATCAGAGTTCCCTTCTGAAAAGCCACAAAAAACATTTTCCCAGCCCCAGCTCAATGCACCTGAACTTAAGGCTGCTGTTCTCTCTTTTTTTAAACAGGCCCTATACCAACAGAGGTATGCAAGCAATAACAGCATTAGGTATTGAATTTAACAATAGAAAAATATGCTTAAATTTTGCCTTTTATAACATTTGAAAAGGGAAAAATACACATTAACAACTTCATTTTTCCTACATTTTGTTTGCTTAAGTTCTGGTACTGATTTTTTCTTAACAACACAATATTCACCTTCTCAGCACTTGAGTGAAATGCAACAGCTGTTTCCAGACGGTGTACTCTTTCATCAGAAGTTATTGTAAACTGTTTCCACACTCTGTTCAGTCTTGGAAGTGTGTCCCCTGAGGACCTTGAAGTGCATCGCAGGGACTGGCACAGGACAACTGTTGCCTGCAGTAACTGTCTCCCATAATCATAAGTACTCTAAAAGTTGGAGGGGATGAGAACAACAATACAAATGAAAACTCTGCATTTAAATTAGGAGGTAATTAATATCTTAGAATTACAGCAGACAAGTTTATGAAAGCTCTTCAATTTAGGTCCACAAAGTACATTGAACTAATCTGGTCTAGTAGAAAACACTGCTAAAGCATCAATAAAATTGTGATGACCGAACAGTGCTTCTGCAAAAAAAAGTTAGGAAACAATCCCCTGTTGTCTAGCATTCATACTGGTGAAAGAATAGAGCTTCTCAAAAACTGAATAGCTGCTTGTATCTTACATGGGACACATAGAATATCTACTCCCCAGACGGCTCTCACTGACTTCACTGTTTGTGGTCACCCAGCACTCAGGTGTATTGTGACATATCATTGTAACAGCAAGCTACCCTCTTGCCAGTTCTAACTCAAAAAAAAAACCAAACCAAAACCCAAAAAACCCAGTGTAATGGGTACAACTTGAAAACATCTCATCTACTAATGGGCAAGTCTGAATTAAGCATTTCTAAAAGCAGTATACATCTGAAAAAGCACTTGAAAAAGACCCAGCCTGTATACTTCCTATTCTTAGGTGAAATTCAGTGGATTTGGCATCTCTTTTCAGATACAAAGATGTGGCAAACAGTGGATTTCAGTAGATGCTTGAACAGCAGGATGCTACAGTCAAGAATTAAAGCTGTCAGGTCTGTTCTATCCTTAACTCTGCTAGTACCAAAACTCTTTGTACCAGCAGGACCATCATGCACCAACAGTCAACTCTATTTGGAAAACCAATAGAGACAGGCACTGTTTTCATGAAGTACAGTACAAAACAGACTGAACCTAAGCAACTCATCCGTATTTCAGTATTTTATTGCAGTCCTTCAAAAGTCATTATAAAGACTGTTTGAAGAAGCAAATGTCACCACTGTTTCGTGGTTTGCATTGTCAATATGAAACAGAAACTAAGGTAATAAAACTGCCGTGTCCTATTGTTGCTGGTGCTTCAAAAATCTCATTGTGCTCTTCACCAGTTCTAGTAATCATGACTTCTTCATTCAAGAACTAAGACAAACCATGAAGACCACTAATAACTGCTCTACAGATGTCCATAAAAGTCTATTTAGGAGATCACCTGAAATCATACAAAACCCATATTGCTAAAATAGAATTAATTTCACCTGTGCAACATCAACAAATTTTCGATGTTTTTCCAGTAAAACTTTTGTTTCTTGAGCATCATCTCCCAATCGGATGTGTGTCTTCAGCAGTGCATCCAATAGTTCACTTAACCATTCTACTGCCTTAGAAACATAAGTTAAAAGAATATAAACTAGTAAATTAAAAATTAATCCAGTAAAATGAGGTAACTTCAGAATTAGCATATACTTTTGATATGGAAAAAAAAGTTAAGAGCTATCAGAAACTGGTAGATCACGCATGTAATTACCAAACACACCATTTCAGTAATTGCTGCAGTTTTTATTTTCACTACAGAAATTAACTAAAAATTAGATTTGACTTGACAGAAATACTGTGCAACTACCAGCCTCCATAAATTTAAACAGTGGACTACAAAGACCAGAATCATTAAACTCTGTATGCATTTCCATACCTGAGCAGCATCCTCTTCACATTTAAATAGCTGGACCATCTGAAGCATCTTTAGTCGCCGCACATCCACCATATCCTCACACCTCAAACAGTAATACAGAAAGACTCACCAACACATACATAGCAGACACAATACACTGGGTTTGACAACACAAAGTGTTTATTGTAAAGGAGATTAAAGCATTTTTGTGCTGCTTAGCTTGGCCAAAATATTTAATACCTCACATGAGAAATTTGCAGTAAAATAACTGAGCACTACAATCCAGTGAAATCACAATCCTCAGCATTCCTAACGTGGCTAAGTTCTAGACAATAATGCCAGCAGAAGTTACAAGACCTAGCAGCACTGCAGTTTCCTTACCTTGTTGCACTGCTAAGATTTACCACACAAAGGCTTACATGGCTAAGACAGACTTTATCTTACTGAAGCTTAGGTGAAAGCTGGGTTATTACACTCAGCATAATTCTGAATTGTACTGTGAGTTGGTGGCAAAGCTTTTGGGTTGAATAAGGACTGTATAAAAGATGCATGAACATCTTTCCATTTTTATTTTTACCTAAAGATTGTAAAAATTGAACCCTTATACGACTACGTTCTATGTCATAACTTACAAGAAGCATTTTAAAACCTAATTCACAAAAACTAATTCTAATTATATTGATCTGAATTAAGTACACTTTGCAGTTCTTTCTAGTTGGATTTTTTTATATTGAAAGTTCTTTTCTTTCCATGGTGAGAGCTAAGCTAATACATTTAGCGGAATGACCTTTCCACTTCAATTTCAGAGTCTCTTAAGTAGACAGCAAGATTCAGAATCCCATGCAGTGGAAATGGAATTACTAATGTCAACAAGAGCTAGCACTATAAGTGAATACAAAAAATGGTATGCATGAAACTCTTTGCAAAGAACAGGTTGCAAACATAAACACTTCCAAAGAACACTCTGTTAGCATTCTACTTTTTGTAGTGTGTCCTGTACTGCTGTAGTGCTCAGAGAAAGGAACTTTGTTGCTCTAACAATGCAGGAAAACAGTCTATAGGTTCCAAAATACTAAAGCAGCAAAACACCCCGAGACATTAAAATTATACTGAATGTGTATGTAAGAAATGGAATGGAATTTGGAACAAAAAAGGTGGCACCAAAAAAAAAAAAAAAAAAAAAAAAATCATTCTTAAATGCTACTAAAAGATAATAGTCCTTATTTCACTGTTGTCCCTTGTCCAGCCTGAAGAAACTCGTTTAATCATTCATCATCTGAAAGTTGCTTCATGCCACTGTCTGAACATTTCATGGACTTCTTGATCCTGTAATATGTCTTCCCACAATTCTATATCTCCTCTAAGAATAGGGACCAGAATTACGTAACACTTAAACAAGAAATGAACTACAAAGATACTGAGCAACACAATGACATTTTGCTTTTAGTTTTCTATTCCTTTCCTAACAATCCTTAGCATTCTACTCTGTTCTCACAATGTAACTGATCATTAAAGCAATTATTTTAAAAGTTTTCCAACATTTATCTTTAACAGTCAGTTCAGAGTCCATTAATATACACACGAAGTCTTTCCATCTCCCATGTTCATAACTTTCCTCAGTACTGAATTTCATTTGCCATATTATTGCAGTGACATGTGATCCTTTATGTTCTCTGAAGCTTATTTACTGTGCTGCTAAGCACTTGTGTTTAGAGGGCTAACTGCAAAGCACTGTTACTTAAAACAATACTTTCTCTAAGAGTTAATGAAGCACATAGTTTCTTATACTAAGTTCCCTAAGAAACAATTGGTGAGTGGTAGAATTCATTCTTAAAATAAGCAGCCTGTAACTCATTAGATCTTGTTGTTCTCTAGGCGCACCTTTTTGTTCATCATTGCCTTCAAAGTTCAGACGCTTTCTATGGAAGGTGCTTTATTACCCCTGGAACTCCTGAAATGGTAGTGAGCAATGTCATCTGATTCTTTCCCAGTTTTGGATACAAAAAGTGTACGATAGCCAAATCAGTACCACTACATCTATAAGAAGAAATAATCAACAAAATTAAAATTAAAATTAAAAATGATGGCAAAATTACATTCTCTTCACTTTCTTTTTTCCAAAAGTCATGAAAAACACATTGTTAGAACTGAACATGCTACAACAATTAGGCAGGGAAGCTTCTGTCCCATTTAAACACATCACAAATATAAATTACAGTTGTACTACATCCCTCAACTGGAGATAAATTAAAATGGTCTTAATGTCTTAATGACTAGAGATGATGACATTACCTTTGTTTTCTAAGCTGCATATCTTCCATCACTCCCTGGATATGGTCCACATTTTCTTTGTTTTCAATGGTCACATCTTTTCCATAGGCCCAAGATGCTTGATTAGATATCTGATCAAGAAGACTCTGACCCTTCTCACGTAAACCTTGCAAGCCTAAATCTAAAGAAAAAAAAAAATTAAGACAGTCAATGGTCACACTTATTCCACAAAAGAGGGATATGTAATGCAACAGAACCTGAGATCAAAAGCTGGAAAGTGAGAAGGATGTTACTACCTCTCTTTCGTATTCTACATGCTTGACAATGAAACAACCTTAAACATGCTATTTATTAGCAAACACATTCAAAGCTACTGCCAAAACACTCAATACAAGCATCCTGAAACTGCATGGGTAACTGTCTTACCAACGGGTCAGTTCCAGAGGAAAAAAAAGATCACCTAAGCACTACATTCCCAACATACTAAGGATGATTAGTTTGGGAAACCAAACACATGGTAAGAGTAAATAATAAATATGTATTACATGTGAAACGTAAAAGAAAGCCATTCCACATCATTCTCCCTGACAAAACTACTATGCAGTAGATCACAATAGCAAGTCAATGTTACGTGGAGCATTTCTTAGCTAGGAATCAGAACACACAGATGATTTTTTCTGCCTTGAAAAGGAGGTGGTGAGATTACTGTGGTTTGTTTTGTTTTTGTTTTTTTTTCCTGTAATGTATTTGGTAGAATGTGTATAGCTGAAACAGAGAAATATTATGCTTACCAACACTTTTAAGCTTCTCTTCCAATAATTTTAAAGTCTGTTGAATTGATGCTCCATCTGCTGGTGCTACATCTACACACAACATTCCTAGTAAGCCATCCAATTGCTGAGACAACTGAAACGAAAAACAAATGTTGATCTATAAAAAAAGTTTGAGCTTCAGATGGTTGAATCTGCAATTTTCTTCTAAATGTTTGGAAATGCAAAATTTTAGAAGTTTCTCTTTCTTCTCAACTTCCATTTCCTATAGGTGCCAAGATAAAAGATCTAATCTGCCTACAAGATTCCAAAAACATATCCCAAACCCATATCTCCCTACGTGGGGGAGGGGAGAAGAGTTTTTTTTTAAATAGACAGGAACGGGAAAGGAATAAATGCCAATTTTAAAGAAATTAAGAAGTACACCAAATTGTGATTCAATAATGCATATGCCTCAAAAAAATCCTAAATACAGAAAAAAAATTAAGGAGAGGGGAAAAAAAGGCAACTTTAATTAGTAACGTTTTTATTTCAAGTGCTATTGAAATCCATCTCCTCCGTAAATGGCAATTTACCGAATTTACTAAAACATAGTAAACAAAGACTTAATGGCATTTCCCAAGTGCATATACTTCTCTCCACACCCAATGTATTCAACTTTAATAATACAGGCAATAATGCATTGAGAGGCAAGCCTGTGAGTGTTCAAAAAGAAAGAAACTTACATCCTGGGCAACACTGTGGAATTCAAGTGCTGCTTGTAATAGATTCTGCCTGAATTCCAGCTGACTGGCCTGCCGGTAACACACATCACTCAGCTGTTGCTGCAATGCTTTCAATTCCACAAGGTCTTCCTCATCCCCTGCATTTAGAAGGGCTGCTATCTGCTGATTAAGCTCAACATAAACAGCAAACCACTCCTGCAAACATAAGAAAATTAACCATTATTACCAATATTCACTTTTTGTTCAAATAACATACATTTAAGTGCAGAGTAATAAATAATTAGTTTAAAAAAGGAACTTATTACAGCTCACACTATAATTATGAAATCTCAGAGGGGGAAAAAACATTCCTAATTTCAAATTAACTCAAAAGTGCTTAGTACATTTAATATGTACTGGAGTATAAAAAAAAATATGCAGAAAGATACGAAGCATGGCTGCTAACTCAAACTATTTTAGTAAACCAACAGGAATTCCACTGGTTTTTAAAAAGTTTCAGTAGAGCACTGTAGACATGTAAGCATTATAAACAGGACACCTTTTGTCAAATGGTTATTTCAAAAAGATGTCATGTTCAGTGACATGACTGAAACCAGCAATACCTCTTGAAACACTTAAAAAAATTCTACTGTTGACAAAGTGAAAGTCATCTCTGTCTTCTGAATAAAAAGATATCCATATACAGAAAATTCAAGTTTATCCTTGTTATTTAAGGAAAGCTTTATAGAACTCAAATCAAAAGGGGATCATTTGTTTTTGAAACGCTTTGACTAGTGAATACATACTTAGGAGTTAGTTATGTGGTCATGGAGGTGTATTTGCAAAAGAAAATTGTTCAAATATTCAACAATTCTGGTAGACTTAAAAATGACTTGATACATCAAGATCACATTCACATCTTGCATGACTGAGATGCCTGTAAAGTAAAACATGTTTGCTCAACAGCTTTTATTTTGGCCTATAGGGGAATGCCCTTCAAATGCCCTACGCATTTCTAATGCTATTGTACAGCACCATCTCTTGGCCTAACAGATCTGATGCAATTAGTATGCTTGTCACACTCCCATTCAGATGTGTGCCATTCTCCAAATTTGTGCCTTCAGCTTTTACATCACCCATTTGCAGAGCGTGCAAAACAGAAATATCTGTATTGATTTTTTTTTACTCCTTTTTACAAAAAGCCTCCTCTACCATCTGCTCACAGGAAGAAGGGGGTGGGGAAGATGAAAAAGTTAAAGTAGCCAAAAATTTAAGAGCAGAATAAACCTCTCATCTACCCTAAAAGATGCAACTAAAGGGACATAATGTGGAAACATCTCTCATTATTATGCATGTAACAACCAATATCAACAACAATAGTTCAATAAACTCAGTTTTATACAACAGAACTCTATTTTTTTTACTTTCAGATACCAAACATGCAAATCTAACTTATTGAGTGTGACAAGTCAACTATAATAAGAGAAGTCAAATACAAAATCTGGATTAATGATATTTAGGTTTTATTTTTAGAGCTATTTTGTAGTAATTTATTTTGGTCAAGCTACCAGTGAAATTAAGAGACTAGCAAACTAGATATAAAAAGCATGGGTTTGATCCTGTCCATAGGGAAAAATCTGGCACAACTGTACACGACAGCTTAAAACCATGGAGAAAAGATCAATATTTTCTCAAAAATAACAGTTCTAGTATGTTGTTCACAAATAAAAATCAGAAAATGAAAACTAAGAAGAAACCAATAAACCCCAAAACCATACAAAACCAAATCAAAATAAAGAAAATAACCAAATTAAGAAAAACATTTTCACTTCCAACTGAAATAAAAAAGCCTATCTTTAAAACAAACCAAACATTTTTGCAAGTATCTCCAGAACAGAAATAATACAATACAACACTATGAAAGACAGCAAGTACACAGGCTGTCAATTCTATTATGAGAAAACAGAAAAACAATTAAAAAGGAAGAGTACACTCAGTTTTTATGAGAATTTAAAAGAAAAGGGCAAAGCACATTTTTCCAGTGCTGCTCTCAAAGTTATTTTAAAAAATTTGTTTTAATTTATAAACAGACATCTAAATTTAAAATTAGTTGGTGCTTTCCCAGTTACTACTTTTAGTACGAAATTGAAGTGATTTTCCCGACCTTTGTTTCTACTGCCAGCACCTGAGAATCAGGCAGCATTCCATCCTGTCCAAGATGATCAAGCTGTAGGCCAGCCTGCAAACTTCAGTGGTATTTCACTGATTTCAAGGATTGTAGTCAGCCCAAGCTAAAATACATTTCTCAGTGACAGATAACCAAGTGAGAATAAAGTATATTCAATCTTGTTTTCTCTTTTCAGTTTGAAGCGATAATATGGCTGAAAGGCACTTCTATTATTTTTGTCAATGAAGTAAGCAGGGGGTTGTGGTTTTTTGTTCCAACTGGGACTTTGACTGTGAGGTGTTTTACCCTTTAGAAGGTACTGTTATTCGCAATACAATATTGCTTGAAGAGCAACAAGGAGATGGGACTCACTTGAACAGACACAGGCACCTACAACATACACTTCTGCATCTGAGCAAGGATGACTCAGTAGAGATGTAGTCAACAGAACCAGTGTAGTCTAGGGCACAGAGTTTCTCAGGCTAAAGGTTTGTGGTAGTTTGTTTTTTTTTCCTAAAGTATATACAAAAAATTATAACTCAATGACTATTTTCTTTGCCATGACTGTAAAGGGAACGTAGGGCAAGTGGACAGAACTGTCAATGTCGACTTCAAGGAAAGTCAGGAAAAGCACTATGAGTAACAGTCCCTTTGGGAATAATGAGAATTCATATCCCAGTTACAGTTAGTCAACTAATGGAAAGACAATTCTGCTGAGAACCTTAGGAAATCTTCAAAATTAAAAGCAAAGGCATCAAGTCTGTATAATTAAAAAAAAACTGGTCTCCAACATGTAATTAAATTATATCTTAAGTCTGGATCAATGAAAGTGTTAAGCCAGTTTTGGCTACTGCCAAACAGTTTATTAAAACAAGAGTATTAGCTTATTCACCTGAGAAGTACAGGACTTGTCAGCCATTTTGGCAGGGAGGGAAAAGAAAGTTTAAGAACTGCTGTAACATAAAAAACTCAAGAGAAACCAAATAAAATGTACATGTAATGACCATATTAAGTCCTTAAACTGCTCAGGTACTTTCCTCTGTAACTCATAAAATCACCCACTCTTCAAGACTCCTAGATACTTGTAACCAAAACACATAGCTCATAATTGCATGTACTTAGAAATATTTTGCTACTTGAAAAGGGTATGGGAAATCTCACACTGTGCTGACTCTCAATCTCTTCATGTTTCTGTTGCAAAGCTTGTGAAGCTCTAATTGAGTCACCTATTCCCCACTGTGTTCGTAGCTGTTCTGATCCAGGTCCTTCAAGCCAATTGACTACCTGTCAAAAAGACAGATGACAAAAATAAAGCAGCAAATCAGTGACCTGAAAACTGGTATGAAAGAGTTTAGTAACATAAGCAGAAATATTTTGAAGTAGATGTTTATGGAAAAAAACAAACAAACTTAAGGATATGTAGAAGTCTCGTTGTTGGATCCATTCACATCTTCAAATCCCTTAAGCAGAAACTACCCTTCATTAACCTTCGCCTCTCAGCTCCATGAAGTATTCAACCTCACATTTGAGAATATCCTCCTTATTTTGTTGAACATATTAACACTAAAATACAAGAAATGTACCTATTTCAACATTTTATATAAAGCTCTAAGATGTTGTGTAAGTTTTAATGTCTTTCAGCTTGCTCTGTTCAAATAACAGAAGCCTCTTAAAAGTCTTAATGACCACATCTCATGGAATCATTTTACTGGTGCTGTTAGTGTGCTCAGTACCTATGCACAGCTGTTGTGGGTTCCCTATAGAATGGACCTAGAAGTGAAGGCACTCTGATGTCCTCCCGTAATCTCAGAGTGTCCTGGAAACAACAGTTCTGGTGCGTGTCAAATGGTGTGCAAGACTACTTCTTAGCAGTGTCCCCTCTAAGTTCTATTGCAAGTTTCCAGCAACTACTACATTGCCTCTGAAACGGCTAAACATTAGCCCATGGCCACTCCTGTGTGTAAGATACTGAGAAGTGTCACTTCTTTCTGCAAATCCTCTAGTGACATTGTTTTCACCAAATGTATTTTACAAGGTTAATGACCAGACAACTGCAAAGTCTGACATTAATTTCTGTGAATTAAGGTTACAAAAATGGTAATTAAAAGAGCAAACCTAGAATTTACCACAACAAAGTTGCTCATCATCAGTCTGTTTAGTAGAACTGCTCATCAGAAAATGTCTGTAAATCATTGCCATCATTAAACCATAGAATGAAAGACAAAGGAATGGGAAACAAAACTATGGAAGAGAAGCAAGAGTGGAGGTTAAAAAGAGAGACAGCAGAATATTGAAGGCACAAAGGAAGAGAGGTGGATATAGGTAAGAGGCCTTTGAGATAAGAGTACAAAGTAAGTGGTTCACAGTAAGCAGGAACAACAGACACTAAAAATTAAGAGGGACATAAAAGCAAGCTAGGAGTGGACAGCAATTAAAGAAGTAATACAAAAAAAAAATGAAATAGCAACATCATTGTAAAAAAAGCTAAGAACTCAAAACACTAAAAAAAGTAAGAAGTGTGAGGCAAAAGCTTTTTTTATACACACCCATTCCAACTGCAAATGGAATTTCTGTTTGTTTTGGCGAAAGAAATTCAATGGCACTTGGTCCCTATTGGGTTCCTCCAATCCATGACTATCTCCTTATGTTTGTTAGCCTAACTCTCTTGTAAACCAAAAGGAAATCAAATCAATTTCTAGATTTAAGTTTTTCCCCCCCATACATTCGTGTGCCATTTAGAGAGTTTTTAAATGCACTTTATGAAACTGATTATCTTGGTAAAACAGTAAAACATTTTTCCCCATGTACTGAGACTCAGTTCACTTAAGTCTGTAGCATCCATAGTGTAGACAGAACAAATGATGATTTCTACTACAAATATTGCAAAATGAGGCTGATGTCCCAGTAAAGAAGTTATTTAATTGCATTAACAATGTCAGTTTGCCAAAGTACATTATAGATTTTATTTCAATTAGTACATCTTGTTCAATCACTATAATTTTTAACACAGGAAAAAAGTCTCACCAGATTATACTCACAGCTGTGCCAATATAATCTATATATATTTTCAACATATCAAAAGTCTACATCATTATAAAGAAATTAAAAAACTAATCTGAATTACTACGTAAGTGAAAATTACTTCCTAGTAGACTTTTATTTTCACTACTAGAAAGAACAAGATTGATTAGTTTTTATCTTTACCCATACCTGGATTGCTGTGAAGTGCAAAGTACTTGATTTGCATTTCTCATGCGTTAGAAATGTCAATGTGGAAAGGTTAAAAAGCAATAACAATTCCATTTTCTGCATATTAAAACTATGCAGAAACTTAAAAAAAATAAGTCTAATTTCAAGTAATAAACACAAGAGGAATGAGCTAATTTCATTTCCTTGATTGTCTACTGAGACTTTGCTGCGAAAATGTTGAGAGTACTAATTACATGCCTGTTTCCAAAGGTCCAAATCAATTCATTATGACCTTTATTACATGATTGATTAGGCAGGCTTGTATTCATTCGTGTCAGAGAACCCTTGAAACAGAGTTTAATCACTTAAACTTAAGACACCAAGCACTAGACAACAAAAAAAGGAATAAATAATGTCTTATAGGTAACAGGAACTTAAAACAACATGGACAGGGTAAGGCTTCAATCTCTCAAGCAAAATTCAGCCAAACAAGTATCATTTGTCTCTAACAGGTCAGGTACTTGCCCCTCTGACAACACAGTGGTACGCTGCCACAGTGTGCAATGAAAGGATAACGTGAAGATTCTTCAAGTATGATGGAACAGAGCACATTTCTAATCATCTCCACCTATCAGAACAGCCATAACAAAGTCACTGTTGTAGCAACAATGTAAAGCATCAAGTGAAACAAGCATATTGCAGTTTGAAGAGTGAAAGGATGCAAAGCTCTCACCTTTGATTCTTTATTTTGCAGGAGACATAATATGGAATTAGAGCTCACACCTCTGACTTAAAATGTTTAAGAATAACTCCAAGCTTACCTGCATTACCTTCTGCTGAATCTCCTCTAGCTGTGTGCGCTTGCTACGTTGCCTGCAAACTTCCTGGTAGCGGGTATATTGCTCTCTGAGTGAATCTAGTAGCTTCATGACTTGTGGCTGAGCAAGTAGTTCATCATCCATCGGAGACCATGATACTCCTCCATCTGAACCATTGAATCGACGCTGTTGTAACTCAGACAGTAACTCATGACCTAATACATATAATTATATGGTTAATTTAGATCCAAAAAATAAGCATAAAAATTAGTAAGCACATATCTTTTATATCATCTGGTGGTTCATTTTTGTAGCTAATGATCTTTCATGCATTAAGCACATTTAACGATAGCATTTCATGCAGACACTGGCCAGTTTGTGGGGATGTATTAGTCATAAAATAGAACAGAAATCATGTGGTACATGGATATCATGACAAATGTTCATATTGACAATCGTACCAACATAAAGAAATTATTGCAAAATACAATCTTGACTGAAATAGCTCTTAAGTATTTTGGTTAACTTTGAAACACTGTAGTACTAAAAGTATTTCTCTCAATTCATATTCTCAGATTAAATTAAATTACCTAGAAGCACTAACAAACCAGGTATATAATTTTTCCTTTAACTTTTGGGAATTTTATACCAAGCACTAAGCTTTAATAGAAAACATGGAACTGAATGTCAGTATTTTGATCAATATTTTTTCCCCCCCACTTTTCTCACATTTTTCTTTGAGCTTTTAAGCATCACGTAAGTGTACAGATTCTCTATGGCGTAACAACTTTCATATACACAAAAATAGTGTGCTTCCTGTTTCATTCTCTGTTTAAACTGTTTGAAGAACATAATCATTAAGTTATGATACAGTTATAATAATGTTACTTTATTGATCAACATTATAATATTTCAACTTACTATACCTGTCTGCAATACCGTCTCAGGATCAACCGATGGAAGGAAGTTCAAATCTATTGATCTTTAATAAAATAACACATTAATAATAATAAACTTCATAATTAAACTAACATTATTAATAATTTATATTACAGTAGCACAAAAAATTTCAACCCGATGCTGTTAAAAGGCTGTGTGTTTCCTTCCTCAGTAAAAGTTCTCACTTTTTCAACTCCTATCAAAACAGAAGTGGACCTGCGTGGAGGCATTAGCCAAATAAGTACTTGTCCACACACAGATGAAATTTATATTCTACGTTACAGTTTCAGAATTTCTTCATACATTTCAAATAACTTAAGGCATACCACATTTCAACACTGTTTGCATTCTGAGTGAAATTCTATATTCCAGAAGTGTTAATTTCAAAATGCTAAATACATACTTTTCTTTTTCTTGAGTTCCTTTATCACTTCCATTGTTAATTAGAGCAAGCTCATCCAGTAGGGACGTTGATTCTTTTGTGAACTTTTCAAATACCTAAATAAGAAGCAGGTTTTAATTTAAGGAATTCAAATATGTAAGTGGCAGTCTTCAAGGCCTCAGTGCAAATTTATCCATTAGTTGTGTTAGTACACTTCAATCTTCACACAGTGTAATTATTTCCCAATGTTCAGATGGTAGAGTAGAAAGAGTAGAAAATATAAGGTTTTGTTCAGGGAACACTTAAAGAGTATTAAGATTCCTTAATGAGATAGGAAATGTTACACTGAATGCAATGAACATGGACTGAATTCAGATATAATGAAAAATGAGAGATTTCTGCAAAACCTTTAAGTTCTTACGGATACATTTATTCTAAAGCTGCATTTAAGACTCTGGGTGTATTTGATCCTCAACATTTACTGCACCACTGACAGGTTTTAAGTATTGGACAGCTGGCTTAGTCCACAGTAACCAAGATCTAAGAGATGACCTTGTAAGCTCTGCAGAGTCCAAATATTTCCTTCTTGTCCTGGATTTCTCCCATCAGCAGCCAAACCATTTCCATTTGTAGCAACTACACCATACACTCAGGCTCTTCTAGAGTGAGGATCTACAAGAGATCTTTACTAAGGCACTTGTTGGTTAAATAGTTAGATTAGCTTTACCATCCCTTGCATAAACCATAATAAGAATACTCATGCATCTGAACTTCACTACTACAAATTCAACAACTTCTACACATTTAGCAGTTCCTACACAAATAAAAATGTCATAGTTCAAGAACAAGATATTTTAAAAAAATCAAAACACGGAAAACTAACCAGCCTCTTATTCAACCAATCCATGTGATCATAGGTGAGCGTTCCTCCAAAATCTTCTGTTAGTTGGCATGGTTCTATATATCGAGTCAGCTTGTTAGCAGACACTAAAATAACCTGCAACAATAAAAGACATTTCTTCTACACTAGTTAAATAATGCTTGTTTTTCCTAAAGCACTTGAAAGATTAACTTTGTCCAGAGGTACTGAGTAGATCTTCTGTGACTTATAGAAAGTGACCCTGTTACTGCTAAATGTTTAAATGTCTAATCTCAGATGATCCTATTTTGAGCAGGACGCTGGACTAGTAACCTTCTGAGGTCCCTTTCCATTCATATTATTCTGATTTTTTCAATTGCCTCATGTGCTTCACAAAGCTTTTAGTCACATGGGCTCTTCAAATTTCTCTATAGTTTAATAGAATACTTAGAATTATTCACCATCCTTCCATCCAAAATTATCATTACCAAACTACACTAAACCTCCAAACCACAGAGAATCTCTCTTCACAGAGGGAAAAGAAACTCAAGAATAACAGTGGCTTTCTATTGCCTGACTAGCTCTCAATATGCCTGGTACAGATGAAAACTGTTTAAAAACAGAAATATCCCATTGTTTGCTTCTAACTGACCTTTTTTTTCCCTTTTTCAAAGTCATCTTGTTGACTCCACAGTACAAGGGGTAACAGAAAGAAGCTGGAACACAAAAAGTTCCGCTTCAACATAAGGAAAAACTATTTTACTGTGAGGGTGAGGGAGCCCTGGCACAGGCTGCTCAGGCAGGTTGCGGAGCGTCCTTCTCATGAGGTTTTCAAAACACACCTGGACGCATTTGAGTGACCTGATCTAGGTTTACTTGCTTTAGCAGTTGGTTGAACTAGATGATCTCTAAAGGTCCCTTTTAACTCCTACCATTCTGTGAAGTCAGAGCCTTTGGACAGCAGACTGTAGTTAGATATTGAACAGTTTAAATTTCCTAAGGGGGAAATTAATAGGTCTGGACAGATGGTAAACCAGAAAAAGCATAAAAATCTTTACATCTTTGCTTCCCTTCCCCCTTGATCCACACACTTCAAACAACAGTGAGAGCTACTAAGCTGACAGTGACAGTAGTTTCAAATATGTCCCGTTTGCTGCCAGAGTCCCTGTCATTGTTATCTGCACTCAGTTGTCAGATCTGAGTGTGCTGTAGTTTTGAAAACAAATCAGAACAACCTTTTTAGAACTGCCAAACAAAACAAAAACACTACTGAACATGTACTGTCAAGTCTTGTGTCCATGTAACAATGCCACTAACATTTGTGTTTCATAACTACAGAGCTTTGAACACCAGTTTCATAAATATATCTTTCTTTACACCATTTGCTATTTTTTGCAATTAATTTCATTGAGATCTCCAATGGCAGAGACAGATTCTCAAAATCAGAGGGAAATTCTGCATATTCAATAAGACATATAAAAGTGCCCCAAACATCCATCTGATCACTGAGGGATGAAATGAAAAAGATCTTCAACACAGAGTCAAATCCAGGAGCTACTGAAAGACAGCTGGTGTAAAGCTTCAGTAAAAAGGCGCTTTTTTTTTCCTGATGTGTAATATCACAGCAGCTCAAATACTGAATCTAAAATGGAACAGTTACTTACCAAAAGAACACAACACGTACGTCCCTCAAGAACAGAAAACTTAAACAAGTGAAATCTAAGCATATGATATTCCAAGAGAGGCAAATATGGGTATTAAATTTCATAGCTTAGTATCAACGAGTAATACATTCCAGTTCCGAGATAAATTAAGAAAAGTAAACAAATTGGATAGTAGTACTCTACATTTATAATCAGCACAAAAACTTTATACCGAAATAAGTCCAGAAGTACTGTAAGGAGATTAAATCATATTTTTTAAATCTCAGGAGTAAAAAAAAAGGTGTCTGGAACTAGATTTAGTTTAAAAGAGTAACTGGTAAATATTTTCTGCAGAAATAAGAGAATTCATTAGCTGACATCTACACAACACTATAAACCTAAATATACACTGAATTTCCCAGAACAAAGCCAATCCTGACAAAATAATTTATGAAAGCAAAAAATTATTCATTACATACAAGTAACTATACTGCTTATAATTTGTTAGTTCAGTTTTGGTTGTGGCTTCTTGGGAGGGAGGGGTTCTTGGGTTTTGTATGTTTTGTTTTGTTGTTTTGGTTGGTTTTTTGTTTTCTTTCTGTTTTCTTTACACTTCAAGAAACTTAATATCTATCAACCAAAAAGTCTGACCTAGTTCACAAGTCTTTATAAAGAATTCTTACCAGGTGTGCCTAACTACTAAGAAGCTTACATGGGCTGAAATTGCCATTGCTAGCATGGGCCAGTTTCTACTTATTTTAAGTAACCTTCATCATGATGTAGGTACCAAATGATGTTAGTTAAGAAATTAGATGCATCTTTAGACAAAGTTAAAGTTACCCGTTTGATATTACATGAAAGTGACAGAAATGCAACTAGTGGTAAGAACATTTATTGATACACTAATATATGTAATGTTCAAGTTACTGGTTCCAATTTGTTACAATGCAGTGCAACTGGCTACAAATGTAGCTACTCTAAGAGTATATAAGGTATTCACTCTAGATTAACACTACCTTATTGATTTTAATAAACTAGCAGCAAAATAGTTAGTATCTTTTTCATGTGCTTACTGGAACATAGAATGGCACTCCTAAAATAGTTGTTTTGACAGAACATAAAGAAAGCATGCTAGAAGCTGATCATACTTATCCAGTCACTGATCAGTAATTCTGGACAAGTTTTGTTCAAGCAGGCGTAAGTAGAGGGGTTTTTCTTAATTTCTGCAGAGAAACACTAGGAAGCCCATACAGCCTCTCGGTCTGGTTGATAAAAGACTGAATTTTGATAAAGTGCTTTGTGCTCAATATTAAAGCTGTTTTCTCAGTGGATTGATTCTTGATGATTTGTTATGCCAGCAGCTTTCATATCCAAACAGCTTTGGAAAAACACGGGGAAAGCTTCAATTAACAGGCAGAGATTTTGTGAGAATAAGTTTGCATTTCAGCCTGTGCAGAAATCCAAACTGAAGAATGCCCGTTGTTCATTTTCACACTACACTGAGGGCAGCTTTTGTATAAAAAAGTTTGAGCTTTCTTTCCTCTTTAAAGTGTGAGTGAATCCTAATTGTTTGCTAAAGTACAATCAGATTCATCTTCAGCAATTTTGAAGTTAGATGTGCTTACTCTACAGCAAACTCTGCTGCTGGAAAAAAACTTAATACAGCCTCAACTACTCTACTGGTGAATTTTGAAGAATAATTATGTCACTAACAGACAAAACATAGCTGCCCATATACCTGGTATGACGATTCTTTACCATAGAACCGTAAAGCAAAGACTTCACAAAGGTAAGAATCCCATTGTTTGATAATAATTATTATTTCAATCCATTTTTTAAACATTATTTAATTAAGTACTGAGTAGAATAGCATGTTGCTTGTTAATATGGAACATGAATCTACATAACGATAATTTGCTTCAACGTTACACCACAAAACATAACTTCTAATATTTATCTGGAGAGTTTCATACAGAAATCTGGCATACTAGAAACCCAAGAGTAGCAAACAGAGTCTAGATATATATTAGATTGACCAGTAACCTCCTAGTAACAGTCTCCATTTCCAGTCACTTGCTGTTTTGCCCATTCGTTCACCTTCTCCTGCAGTGCTCATAATAATTAGCACACTATCCTTTTTCCACCCTGGAAAATAGACTAATAGGCACACAATCTGGTGTGTTTTTCAACACACCTTTCTTTAGGACTACATTTACAATGGGACATAAATGCAGGCTTACATAGTCCAGCTCCATGGGAACAATTCCCTGATTTGGCCTAGGTTTAAGAGAAAGGACCCATCACCTCTGGTGTTAAAACAGCATCAGCAAAGATGTAAGTAGATGAAAGAGAGATACATTCAAGTAAATATATTTCTGATAAAAAAAGTTGGAGCTCCTATATGCATTTTTGGGAAAGTCTAAGAAAGCTACAAATGTTGTTGGCTCAGTATTAAAACATGACTGGAAAATCTGACAAAAATTAAAGATTTCCCAAAAAGGGAAATTTATTCTTCATTCTATAGAGCAATAATCTGCCTATTAGCATTAGCCTTAAAAGATAAACGTGGGATTGATTATTCCACTCTTAATTTCCAAGTAGAATCCTGAGAGCTAAGCTACAGAGATACATGTAGTAACAATAGTTCAGTTCAAAATACAAGAACAGTATAAAAATCTCCTGTAGTAACGCAACAGAAAGTTTTGGACCGCAGTGTATTACCAATGGCACCAAAAACGCACATATAGAGTTGGAGGTTGGGATTTTTGTACTTTGGAACATTAAGGATTGCTAGAATCATGCACAAGGCATTGCATCACTTTCAGAATAAAGACCATGAATCTAGAGAATATAAGTATCTGCATGTAAACAGGCAAAGTAGAATTACTTGAATTGAGGACTGATATGAAAAACTGTGATCTAATCACATTGGATTTAGCCTTTACAATTGTCTTCTTAAACAGCTCCTACACTTTTAAACAAATGACAAGATCCTCTTGTGAGCTACTCTTCAGCTACATAACATGGAAAAAGTCAGTTAGCCAATACTTCTTTCAGAGCAATTACAGGCTGTATACTTGCATATCAGAAACAGGTTGATATGCAGGAAGTTCACAAAAATTAGATATTTAGTTGTATATTGATGACTTGACATTTGAGATCAAAGATTCTCCAGAGCAGATTCTGCTGATACAAGATCACAAGAAGTTTCTGACATTATTACTAGAGACTTGAGAGTTGTTAGCTTCTACAGTGCAAGGATGAACAATTTAGAACTATTACATTTTGAACTTTAAGACTATCAGGATTCTTTTGCTGTATACGTTTATTTTTCTAATTAGGTCCCTTTTTCCACTCCACTTTACTTTCTTTAAGAGCTCTTGATTTCTTTTCTCACAATCCTAAGTGAACTTTTAAAAATTTTGCTCCCTGATTTCTGTAATAAGAACAGCAAATATACTTTCTTCCCACCTTGTTCCTTCTTTCTTCCTCGCTTTCAACAGAATGATTTTCAAAGCACTAATTTAGTAACTGACCCAGGCTCAGAGATTATTTTGCCTCCCAGACCCCCAAATGAATAGCACACACAAAAAAACCCCACCAGTTTGTAGGCAATTTTGCATTGTACACAAATGTCTTGCTTCACTTATCTTAGTTAGGGCCACGTGAAAAGCTTACAGCCAAATACATCACAACTACTAAGAAACAATGATTTGCTTCACATCACTATGCAGTGTACATTAATGAAAAAGCAAAAAGCAATACCACCTCACTTTCCAAAACTGTTTGAAATTTTTACATTCAGACCTGTTCTTTAGTAATTTAAAAGCACCAAAAGTTTCAAACATTACAGTGTAACATTATCATGGCAAATCTAACCATGATTGAAAACACAAGTTGGGTGTTGCTTTGTTTTTACTGCCAGTAATACATTATTACGCAGCTGTAGATTTGTGCACGAGGTAGAGGCTTCCATAGCCTTATCAGTGCTCTGCACTCATACCAGGAAGAGAACAGAGTCTGTCTCTAACACAAATATTTTGAGCACAGAGAAGGTAGGTCACTCTTACTGAGACATTTTCCTAATCACAACCAAGTGACAGATAACCAAGGGTAACAAATGGTAAAGAACAAAAGCTTGTCTCATACCAAAGGTGATCCTTCGTTATATAGGAAAGTGTAAGATTTTTTGTACTGTTCTCTTAGCTTTCCCTGTCTTTTAACGAAAAATGACATTTAAGAATGGGTTATTGCACAGAAACTACCCATAAACTAAAAAACAAACACCAAGAAAGTGCAAGTTACAAAGCATCCTAGCTCATGGTTTTTCCATCATACAGTCTCTTTAGTAACATTTACAGCAATTATACAGCAACAGCTGCACACCATCTAACCTCAGGTAGATGACAACTGACACAAAGCTGATGGTAGTCACCTGTGTAAGCAAGCAGTCTCATCCTGCTTCAGTGCTTCTAAACTAGGCAGAGAGAAAGCTCAAAAGCAAAACATCAACTAAACAAATTGAGAATACAGCAACTACCTGTTATGATCCTCTACTCATAAGAACTTCTGATCCATTCATGAATCAAGCCACAATACAAGGAGGCATTATGGAACAAATGTTTTCCTCCTGCCTAGGAAACAGTTACTGTGTTTTAATGCTAGGATTTTTTTTTTCTAGTAAAATGACACATCACTGGCTACCTCTCTTACAACGGGCACGTTTTGATACACATTTGCATGAAATGCATCTCTAATACTTTATTTTCGTTTTCCTAAAACTTCTAAACTATGAATTTAAGAGAATCTTAGGTCAATGTTAGTAAAATGCTTATGGTTTAGTAATTTAAAAAGTAGCTTCGAAAAAGAAACCAAAATATTTAGTTACAAAGCTCCAATGGACTCCACCAATAATGCTAACGCCATCACTACCACAGAAAGTAATTTTACTTAGTAAATTTCATCACAGAACTGTCATTTAATTAGCCAACACTTACAGTCAACAGAAGGAAGCCTTTTATTGCAGCCATGTAAAATTATCCCTGCTTTGTTACCATATTTTCTTTAGACTTTCTACTTCTTTGTCTAGAAATAGATCCTAGCTGAGTCCTACTAGACTACTACTCCTACTAGACTACTGTTGTTTTGGTTGGTCCTACTAGACTACTAGTCCTACTAGTAACAAGAATCTTCTAGAGGATTGATTTCCAAACTGGCAATACTATGACATATACAGTAACAACTACTGTATAAAATTCTTTCATACCACAACTTCGAGGGCTTTCTGAACTTCTCCAAGAACCATATTTCCAGGTGTGCAGATAGGAAAAGAGAGCCTAAATCAGACAGTAGGGACCAAAGAGAGGACTCATCTATATTTCTGCCACTCTCAGGATCTTGGGCATTTATAGTATATCCTGAAAGCATCTGTGTAGAACTGCATATTGTTAATCAAGTAAATTTCTAAACATAAGTTCTTAAAACATCCTTTGAGTACACCTGGTTGGACCAGTCTCTCATTCTTATCTTGGATGTGCTTATTGAGAAAAGATGGACACCACTATACTCAGTTTTCTGACTAAAGGAGCTGTGACTAAACTGCTACAAGCTGAAGTTGATGGAAACATACTTCCTCCACACCCCCTTGACAGTCTCCCCTCAGTAGGTTCAGGTGAAGTGACAGACATATCTGTGAAACCAAAGAGAGTTTGTAATGCTCGTCACATTAACTGCAATTCAAGTCACAAGATTAACATAGTTGGAACCACTTCCAACAGGAAAATTTCAGGCACTTCACTCCTGTCACTAGTGGATATTCTTGCTGGCTATAGACTTTCAAACACACAAGTGGCTATTTAGAGTTTAACTTTGCTCTGCTGAATTTATGCTACTTCCTTTTCTTTTTGAGTAAGATAAACAATGTGAAGGCAAACCAAGCAGGTTTTCCTTAATTAAGACTCTAAAGCAAGTTACCAAAAAAAAAAATTATATAATAAAAGGAATCTTAAAGCAGACTTAAAAGGTTTGGTTGTCTGACTGAAAGCAGGAATCTTATCTCTTGCCCCCATACTCCTTTAGGACACTTTCGCATACAAGAATTGTTTCTAAAAAAGAAGCCACCTATTCTAGCAGAGTGTGACACAAATTCATATGAATTAACATCATCATATCAGGATGATAAATCTTAAGGCTTACATTATTTAGCAGTTACTTAACCTTTCAGCTGCCACCTTCCACTTCCCATTTTACCTGAATTAAGTGTTCCACAGGAGGATTCAGAAAGGTTATAATCTTACCATCAGAAAGACTTACACAGACATTGAATTGGACAAGGCTGCTGCTAAACACTTTTTGATTCAACTTCTTTAACTCTTACAGAGCATCTTTGTGTAATGTTGTACAGAATAACTAGACATTTAATAGTATTCAGTGAGCATAGCAAGCCTGTTGATAGTTCAAATAAGATTAGCTTAAAAAAAATATTGGAAAGATAGATAATAGAGATTTTCTAAAAACAGGAAAAAATGAGGCTTCCAATAACATCCCCAAAAAAAAAAAAAATAGAACTGATAACATTAGTATGTAATCTCTTGTATACACTCTGCCTCACAAGCCAAGAATAGTATCACCTTATATTTGGCAAACTGAAGGAACTTCTAGCCTTTGTTATTAATGTCAGAGCTCCAAAAAATGAGAGAATATGCATACAACAGCAACAAGATGTTCTTCAAAATGGTTACTGCTGACCTAGTGACATCATACAACACGCACCTCTACAGTCTGTTACAGAAGAGCCATGAAAAAATTAACCTTAAGCTCTATACAACAGTTTCTTACTTGAAACATTCACAGTATGTATTAGCTTTATGTTCTTGCTGAGTAAAAAAATTAAGTCTCACACGTTTCTAAGTTGTGACCTATTTTCTTTAATACTTGAGCTGAACAACAAAAAAGTTAATAGGCCACAGTGATTTGTGAAGAATATCTACAAAGTATTTAGAATGTATTTAGTATTTAGAACTATTTTTAAAGCCACAATAATATTAATCCAATTATTCTAGTGTTTTGGAAATTGTATTTTTGAATGAAACAGAAAAGTTCTACATACCTCAAAGCCAAGCCTATCTTTCTCTTTCCAAAAACAGAAATGTGTAACCTTCTTATCCCAGAATTCATCTGGCTTTACTACACAAACAAGTGATACCTCAGCTGGAACAACATTCTGTAAAACAAGTGGAAAAAAAAAAGTAGGCAAACCATTCAAGATTAAAGCTTCATTTACTAAACAACTAAATTCCACTTCATTTCATCATCTATTAAAGAACTTAAAATGTACAGACAGAAATTAAACTAAGTCAGCTGCATCTGTCACACGTTGGCTCCATTCTGTTTTGTAGTAGGTTGCACTGCATTTCATGGCAAAGATCATGTCTGAACTAAAAAGAATATCTAATCTCTTCATTCCTAGTCCTGAGGCCTAACTATTAGTTGATGCTACATCAGTATAGAAAACCATTTATTACTGGCTAGACAACTTCATTTATGGCATTTAATAAAAAAAAAATTAAGGACAATAATGTTTCAACTAATGTTATTTGCTATTTAGAATGAAACAGTAATCAAAGTTAGTAAAGAACTGTATACTTTGTTATTAATTCAAGATTAATAATAAGATTATATCCTATAACTTCCATAACACATATTGCTTAGACAAAAATGAAAAGGTTTAATCTTAACATTTCAGCATATGAATTTGTAAAGTTATATATCAGGACAACATTCCTCAGCCTAACACAGTAATTTCACCTATCAAGTCGATTTTGTATTGTCACACTGAATGTACATAAAGGAACAGAGACCCTTGATTACTTCCAAGTCATCAAGTACTGAAATAAGCAACAGTTGGATAATCACAGTACTGACATAAAGGTGACACAATCCATGGGATTTCTCTTCAAATACCTTATTTATAAAAATGTAATTCTGAAAAAGTTAAATACATCCAACTCATAAATCTTAGTACTGGGGGGGAAAAAAAAAAACGAAACCACAACAAAACCCAGGTATTTTAACCAGCACCTTTGAGAACTATGTGTGTCTACGCAGAGAGAAATCTCAAGTGCTCTGCATAAGTGATTGGTTTACATAGGAAAATCTTTATTGCTTTCTATTCAAATTAATATAAATGTGCAATTGATGTTTCTACAGGCTTCGTACTGACAGAATGCCAGTGAAATCTGAGCATGGGCAAATAGCTACCTTCCTTGACAGCTTAAGTTCACACTAAACGTCACAACTGCACATTAGATGACCTGAAAGCTCAGTCAAGATCATAAACTGAATACAGATCCAATTACTACAATTCTATTATTAGGAAAGCCATTTCAGTCAAGAATAGTTGAAAGACACCTTGAAACAGGCTTAAAAAATGCAGAGGCAACAATAAGCTAGAAGGATGATAAAACTAAATTTTTCATACTTGACACACTTTAAGACTTCATCTGAGGAAAACTGCTCTAGTAAAGAGGAATCATCTGTGCAACAAGAAAGGCAGAAGTCCAAGTTCTCCAATCTACTCAGAGTGCTACATCTTGCCTTTGATCACTGAAGCTAAAAAATAACCCGTACTGTTTATAAGAAATAAGACTTTCTTGTAACACCACAGTTCCAAAAAGCTAAAATAATAAATTGTTATTAATGTCATTAGTTGGGAACTGGCATTTTTTTTTCTTCTACTTTGTACAGCATCCAGAATATAATTTTTTGATTGCAACTATTAAACCCAACAAAATAAAATATAGCAAACTACAATGGAAATCAACTAATACAGGACCTGCATCAGAACTTGCTTAACTGCATTATCAGGGTGAACTGTTGCCCAACAGATACAGTCCATGCCAAGAGCATATTTCTGTAATCAACTAAAACTCTGTTTTAGAGAAGGGTCTACAATCACATGTTGTCAGCATGTAATGAATTTGTCCCTCACTTGAATGAGGTGTACCATCTACTTTTTAGATTGCTTCTTCCTGCACTGAACTGTCACAAACCACTATTCTGTGATCTTTTAGAAGCTGTAAATTGTCCATTTCTCAATTTAAAAATTACTGTTTCTACAACAGTTATTTTTTCACATCTAAACAACTAAATCAGTCAATTATGAACATATAAAAGATATATTTACCTGAAGCATTAACACAACTGTCTTTACCACATTCCATTGAGATTTTCTGCCATCCACTATTACAGTAAATCCTCTAGCTTTACACTTCTCACTAAAAGAAGAAAAACATATAGGAAAAACATTCAGGAACAAATTTCATATCACAATGAATAAGTATTTCAACTCTACAAAAAATACCAGTTTACTTATAAAAATACTGACTTATAAACCTTAAGTTTATTCAGTTAGTAAAAACTTACAATTTTAAATGTTCAAGCATATTAACAGATACTTCAAATTACAATTTTTACAGCAGTAGTAAACTGTATTTCATAATATAAGCATTTATTCAAACCAGCAATTCTGAAAAGGTTTCATAACCATAAATTTCACACAATCATCAGAAAGAGGTGAATTTATGACGTTTGTAAGGAAAATAAGGGGACATTGGCATTCACAAGGTTACTTCTGAATTGGTAGATTTGAGGATTCAACTCTATCACTTGGCACATATCCAAGCAGGAAACCATCTAAATATTTCTGTCATCTCCCTAGTTTACAAAATAGAAAAGTAACTTGCATGTAACACTAAGCATCATGTTTCACAACAAGAAATTTAACTGTTAGCTATTTCATATTTAAGCTAATCTTCAGGTGTGGATGGAAGACAAAAGTATCTTTGAATTTTTTAAAAAGGGAAAAATAGGACCATGTTAGTCTATTTAGAAAAAAATAAAGTTGTCTGCCAGTCCATGGGTACTTTTGGTTTTAAGGAACCTCTAAAAAAAAAATCACACACAATTTCTCAATGCATACAGAACATTCAGGTTTTATGTCTGCAATATTCAGTCAAAATTAACTCAAAAGGTATACTACCACTACTTGTAAGAACAAGACAAATGGCATTACTATAGCATTGAGACATGTCTTCTTTAGGCTCATTGGAATTAGCAGTACCAGCACCTACTCTTCACTACTGCTGAATCTATTAAAAAAAACCAAAACACTCAACCAAATTCAGAAGTGAGCTACCACTTCTGAAAAATTCAGCCAAACAAATGTTTGTATGAAAGTTAAACAGACACTTGGCGATTTGAGACACAATATAGAGAATACAACAAAGGACACAAACTTTAGTATGCACAGACAATAGCGTATAATTGCCACTTTTATATAGAGGCCTCCTCAGAATCCAAGAATTTTAAATATCAAAGAAAGCTGAAACAGTAGGCTTAAACATTAGGAATAAGTACCCTGAAGTTTTAGGAAAGCTTTACACATGCACACTCCTCCACACACACTCCTGAAAGCAATTTTACCCAGGACAACGTAAACAGTTATGCCTTAAATTTTGGACATAGCTATCTATACTAGAACACATATTTCAAAACAGTTACCATTACAACATTTGTCATGCACAACTGAATTAGAAATCAAAACATATCAGCTTACCTTATATAAAGAACTTGGGGAAAAAAGTAACATTTTGTGGTCAGCTGAGTTCCCTTCCTACATCTCTCTATTTTTCAAACAGTTCAAAAAGTCTTTCCAGAAAAAATAATGGAAAGCGCTGAGGCCAAAAAGTTCGCATTTCCCACTAAAAAAATATGCTAACAAAAATGGCAATGGTTTTTCCATTCTGCCACCATGAAAGAGGAGTCATTTTTTCCACACCTTAAACAGAACATTAGATGTGGGAACACTGACCTTTGCTTTCAAACAGTTTTCCCAGTTTGTACAGAGCACAAAGAGTACTTTGGTTGAATTTTCAGACAGTTAATTTTACACTAATGTATGTAAAAACAAACATATGGAGTAGACTGCAGAATAATCAATGCTTCCCACAACAACGTCTGCTTCTGTTCCGTAAATATGGTCAAGTCCTTCAGTCAATGATATAGTTTCTGTAGCATGAAAAACCCTAAAAAACTTTCACAATATGCTGTCCAATATACAAATATACTTACTGATGTTTCACCTGTAAGCAACCTGAATTTATTCTTTTCTCTCCTCAATCATTTTAACTAGTCTTAGCTACAAAAAAAGTCAGATCCTTTAATTGTGTTTAAAATATATCTACAAATTGCAATAAGTACACAAAACAGTCTTTAGTTATGCCATTGCTTCTGTTTTCATAGGAGAAATTTAAAGGGATACAAAAGCAAACACTTATTGAGAGGCTTCTTTCCTTTTTAAAATAGTGTCACAAGAGAACAAAACGAAGCTATGATAAAGATCAGTCTTGGGATCTTAAGGGAAAAAAGCAATTAACTAAGCTAGGATCAAGAACTGTCACTGTAAGTTTGCAAGGTTAGATACACAGAACTTGATCGACAATGATACAGCAAGGTCTGTATGACACAATGCTCAAGTCATCACTCAGCACATTTAAGCAGTATCTTAACTTTAAACACTTGACTTGCTCACTGAATTCAGCAAGATTTCATCTGTTCTTAGATTCAGTGCACACTTAAGCACTACAAGCTGCAACGATTAGGCACATAGCAAAGAAAGAAAGGAGGAAGGCTTTTTCCACTTTAGACAATGCTACGCTTGAGAGCCTAGCAGTTTCCTTAGGATAGCCCACTAATTGTTGTTGTTGTGCATTGTTGTTAAAGACAAATTACCCATGATATCCCAAGACAAGATTACAGAAATACACAACACAAAAAGCCCAAAACTGGATATATAGAATAAAATGACACACAAGCCTTAGTAGATATCCTTTAGGCTACTGGAATGTACGTTTCCAATTCAGTCACATCATATCACATTTTCAACAAACATTTATGTAACAGTCATTTGGTGTTGAAAAGCAAATAAAAAGGAAAAAACAATAGAAAGACCCCTTCCAACACAGGAAAAGAAGGCAGCCCTGAACAGAATGTCTTTGAAATCACCTTGGGATACTTAGAAGGTAGTCTAGTGTGACACTCAGCTCGTCCATACTCGTCTGTTCAAGACATAATGGAATTGTCAGAATGAGGCCACTTCTTCTGTCCTTCCCTCCTATTTTTGGGGGAGAGGGGGAAAAAAAATCATTAGAAAGGTAACATGATGGCTCTAAGGTGAAATAAATACTTTGTAGTAACATGGTCTCAAAATACACACAATAAAAGCAATTTTCGAAGTTGCTGTGAAAAACTGCAACTGATATTTTACCTCTCAGTTGTGAGGATTTGTTCACCACATTTGTATTTATGGCACCATCAAGGCTTCAGAGCACAGACTACATCTGTAGCTGTCACAGTCTTTCATCTAGTATTTTAACATATCCAATACAAAGTTTTCCAGAAGCATTATTTTTACATATCTAGACTATACTGTTAGAAAGCAGATCTAGACGTTCTATATGACCAGCCTATCAGAAATCTGGTAAGCTTTCAAGATCAACATGGACTCAACAGTTCCAACTGGAACACACCATCTCCTAGAACATTGACTGCACTAAGGAGGATCTTGTACCACCCAGGCTGCCTGTGGTACATACTCTACATTGGTAGTCTACCCACCAAACATCGAAGACTTCCAGATCTACTTATAAACACATCAGAGTCACCTCACAATTAAGATAGTTATTTCCAACAAGTTGGTTTAATCTGCATATTTTCAAACCCTTCTGGTAAAAGTTACGAAAACAATATTGGCAACAAAAACAGTTAAAGAGCTGGTCTCATATTTATATGTCTATGTCTGTTATGAGATCCAGTAAGAACAGAAGTTAAATGCTGCACATCAGCATCACCTAAGTAGACTGTTCTTCAATTGCAATTTCAGTTGGTTTTGATTACATGCATTCTCAAGAAAGTCTCTGGAAAGGTACAAATCAAAAAAACCCAAACACTTTTAAAATAAAACTGACATTTCCTCTTCTGGTCTTTCTTCTAAAAGATTGACTTCTGAGTCACACTGGTATGGACCAGTAACAAAAAAGGATTTGGACTAAGTTCTTACTCTACCTTAAACCAATACTGAAGCCAAATCCACTAACTACAAGATCACATGAAAAACACTGACACAGCTTCCTGAAAATGTCCATCAGCACGAGCTGTAGAGTGAAGGAAATCAAGTCACCACATTTTTAAGTATAGGGGCATCACTGAATCATAGAATGATAGGGGTTGGAAGGGACCTTTAGAGATCATCTAGTCCAACTCCCCTAAAGAAGCAGGTTCATCTAGATCAGGTAGCATAGGAACATGTCCAGGCGGATCTTGAAGACATCCAAGAAAGGAGACTCCACAGCCCCTCCAGGCAAACTGTGCCAGGGCTCCCTCACCTGAGCAGTAAAATAGTTTTTACTTAAATATAAGTGGAACTTTTTATGTTCCAGCTTCATGCCATTACCCCTTGTCCTGTTGCTAGCTACTATAGAAAAAGAGAGATGTCCAAATCTCCTGACACCCACCATTAGATATTTGTAAATGTTAATAAGATCTTCCCTCAGTCTCCTCTTCTCTAGACTAAACAGCCCCAGTTCCTGCAGCTTTTCCTCATAAGGAAGATGCTGCAATCCCCTAATCATCTTGGTGGCCCTCTGCTGGACTCCCTCCACAAGTTCCCTGTTCCTCTTGAGCTGGGGAGTCCAGATCTGGACACAGATGAGGCCTCACTAGGGAAGAGTAGAAGGGGAGAACCACTTCCCTTGACCTGCCAGCCACACTCTTCTTGATGCATCCCAGGATGCCATTGGCCTTCTTGGCCATGAGGGCACATTGCTGGCTCACATTTAGCATATTATCAATCAGAACTCCCAAGTCTCTCTCTGCAGAGCTGCTCTTCAGCAGTTCAACTCCCAGCCTGTACTGGTGCATAGGGTTGTTCCTTCCCAGACATAGGAATCTCATGAGGTTCCTCTCTGCCCAACAATCAAGCTGGTCGAGATCCTGCTGAATGGCAGCACAGCCTTCTGGGGAATCAGCCAGTCCTCCCAGTTTAGTGTCATCAGCAAACTTTCTGAGGGTACACTCTGTCACCTCATCCAGGCCATTGTTGAACAAGACTGGCCCCAGAACCAATCCCTGAGGAACTCCACTGGCCACAGGTCAGATCACCGGTGATCTTTTGAAGGCAAAAGCAGTCTTGAGACCAAAACATTTGTTATCAAATGGTTGTAAACTCAGAAAAACAAGTAAACAGGGCAAAGGTAGCTATGATGCATCTTTCCACTTAATTTGGAGCAACTCATCTAATTCATATAGTCACCACCTTGAGCAAACCACTGATCTATTTTTTCCTCCCTGTTCTTGAATCTCTCAACACCTATAACCAGAAAATTTCAAAATCCAATCAAATATTTTGTTGAGTTTTTTTGGTAGAATAACAGAAGTTTAATAAGTGGGGAGGGGAATTTGCACATTAAAGAAAGAACAGTAATGAATCCAAATATATTTCAGAAGGACATAATGCTTGCGTTTACACCTTACTAAACCACAGCTTCAGTGATATTAAGGTTTGTGCAGGCTTTTCTTCATCTTTGAGTATATACATCCCTATCATAATACACATCTCTACATTAAACCAGTTTCCAACTAAGCTTTCCACAATCTGGAGGAGATGCAAGCCTTTTTCCTGTTATTCAATATTTTTTAGAATAAAATTTAATATTTTAGCCATTTTATTTCTAAAAAAAATACTACAGAGCCATTAGGCACATAAGAGACAGTTACTAAACATCTTTCTCAATATTTCAGAAAAATCATACAAAGATAACAATAACGTCAGCTTTATTTGAGGTGAAAAAGAAACCACGTAAACTTCCACAACCTAGAAAAGAACACCTTCACTCTCAAATTGTGTTATTCATTTAAAGTCATTGAACCACAGTTTTGTTTCATAAAATTACTTACTATAGGTAGAACTAAAGTTCTATCTAATCAGTAAGAACAACTTTCCACTGAACAGTAACAGCTGTGCAGAAGTAAAGCACTCAAGTACAGCACTAATGCCTGCGGATTTATACACCTACATTGATATAATTTGATACGAATTGCCCCCATTCATTAGAGATACATGCAAGATGGTGGAAAAATAACAGTTTGCTCGCACAACATATGTTGTCATCTTCATTGCAATAGGATTTTTCCTTGTTTCTAAAGCTGTGCAAACTCAAAGGGTATTAAAGATCTACTGATAAACACATTTTCCACTTCTTAAGAGACCTACTGCTATAAGAGGTCTGTTGCAATATTTGTGTTCCCCTCCCTTTCTTGTAATTTTTTTCTTTTTCACGTGAGTAGGTCATTATAAATAGAAGCTATAGAGTCATGGATTCAAAACTAAGGACACGCTACTCCATCAGAAACTGTTTTGCTCCCAAAAGAGAAGGCAGGGTCAATATTATTTATACCAATTTAACTCAAAAATTATAAGAGACTTTGATACATAAGTACTGGAGAACATTTTCTTAAAATAAGCATTTTTATAATTATTTGGTTTTAGTCATAAATATATTTTTATTTATGAAAGTATATGGAATAAAATTGCTTTAAAGAGACATGATGAACTGATTTCTGTCAGGCTCCTTCACTTACAATGAAGAATCTTAAGAGAACTACTACATGAATCTTTACTATCCATTATATTAAAGCATTCACTACACTACACAATTCCAAAAAAGGTGAAACCTACTTAGAAATACGTAGGTTCAAAAATGTTCCTAGCATTTCAACTGCCACTCAAATTACTTTCCACTAAGCACATCTATATTTCTAAATGGATCAGGCAGCTCTAAAAGCAAATTGAAAATGCACTCTAGTTAATGAGGACTTCCCCTGGTAATGGAATGCTCAACAACCAACACACCATGCACCTGCTATTACTACGAAAGAAATCGCTTATTGTCCCAGGCTTTACTGAAAGTTGAGTTTGTTCTTATACAGGAATTGTCAATTTGCAGTTGCTGAGGATGGTGGGCAAGTTCAAAGCAAAAGAAATTCTATCAACAAAAGCAACAGGTTTCACTTCTAGTGACTGGAGCAGGCTAAACTAGACTAGATAAAGTAGGTATTTCTCTTTTTTAGTTTATGGCAACACTTGTCAATTTGTGAAGTTAAGCATTCTGCAAATTATCTACCTACTCTAGAGCAGAAATGCACCAAAAACTAACACAGTTACCTATGACAGCAGTGAAGTCAGCAAGATAACATCATGTATGGTTTAAAGTATGCCCTTCTGTTTCTCTTTAGCATGGGGAAGAGAAAGTTACCTTCAATCCAAGATTAGAGAAGTTTTAATGAAGACAATGATAACTACAGCCTAACCTGAACTAGCTACTTGGCAATAATCTAAAAGTTGCAATGTTTGGCTAATTCTGCTTCCACCTATTTCTGTGTTGGAGAAAAGACAGGGGTGAAAAGGAGGGAAAAAAAATTCAAGAATATTGACGTATTTGTAACCCACATAAACCCAGAAAATATTATTCTTGGGATGTTTGCTAAATAAGCATTTTTTCATGTATGGACTGAAACTTCACGACATCAGCTTTGTGGGTTGAGTTACACCAAAATCAAGCGCTAAAAGCCAACAGCAATAGCTTGGATACTAGATTAAAAGTTTCAAAGAGTCTTCCGAAATATGACAAAGCGATAACCAACAATATATATTTCTGTTAAATCCATCCAGCAAATACATGTAACCAACCTAAAAATCCCATCAAAACTATGCAGGGAGTAATCATCTAAGGAAAACAGAAGCCATACCTGAAAGAAAAGCCAATTTTTTCTTCAGAATGGGTAGTATTACTGAAGCTTCCATTCTACTTCTGATAATTTTCACAGCTCTGAAACACAAGAAGAAGTTGTCAAGCATGGGAAATCAATTACAACGTTTCACTAGAATGCAGTCGCCAAAGCACTTTTGTCCTCTTGTGAAGGATGCACAGAACACTGTAACCAAAATCCAAAGTATTGTAAAATCTGAAGGAAAAACATTACAAAATTCAAAGCAGACTCTCAACCAAGGACACTGAGATAACAGTTATACAAGTCCTATTTCCCAATGCCATTAAAGTACAATTAATTTACAGGTAGATCATCTGTTTGCTTGGTCATTCAGACGCAAGTATAAATAAAATTACACTTTTGCACATTCTGTCTCCTATTACCAGGAATATAATAATTTAAATAGATTATGCTACACTTATGTCAGCACATTCCATTATCCTGTCATTAGTAGGTCTTCAATTAAGGAAAAACATCCAGACAGACCGAATAAGTATGTCTAACCTATAGCTGGAAATGTTTCTGCTCCCTTTGTCTTCAAATCCCTTCTTATCCTCATTCCGTTTTTATTATTTATCACTGTGACTGAGCTGGTTAGTTTCAGTGACAGATCAACAAGATGCTTGAACTGCAACCTCCTCTTCTTCCAGCATACAAAAACTAGCAACTGGCACCAGACTTCAGGTCTCCAAGTCCATACTTGCACAAATCAATCCATGTAATTAAAAAAACCTTTAATTCAGCACAGAAATACACAAGTCAAGATGTGTGTCGGTAGCCAGTCCAAATAAAAAATACACTTTTAAAAAAAAAAATTCCAGACACAGAGCTTCAGACTGCAACCTGGAGTTCTCTATCTGGATACTTCAGCATTCACACATAGAACTCTTTTCCAGGGGCATGGAGGAAGAGTTAACTGAAGCCAAACTACAACTATGTAAGAGAAAGAAGGAAAAAATTACCCAAGTAACTCCAAACAGAGAACTGGAGGTAAAACAGAGTAATTATTCCTTTTCTTGTTAAAACAATGAGCTTCATTAAAAACAAAAAAAGATTGATTACTTTCATTATTAAACAGAAACAACTTTTTATTGTTGCTCCCTGTTACAATATGTAATGCTTCATAGTATTCAATCCCACTCCTTATACCAAAACTTCCATATTTGTCTTTTTTTTGTCAAATATATGAAATATACATTTCCCATGTTACAGAAGGAAACAAATTTCAGTTCCTATGGGAAACCGAGTCCCAAAACAACTTGCACTTTAAACAATTAGTCAAATAAGCATCCTTGTGTGCTTCAGACAAAAATTTGTAGGTTATTTGTTGCATAAAACAAAAACTCAAGAACAACTCAGTCATTTTTGTCTCTCCAACCCCATGCTAAAGTCTCCTGTGAGAGCTATTTCACTTTGGCAATACTCTTTTTTACCTTAAGATGGGGAACACATACCCAGTAATGATTTTTTCCATCTCCTTCAAGTTGTATTTTAAAATTATTACAAAGGGCTCTTTACTATAATCAATGAAGAAAGCCAAAACCTACATACACACACACAAATACTTCGTTATCCTAATACTTTACATATGAATAGAAGTTTGCATCAACGCATTGACTTCAGGAAGCGTATTTCTTTGCTGTTGTGAAAAGATCAGTTTATTTGATATGAAAACACTGTCTGGCTTTCTGCCACAGCAGTGCCACTGTCCACAGATGAAAACAGCTCTGTTAATATTTCCTGGAACCAAAGGGAGCATTCTGTTTGTTCAGAGTAGAGGGAGGTGAGTCAGAAGAATTAGAACAATTGCTGAGAAGTTCAAACACCTAAGCCTTTGTTCCAGAAATTCCTCAAGTTTTCAACTACCTCTCTCTTCTGTGAGAGCTATGATGTGCTCTATCTAAAAGCAAGCTCTGAGTGCAGATTATTTTTAAACCTGAAGTTTTTGTTCTGACGTGTTGTAGTAAAGTTTAACATTGCTCTCTAACACTCCAGAGAGTCTCAGAATGAATTAAACTGAATGTCTTTTTGTAATATTGGAAAATTAGATGATCTCTAAAGGTCCCTTCTAACCCCTATCATTCTATGATTCTATTTTCATTTCAAGAGAGCTGGAACATAGTTTCCACCGGAAGCTATCAAAGGGGTTTTAAAAAGCTACATGGCTAAAAAGCAGATAAGCATATTTAGACCTACAAATTAAATATGAAGTCTTTAACTTGTTCAGAAGAAGACAAAGTAACAGGCTTTTAAACTGGCCATCAAATTCACAGTTTAGACTGAGGAAAGATTTGTTGCTTAATGTCATACCACTATTTAGCTGAAACAGATCCAGTATCCATCAATTTAAAAAGGCATGTGGACTCACTAAATAGAAAAAAAAAAGCTACTGAAGAAAAACAAGAGCACAGAAGAGAGCAGATTTCGCAGAATCTTAAGGGTTGGAAAGGACCTCAAAAGATCATCTACTCCAACCCCCCGCCAGAGCAGGACCACCTAGAGCAGGTCCCATAGGAACTTTCAGAAAGTGAAATACTTCAAGAAGCTACATTTTCTTTCTTCTGAAACAGAAGACACAACTTATACACTCAAATTTTACATATATGAAACAAGTTAGAGAGGTTAAATCTGTTTGCTGCATTTACAGAAACAATCTAGAGTGCTGCATCCCCACCTGGAATCTACTTTGCCAGTTAAAATACCACACGCCAAATCGTAAAATTTGTTTATACAGGAACCGTTAAATAAAACAACTATGAAGAACCTCACAGAACTTTTTTAGACTGTCCTAGGCTTTCGGGCTTTTCAATCAATATGGCAATGTTAATCTCCACATAATTCTTGTGAATATTTCCACAAAAAAGTGGCAAGACTAAATCCACGTATTTGTATTTAAAACCTAAATATTCAAAAGACGTTCCAGTTAATGGAATACTCTTCCAAGCCCCCCACAAAGCAGAAACTAAAAGTGCTGGAGAAGAAAACTCTCTTCAGTACAAACTTAAATGAAATAAGTATACATTAGGGGGAGGATGGAAGGCTGAGCAGATGGGAAATTGTTAGAAAAAAAAATTTAAACCTTACAAAACAAATAAAAATCCAAACTATTTCAGGCTGCACTCCAATGACAAATCAAAACACCACTTGGTAGGCTGCATCTCCTATCATTTCTAGCCTCTGGAAAGACTGCAGATTATGTTGTTTCACTTGAAACAGTTTAAAATGATAAAACTTGGAACAAAAAATAACCTACAAAACTCAAAGCAGGAACTGTGTGGAATTCAGCATAAAAGTGCGTCACTTCTGATGAATGAACAATATCACCTGCATTTTCTGATACATAATTTCAATCTTATCTAAGTAAAAAAAAAAAATTAAGAACCTCCGTCAAAACACTTTGTAGAACCATTTTTAAAGTCTATTAAATAAGAAGGGCATAGGGAGAAGCTGACAGACTCACATGACTAGACAACTCAAAGGAATATGTCCTGAAGATGTTATTAGTGAAGTTTCCCTGCAAGTAACAGGTGTTTTCTTTCTAAGTGACCCAATGGGAACCACCAGTTAAAAACGTTATCAAAATATATCCATTCTCACCCAAACTGAATTAAAACATGCTTACTCAAATTCGTTAGACCCAAAGTACTTCAGGCCATTTAATATACTCAGTTCATAGTTCAAGGTCTTTAAATGTTTTAGTCTGTTCCTGAAGATATATTGCAAGTTCCAAAGAATGAGCACCTTCATTCCCTCATCTATCAAGCAAGAGAGTATAGCAGGTGTATTATAGACAGGACTACAAGTCGGGGGAAAAAAAAAAAAAATCTGGTTCCTATTCCTTGTTCTGCTATGAAATATACATATGGCTTTCAGCAAGTCATTTATCCCTTTTAGTGTTCATTCAGTTCCTCCATTTAATTCCCTTTGTACAAGAGTATTGTGATGTTTAATTCATTAATGTTTTTGAAGACTTGAGAGATTAGAAGGAACTCCACATATCTGCCTATAAATAACCGAGCAGCAGATGGGGAGCTACATGCACAATTGTAGCAGCTTGCAAGTTCAGGCACAAACAACAGACATGGTTAAGTACAGGGGGGGAAAAAAAAAAGCCGTAATCATAAGATTATTTTTTTTTTAATCATCTTCTGAATTGTAGACCTTTGTTCCCCAAAACCAGCATGCATGAATTTTCAGGTGCTAGTTTCAACGTACAAAGCATTACTAGATACTTTCCCTAAAACAGCTTAAAAAAAGCACAAAAAAGTTCATCTGTCTCCCACAGAAATAAAATCCATGGTCAAAAGAAAGAGGGAGGTGAATACTGCAAGCATATTATTATTTCATCTTCCTTCAAAACTACATTGAAGGATGTCATCTCTCCCACAGCTACATGGTACAAAGAATACAAATCAAGGTTTCTCGAGGGCTGATCCACCAGGGTAATTAGGGAAGCACACCAAACCTGACCAAAAAATAGAAAAAGGCTGTAGCGTTCATTAGTTAGTACCGACTTCAATTTAATAGCACATGAACTGGGTCACGTAGCTGGTCAGTTTCAAAATAACAATAAAACAGGACAGATGAACATCAGCTTAAATACTCTCAAAAGCAGTATTTCATTCTTATTCTTTGATATATTAATGAGTTGCACCAATAAACTTTCAGCCTTAAAGGCCCTGAAGACTTCAAAAGAAAAGCTAATTCCACTTACTTACAGAAGATAAAAATCAACTCTTTTTTTCCTTTTCAACCACTTCTTTCTTTTGATTTTATTTTCTTTTTTAAACTATTAAACAACTGAAGTTCTATATTACCCAATTTTAAATTTATACACAAAGAAAATATTCCTGGTCTTGAAAAGACTTTTAATTCACATTTAAGGATTAAGAAATTAAAAATCCTAAACTCAGTAGACGTCATCAGTATCCTTGTTTAATTTTAAAGCAAAATGCACACAATACATTGGTAGTTCCACTACACATACGCAGCTAGTACTCAAACTCAGCAATTTTTGCCAGTAGATGAATGGACATGCTCTACTTTTGGTTAAAGCTAGGGTTAGTAGTTTGATAGGCCATAATCCAAAAAACACCTTGTCACAGTCATAACAAATTTAAGCTTGGAAAAACTCTGTTTCTTCTGCCCTATTTTCACCTGGACATTCAAGTCCCACCTTGTGTACTTTTTATTCTAACTACAGATAACAATAGAATTTAGAAAAGCTGTCTGTTAACTGCTTCCTCTATTTAACCCATCATCCGTATTCATTTTCCACCCCTTTCTACCTCCCTGACATTCTGTGAAAAGTAAAACTAAAACTAAAAAAAGTGATGAGCAAAATAATGAATAGTGAGACAGCAAACGGGGAACAAGTGAATAAGAGGTTACATCATCCAAGAAGACAACATTGTGCTTGTAAGCTTTAACTTTGATCTCTGTCTGCTATTCGTTTCACAGAATTCACATTCCTCAGACTTGGAACAAGCGTAAGAGGAAAATAAAGAAGGAAGAGCACCTAGCACAGAAACAATACAACTAAGGAAACACAGTAACATCTGCATGTACAGTTGTGAAACAGTATCTACAGCTCAGTTTTTTCATACAAGAAGGGCAAGTGCAGGATACTGGACAGCAGTTAGTATTTGGATTCAAAGGCTATGTCCTCAGACATGAGTCCCAAAGGAACACATGCAGAAGTTCACAACGATGCTACAATGCCACATACAAAATGATAACTTGATACTGTTTTCAGTCACAGACCTTTTCAGTCAGACCCTTTTCAGTCTCAGACCTAGCCAGACATTTATGGTATATGTTCAATTACAGCAGTTTTCAGGTTTCTTTAATCTAGGAGAGCAAAGAAAATAAGCGACAGGTTTTATATGCATCTCCATGTTTCCTTTTCTGCTCCATTTACAGAGATAACCCATGTTTCCTTCCTTGCAGGACCCTATAGCTTGCCCTTGTAGAATGTTACCATAGGCAGCAAAAGACTCTGATCTACCTTACACCCTCCCTTTCAACAGGTAGTCAAAATAGAAGAAGTTGTAGCCACCTGGTATAGTCTCAACTCACTTCACTGCATCTAATGTCTGCAGAACACACAAAATTATGCTATTTGGGAGGTTGCTGCTTCTACTAATTTCTACATAGCAACAGGTCAATTGAAATGCTATGTTCAAAGCAGAGTGCAGACATTTTCTCTTCCTCATCACACTGCCTTGAGACTCAAAAAAAAAAAATTAAAGTCTCAGGTTGAACACTTTGATTACTTTGAGGTCATGTGGAACTAAGAAATCACACAGACAGTAAATTTCTGCACGGAAAGAATGTAACTGTATCTTTGATTCACAGATGCAGGGGGAGGACAGAACAAAAATAATCAACCAACAGTAAAACAAAAATCATGTATGCCTAGATCCCTCTACTAATAAAACCCAAATAAGTCATAAAGGTTTACAAGAACAAGCTGGTGTCACACAAAAAGTTCCATTTAAACATAAGAAAAACCAATTTCACTGTGAGGGTGAGGGAGCCCTGGCACAGGCTGCCCAGGGACGGTGTAGAGCCTCCTTCTCTGGAGGTCTTCAAAACCCGCCTGGATGCATTCCTGTGTGACCTGATCTAGGTGGAATCTGCTTCTGCAGGGGGGTTGGACTAGATCTCTAAAGGTCCCTTCCAATCCCTACCATTCTGTGATTCTATGATCACTGGTTCTTTAAGATACTGTCCAAAATGAGTTTGTGATGAAAGATCATGGAGAACTCCTATGCCTCCAATACTTCATAAAACTAAAACAGTAGGAGGAATGACATTGGACAATTAGGGTGTAAGCAGCCAAGTCAAAAGACAAAGCAAAAAGCTGAACAGCTGCACTGATGAGTACAACTTTTGGCAGTCCAGAACAAATGAAAAATATCTTTCCTCTGGGGTGCAAGATTAGAACTTCTTGTTCATTTTGTAACATTTATGTAAGAAAACAATCTACAACTTCTTAACAATACACGTACTTGGCATTGGTTACAAGCACACGTGGCTCAGGCCCTCAGGAATCACTATTCAGTTCAGTATAGTGACACTACACCTTAATGAAAGTAAAAAAAATGCTCTTCTAAACTGAAAGTCATCTGAAGTGGCAGCATGTATGAGAAGGCAAGAGAAAGAGAAGAAAAGCAGAATGGAGCACATATATCTAAGTGCAGCAGGCACAAAAGAAGCTGTGCTTTTTAGGTAGAGAAAACTGATTCAAATCGAGAAAATGAGACACTAATAAAAACACTGTTTACAAACCCCTCCAATTTTGGGGTGACCATGAAGCTCTCAGCTCAAGAATAAGATTGTGTGCACCTTGAAACATCCTGAACAATTTTTCTGGTTTGAGGGTGGTTTGGTGTTTTGTTTTTTAATTATGGTAATGGTTCCTCCACTGCACAGCGTCAGTTAAGACATAATCAGGATAATAAAAACTTTTCATAAGGAATAAGCTAGCAAAATTCTCAAATCACTTAACCAAACCTGAAAGTACAAGAAATGAAAATATGCCAGATCTAGTATAGAAATAGCTTCTGCATTCCTATTTTTAAGTTTCAAAATTCATTGACATTCATTGACTACACAAATTCACTGCTATACACACACACACAAAAAAAGAAATCTATGCTGCCCTTGAATTACTGTGTGCAAGAGAAATCTTTCTTTAACTTGAACAGACGTCTTCAGATTTTGTACTCATGTTAAAAATTCTGAACATTTTGTCTTCAAACCACAAAATTAAATTGGCCACAGCAACCACCTGCAGTAACTGCAGCAGCTCTCACTCTCTCCCATCCCCTCAAAAGAAAACATGATTCCACTTTCATAAATAATTAAATGGTCATGTTTCAGGTAACATAATCAAGCTCTCTGAACTGTTACATGAAGCATCTTGCTTGGATATATTTTTTATATATTTATATATAAACATATAAATATAACTTTTCCACTGGTACTGTTTTCTAGGGCAAAATTAGAATGCAACATAAAAGAATTAACAAGCTCCATGCTACCAGAGAGAAGGCAGACAACCAGCATTGAGGGTACATTGGTCAGAAAGAAGCCATCATTTTTAGCAACAACAAAAATTAGATAAGCCACGGCACCTTCAATTTATGTGTCTGGCCTGACCCTTTTCCTCAAGAAGAGACATTTATTTTCTCAAGTTTAGACATATATATCATTTAGCGACCACAACATCAAGTTAACATCAAATCCAGCTTTTTTTTGGCCTTATTTGGTCTGGTCAACATTTATCCTTCATGACATCGAAGAACACATCTCAAATTCAACTCTGCAAACACCACAGGAGTTTAACTTGCCTCTGAATTCTCACATACCTACTACACCTGTCTCCCTTGAATCATTATGCAAAGTCTTAAGTCATACCTTCATCTCCTCTTCACTATTGTAATTTCCTTTTTAATGGGTTCGTTATGTCCCAGCATTCCCAACTTCAGCTTGTCCAAAATGCAGCAGCTCATCTTCTCACCTAGGAACAGGAAAACAACACTCTGTACCGATTTCTACTTTCTTCCTTGTCAAGTTTACAGTCCACTGTAAGGATACCCTCATTTTAAAAACCTCACACTCAATTTGTCTAAAGAGTTAAAAGGTTTGCCAATTCATTTTTCTATTTGCTTGTGCAAGGCACTCAGGTCTCTCATTCCTCTCTGTGCACAAGCTTATCAACCCCCTCAGAGCAGCAAGAGTTTACCTCCATATTTCTGAAACTTCTTTCCCTATGCTCACCCACAGCTCCCTCTTTAAATAATATACATATCTCTAATCTTATGTTTAAAACACCCTCTAATACATTCCCAAACAGTGCTCTGTGTGAGACAATAATGCTACATGTAACAACTGTAAAACAAGCTGCATTATTTTGTAGTATCCAGTCAAAACTACATAACACAACCTCAGTATCAGAAGCTTTGGTTATTTTATAGCACCTTTTAAAGACCAAGAGTCACAAGACAAAACCAAAGTTAAGTAGGTAAGTTAAAGGCACGAGTTACAGCCTAAACAACCCTGTGCAAAACCAACTGCAGAATGCTGTTCTACACAGTGTATTCATTGCTGTCAAACCTTCATAAAAAACATATTACATGAAAACTTTAAACTACCTTATTTTTTTCAAAAAGACTGCTCTTTCTTACCATTGGTAATGGAATGCAACACTGTCAGGGACACAACTTTGAGCTCCAGATCCTGGAATCTGCAAATTTAAATGAAAAAAAGTATTTGACCATATCTTTATATGTTAACAATCTAAAATTTTATTTCCTTGGTGGCTGACAATGGGTTTATTACAAAGCTATGTGATATGGGAGTCAACATTTTCATGATATAGTCACAAATACTTGTAAGCTAGGCCTTCAAGCTGTAAGGGACAGCAGGAATGCCTCATTTTCTACCAAAACGTATGGTAGACATCAACATTGTTTATAGTTAGCAGGCAAAGCTCCTGAGGCAGCACAGGAAGCAGTGGGAAAGTAACAAGAACCAGAATCCTTGTAGTATGCTTTCAGTCAGAGGTAATCTACACAGTTTTAGGCAAAAAATGAAACTAGAACAGTGTTAGCGGCTTTTGTGAAAAGAGGAAGAAAGTGTTCCTCTAGAAAGTTAATCACTGTTATAAAATTTTAAAAGGTGAATTATAGTTTGAATTAAAAAAATATAAATGATCACTATTTGAACTAAAGATTCAGAATTAAGCCAAGCATCAAACATAAAACCTCAGAAAATGTTTTAAGACTCCCATGAAGCCTCATAACCGATCAAATTCCACCCCTACCAAAACTTGAAAAAAATCAGTGCATTACAGGCAAAGCCAAGATGCTCAACACATTTTATAGGTTTTACGGTTTCTCAGAAGCAGCTGGCATTGCAGTGCTTTCCCCCACAACAAGTTTCAAATTCAAAAAAAAACCCAAAAACCCTTATATGAATGTTAGTTTTCTAGTCAGGTAAATAAACTAGTAGCCTCCAAAAGATGAAGACACAGAAAGAATACACACCCATAAATCAGGAATGAGATTATCAATAGGAAGTGCTCATGACAGCTTGAGGAGAGATGCAGTGGAAAATCTGCAATATCATCTCTTATCCTTACAAGACCCTAGAGTAGGCTTCACATACTTTATCAGATGCCACCTATTGAAGGTGTTCTGTATTTCCCCAATCATTCACTGTCACTGGAAAATAAAGGCATCTCTTTTCATACTTTGTTCCTAAGGACTCCTGACAGTTACGAAGCATTGTATTAAAGTTCATCATCAAGCATCTAGACTCTGCCAGAAAAGCCTCCAGTTCCACTTCAAGCAGCAGCCAACCAAAACCGAGCTGGAACTTCACCTGACTCCTTTATTCTGCTGCTGGAACATAACAAAACCATGTCGATTTCTATTTACACAAGCTTCATGTGATTCCACAGACATTTCTGAATTACAGCCTACAACTCCAGGAGACATCACAGCACTGTTCCTCGTAAGAACTTTTTAAACATATCTATATTCTTCTCCTAACTTTTGTTTCTAGGAAAACTGATGCTACAGAAACTGCAGATAAAGCATCATCTATTAGCATACTCCTTTAGGAAAAACAGTTGGCCGAGGTGATTTTACAAGATTCTTCAAGCAGCAATCTGTGATGTAAAGAATGGTGCAAAACCCTAAAATCTATCACTAAAAACAAAACCTCTGAAATTGCTCCTAGTTTTGTTGTTTGTTTGGGGTCTTTTTAACCCTGACAGAGCAAAACATTATCAGCACCTTACCAGCAAGCAGCAGGCCTCTCTGATCAAGCATCAGTTCTATTCTGTGGTCCACCTTCCCCCTTTTCTCCTTCTTAAGCTTCTGCTTGACATAGACAACTGGACTAGAACTATAAAAAACTCACATTTAGAAAAATCATAACCTTATTAGCACAGAAGTTCATCACGATCATTGTTTCGGTAATGTAACATCAGTATTCATTGTTTATTACACACTGAACCACAGCAGATGTCACGGAAGGGGAAAAGGGTGGGGGAAAAAAAAAAGTACTTCCTAATCACAGTGAATTTTAATGTATGAACAAACTCAACATCCAATCCTTAGGACAACGAAGACACTGCAACGGTAAAAATGTAGAGGACCAGTATTTCCTTTGGGATGAAGAGAGATGCAAGAACTGACAAAAGCAGTTAGTAATAGTCATCCGTGTAAGCCTTAGCAATTTTGCTCATCAAAACCAAAAACCCAACCAACTCTCAATGAACAAAGAACCATTCTCCACTATTTATCCCCATTATTGCTTCCATACATCAGTTCAAATCTTCTAAGAGCATCCCCTTCCTCCAACTGTCTGGCTAGTCAGCTCCGTTAAGGGGTAAGCAAAGGTTATGGGAGGCAAAGTAAACGTGCTAGACAACGGGTTTGTCAAAAAAAAATCAAAAGGAATAGCAACCCGAGAGAGCTCTGAGCAAGCACAGCTTCAGCAGTGAATCAGCTTCCCGACCAGGCAGCAGCACTTCCAGCAGCCCAGGAGCACTGCACGCCAAGGCCGTGGCTCGTTCCTCACTGCTCATCGCCACGAGGAGCCCGGCGGGTCAGCGCCCTCGTTTCTCCTTTACCTCGATCCTTCTCCTCCCGGGGCTGCGGCGGGGAGGGGGGGGGGGACACGGGCCCGTGACCCCCTGCGTGCACACACAGGCGAGCCCCGGGCAGCCCACCCCCACCCCCACCCCCAGCAGAACAATAGCCGAACGTGCCGCGCGGGCTCTGCCCGGCTGCGCACACCTGCCGCGTCCCCGGCCCAAAACACAAAGAGGTAAAAGCCACGGGGAGGGGGGCGGCGCGGGGACGCTGCCCAAGGCCGGGCCACATCCCCCCGCCCCCGGCAGCCGCCCGAGCCAAAGCGCAGCTCCGCCGCCGGCGCTCAAAGAACAAAGCGCGGCGAGGCCGCAGGGCCCGCGCGGCCGCCGACACCCCAGCGCGGGGCCGAGGCGCGGAAGAACACGGTCCCAGCCGCGGGTACTCACCCGGCCGCGGTGCTGCGGCTGCCGCGGGGCGGGGCCAGGAGCCGCCCGCTCCGGCCAAGGCTGCGGCGGTTATACCCTCAGCGGGCTCGGGGGCAGCTTGGGCGGCTCCGGCCTCTCCCCCCCGTCGGCAAAGGGAGGAGACAGCGAGCGCCGGGCGTGGCGCAGCCGGGCCCGCCTCCGCGCCGCTGCCCTTCCTTTGCTGACGTCCTCCCGCCCCTCTCCAGCCTGCGGGGCGCGAGGCCGCTGCTCCCGGGAGCTGCGCTGGACGGGGCCCGGCCGGGAGGCGGCAGCGTGAAGCCCCACCCCGGTGGGACACAATGCGCCGCCCCGCCGCCGCC
>WBNH01009196.1:229922-264702 GCA_013401255.1 Urocolius indicus | reverse complement strand
CGCCGCCGCCCCGCCGCCGCCCCGCCCCGCTAGGGGGTGCCGAGCCCCCCGCCCCGCCCCGCCCCGCCCCCGCATGAGGGGCTGGCGGGCAGAAGCCAGGCTCACCCTGAGCGGCACCAGCAGCCCGGTTAGCCTGGCACTAGCCGTGCTTTGCTATTTGGCGGCAATTGCAAGTGAAATTATCACAGGTGACAACTGGCCTCTGCATAGTGCCTCGGGCAGACGCCGGCTGCCAGCTGCGGCCCTTTGCCGTCAGTGTTTCAGTAAGCACAACACTGATGCCTATGTTGTTTTCCCGCTGTCAGGCGGCCAGGCTCCTGGACGAACATCCTGAAACTCTTGTCACAACCAAGACTGAAATAACGCAAGCAAAAATGTGGAAAGAAATGCTGTGAGGAAAGCCAGCCAGGGCACTTGTCTTGCTTTGGGTAACTGGCAAGGTCTAGCTGCTAGACTGCCCTAAGTCAAGTTGCTGCCAGTCTTAAATCTTCTGTTGAAAACGTATGTTTTTTTTTAGGCTACGTAATGACTCTCCAACTGGCTTCTGCAAACTCTGTCTTGACAGCAATTTTGCTTGTGTTATTTGCAGAGCATCTGAAAATTATTTGCTATATCTCGTTTCAAACGTGAAAACCGTCACACAGAGGCTGTAATGGCTTGTTTTCTCCTCTGAAAATATAGTTTTCAAAAACAGTTTGCCCCTTTTCCTGGTGGCTGTGGCAATCACCCTCAACACCATTATCAGAGCGCACCTGTACTGACTTCATCCCCAGCCTCTGCTTACTCTGAAAGATGTTCCCCTCTCAGCAGCACAACCCATTGGACATATGAGAGCTAAAGATAAAGAACTGTCATTAAAGTTTTCAGAGAAGACCTATCAGCCAAGGAAGGCCTGTCAGCCTCAAGAACATACCTTCTCTGTTGGGTCTTTCTTTCCTGGAAGAATACTTAAAACAGCAGCAGCAAAAAAACACAAAACAAAACAAAACCCAAAAAAACCTCAACCCTTCTGTAACAACCTCTAAACATAAACAGAGGTGAGTGATCTTCCTCAGCTTGCCTTGAAAAGTAGTTTCTGTAGAGAATCGTGTACGTTATTTTAAACTTTATTCAAGGAAGAAAATATTGACAATATTTTATGTGTGCACCAACGGTTTAAGAATGGAGCAGATTCAAATATTATGTCTCTATTCTGTATTTATGTTTATTTATTGTAGACTTGCAGTCAGAAGGTAAGACGATGCTCCTTTGAAAGGAGCAAAACTCAAATCATCAAAGTGAAAACAGCAGCTGACTGCCATACTGAGATTTTGTTATTTCACACTTCTAAAATGTCTGTAGTGCAGACATTACCTTCTGTGCACCATTCCTGTCACATAGCCTATATAATTAATGTAAGTGCATCTATTTATTACAAGCTTGTGCACTTTTGTTGCTTTTGGTTTGACTTGTAGATCTCAAAAATTTTCAGTACACATGAACTTATCAATCCAGATAAAATTTCTTGGAGTTACTTTGGAGAGAAAGAAGAGAAATTGAGACCAGAAGGACGTAGACTCAACTTCTCAGTTTTCCTGATCACAACTGGAATCTCTTCTCGGTGACTGAACAAGGTTTCTCCTGCAGAGAGAGGCAGAACTCTTGCAGCAGCTTCTAATGGTCTAAGACACAGCAACCTGAAAGTCACTCTCATTTGTACTCCGGCTGAAGCTATGCTAATTTGAGTAGCAATATGTTGCTAACATGTTTTCTGACTTTCTTTTTCCATATATACTCTGTTGAGTGGATATAGCAAGAGAGAATCTGAGATGATTAATTTTGTTTAAGGTCATGCCAGTAATTCAGAGTTGTAGTTAATTGCCTTTGCCATGCAAACTGCCCATAGAAAGAAATGATAGTACATTTTTGTATCAAGGATCCATTTGATTAAAAAAGGCCTTAATATATGCTGTTATTCTCCAGCAGCCATGCCTGATTTACTCAAATATGAATAACAGTAAATAGGCTGAAAACATCCTGAGCTTTGGATGCTGTGCTGTGTGTCAGCATAACAGAGCCTTTGTTATAAGCAGAGCAGCACTCTCACAATGGAGTTACTGCTTCCAGCTCCAGTTGGTGCACTTCCAGAAGAAAAAGCCTTCAAAGAAAAACAAACCAATTCCCCTCCCACACTTCTGGTGGACATCAGCTCGTCACCATGACACTGGCCCCAGGTGCCACCAGGTATGACAATGGCCATCCCACAGGCCCGGTATACACCTTGGCTCTTGCTCCACATACCACTGGGCACAGGGAGAGTCTGACCACCACAGCCTTGCACCAGACAGGCTGGAAACTTCCTACTTGCAGACATTTAGTTGGCTGCCTTGCTTATTATTTCCTTCCACATCCCCGTGCAATTGAGAAATGATTGGTTTTACCTGTAGCAAAAAAATGCGAGTCATTAACTTAGTGTAAGCTAGCACTATTCAGCTTCAGTGGCTAGAGATGTAACTTGCAGATCACTGCAATTCATAAATGGTATACATAGTAAATAAGCAAATAACTGTGTGCAGTGGGATTAGTGTAGGCTGGCAGTGATGAATTGTAAATAAAAACTGGCAAATGTTTTGTACATGGAACTTTGTGATCATAACAAGATAGTATCATCGTGTTCATGGGTAAGCAGTAGACATCTACTACTTTAAAGGCTTATGTATTTGTCATACAGCCAGATTCATGTTGGCAAAACAGTGGGGAAAGTCCTTTCTGTGTTGATAAACAGTACCAGAAAGTTTGGGAAGTGGAAGTGACAGAAAAATACAAGCATTCAGTGCACATTCAAACGTAACAGAAACAAAGGAAAGATCTGCTGCAGTACTCAGTATTCACGGAGTACTCACTACTATTCACTGGCCTCTGAAGGTATCCAGGGTCACATGCTATTAGCATAAGGATTTGAAATGGCCTTTTAAACACAAATACTAGCTTTTAATCCTGAACTGAGGAGTGATTGTTTCTTTTGAAGCAATTAGCAACAAAGCCTTAAATGCTGCTCTTAATGGAATCTGAAACCCTAGTCCTAAATGGTCTGAACCAGCAAGACAACATTTACTGATAGCACAAGCTGAAAGCCTAGCAGATTTGGAAAGAATCCATACTTTTCAAAAGCTATATTAAAACAGTCTTTTAAATACCTGTCTCCTGTTGGCAATAATCTTGAAGTTCTTCGGTTACATTATTTTGTTTAAAAGAGCAAAAGCCTTTGATTTAAAAAATCAAAGGTCTTTGCGTGAGTGACATGTCTGTAATGAGAGATGGTGGTATGAATCTTTGCAAGATTCTGTAGAAACTTCAGGGGAGGGTGTGGGTGGTGGTGTCTTTTTTTTCGTATGGTTCCTAGTGCTCAGGTAGAAACAATAAAGCTTATCCTGATCTCATCATATCCTTCCAAGTACTACAGGCTATTGGACTGTGTCCTGCAGCAACTCTGCAGTAACTTTTATTACTTTGTTTAATTGCTTTTTATTTTCTGTAAAATACAATCTTCATAACTTGTCTTTTCCTTCCTACTCAGGAAATGAGGTCCTTCTAGTAAAAAATAAAATAAAATAGAAGCCTAAAGGCTGTGTTGCCTGAGTAGCTACCTGTGAAATGTTAATGGGAAAGCAAAGCTATCTGTGGTCAGTACCTTGCTGCCCAGGTTTCTTAAATACGAACATGGTTTCCTCGCAAATTTGTTTTGTCTTGTAAAGGAGAAATGGTTTCTGTCTGGCAGTAGACCCCCAGCCTCCATAATACAGGGGGAATGCCTTCCTTTAGACACAGGACATTGTTCTGTGGGGTCTGGCCTGAGTCACATGTGCAATAACAGGGGTATGGAACTTGATCCAGTCTTTCGGCCTGAAGGTACACACCAGCAGAATGGAGATAGGCATGTCTCATGTCAGGTTTGTGGCTGCAGGGGAAGGAGATGAGAACCAAATTACCTATCAACTTATGTACTTGTGCCTTACCACTGAGCAGGTTTCCTGGGACATCTACAGCATACTATGTCACCTGATGGTTCAATCTGATCCAGAATTACTGCTGTGGTACTTGCTGAAGAAAAGGAGCAACTTACCATACTAGTTATCACATGAGGCATAGCAGCTCTGAAAACACATGGCTCTGAAATGCTAACTATAGAAGTACCAGAGAGAGTGCCAATAGTGACATCCTGAATGACTCCTATGCAAAGCACGCAATGTTCTGCTGGAAGCATAGTTGGAGCTCCATGCTGCTTTCTTCTTCTTGCTCTAAAGAAAGAATTAACAGGGTTTTTTTTTTCTAATGAAACTTAATTCCTTACTGTCTCACTGGCCTTCGGGTTTATAGAAGCCATATTTGGTGCTACCACCATTTTTGCCTACATTAGATTTACATTTTATTTCCAGATTCAGAAGGAACAACTAGAAAAATGTTAACAGCATAAAGGTTAGATGGTAATATACACCAGAGATCAAGAAATGAGTGTCCTGTACTGTAGCTGTTACTTCGTGCATTCTTGGAAAAGACAAAGACAGCTTTATACTGTGTGCATTCCTCATATTGGGTGATTCTAGATCCTAGCACAGTTCTGACCAGGAGTTCTTAATGAGCATGTTCTTGCAAAAGAAACTTCTGTAGTTTTCTTCCAGAGGTCAGAAGGGGAATCATTTGGAAAGAAAATTACTTGAAAGAAGTTTCCCAATAACACTATTTTTCTGTATGTCTAAATAGTAAATATTTTTATGTTAACAAGAACTGATCAGTTATGGATTTTAAATGCATTCTCTGAGTAGGTTTCTCTTTGTATGGCTTAGATTTCTAACTTTACAAAGAGCGTCTGGTTTCCAGGGTTTAGTCTAAAACTAATCACAATCAGTGACAGTGAATTGAAAGATGGTAAGAAACGTGCGCTATTTTTAGAAGCAAGAAGCCAGAGCCTTTCACTCTCAGAGCAAAGCCATTTTTAGGAGTAAGTGGCTGAGCTAGTTAAAATTAATCACTATGTTTGCTAGTGTACTGATATCCTTAAAGTTTCCTGAATTTATTATGTTTATTAAAGATTTAGAGATTTAAATGCTAACCTTTGGTGTAGAAGAGTGCTTATTTTATAGAGGTTCATTGTTACTCATGTCACTCAGTGTTCAGTGTTCACCCTCCACATCAGAAATCATCTTTGGGAAAGAGAGAATGTCTCAGCTAAAACCCAAACCATTTACCAAAGAAAGGTATTACATCTGTGATTATAATAAAAAGTTAAACCTTTTTGAATGTGTGGAGGTAATTTCTCATTGCTTTATCAAAAGTGTTCTGTATAAATTTTACTTTAATGCATTTTGAAAGAGTATTCTCAAATATAATTACTTGTGTTTATTCATACCTTAAAATATTTCTGAAATCTTTGTGAGAATGTCCAGGATTTTCAAACACATCCAAAAGCCCTAGGAGCTCAGTCATGGCACATGTTTCTGTTCCATAGGAGTGTTTTAAAATCCCACTCAAAGGTTCTTGTTTTGTTGTTGTTTTGCATAATACACAAGTAATCTGTAAACCTCTTCCTGTTTAACTTTTCTCCACACACACAGTAAGAAGTCATTGGCAGTCAGGCTGCAATACTAATCTTATTCACAGAGGTGACACACGTTACAAATAGGTTGTTAAAGTCATTCAGGCCGCCTTAAAATTAAGGAACTATTTAAATACAATATGAATAATACTGGCTAATCCAAAGTATTGATCATTTTCTAGTCTGAAGCAAATTCTTGAGCTTTTCATCTTTACAGTATTTGGTGTTATACAACAACTGAAATTTGGATGTAACTGTTCAGTACTAAATTAGGTACTTGGCACTTTGTCTTCTAGTACATGAACATAATTGCAGAACAGCTCATGCTGACAGATACGAAAAATAGGGCAGAGATTAACAAAATCATGCAAAAAATGTTTACTTAATAAGGTAATACTGAAAAACTTTCATGAAACCAAGTATTGTTGGAGAATGCTATCGTGCATCAAGTTACTGTGTTATAAACCATGAAAACTTAAATTTCCACATGTAAAAAATAATTTTAAAAACCCAAACAAAACCCCTTCCCTTACAGGCTCATAGTAAATTTTACTTCCTCAAATGATCCTTTCTAATGAAAAGATCATTACAATGTCTCATTTTTTTCACCATGACAGCAGGCTGAAACCCCAATATATTATGATTTCATTTTCAGTACTGCAATCTATAAGGAAACTTAGCAGATGTACACAGATGAAAAAGAATGTCATGGAGCACAATCAGAGGCAGCTCAAGTACGTATGTGTGAGTTCAGTTTTAGAGTATGTCAGAGGAGAAAGCATTTCTATACTTGAGTTAGGTAAGAAATTTAAAATCAGTCATTCTGATTGTGGTTTGTAGATCCTTTTATGGTGAGCTATTCAAATTGCTGTGTTTATTCTCAGACTCTACAGAAAAGGAATAGCTATTTGCAACATCATAGGTTTGCATTTTTCAGCAAAAGTGTGGCAGTTCTGCTCCTTCTCAGGTTTTGCAAAACTGTTTTGATCTGGTGGAGGACGCAGCACTTGTATGTAACAAAATGGCCATCTAGAGCTAGTGCTTTACATGTTCTGTGCTTCTTCAGTGAATGTATTGCTTGCGAAGAGTTCAATACTATTACTGATTTTTATTGCTTATTTCTACACAGACTTGCATTTTGGGATGTTAAAAATATTTGGTTTAACTGAAACAGTGCAATAAAGGCAGAGATGTGAGATGGTTTTGCTTAAGCATTTTGCAAGAACTGCTGGTTTCATATGATTTTATGAAATAACTGGTTTCAGCTGTTCTAAACTCTTTTTTGTAACTGTGTCTATCTTTCATATTTTATCAATAAATAAAACATGTACATCCTCTACTTATAACCAGAAACTGGAAGCACATTACTGTTTGCCTTTTTATTCTAAAACCAAATATTTTGCTTATAATTTGCTGCCCCTTATTTATGAATGTCTGTATTGTAAGAATCTGCCATAAAGGAAAAAAGAAGCCCTATGGAAAGTTAGAATTCTTAGGACTGGCAAGAAAAATTTGTGTTTTCTGTATCTTATCACTGCTGCAAATTGTCCTGATGCACCTTCCTGCTTAAAATTCATGACCATTTGTGTTGGGTTTGTGTGGAGCCATTTCTGGTAACAGGGAAGAGGCTGTAATGGTGGCTCTTGTAAGAAGCTGCTCAAAACTTTCCCCAGCTCTAATTCAGACTCACCTCTTGGGCTAAGCCAACTGAGTGCCTTCCTAATAATTTTTTTAAGAAGAAGAAGAAGCCAGAAGAACAGGGTTATTCTTTCTGGGAGGTGGTAGAAGGAGTTGGAGGAGAGAGAAGTGACCGTGTGGACCCCAAGGTCCCCAGGTGAGGGAAGAGGAAGATGTGTGCTGGAGCAAACCTCCTGCATCCCATGGTGAGAGAGGAGCTGTCCCTTTGCAGCTCATGGAGGGCAACGGTGGAGCTGAGATTTATTGGCAGCTTGTGGAGGACCCACACCAGAGAGGTGGCTGTCTCCGGAGGGCCCGTGACTCTGGGGAGGTGGCATTGCAGCAGCATGTGCCTGTAGTTCTGCTGCCATGGAGGAGACTGTTCCTGTAGGCATTTGTGAAGAGCTGTGGCCTTTGGGAAGGACTGGAGAAGTTTGTTAGGGACTGTATCCCATGGGAGGGACCCCACGTTGAGGCAGGGGAATAGTGTGAAGCATCATCCTCCTTTGAGAAGAAAGAAGTGGCAAAGACTATCTATCTCTGATGGACTGACTACACCCCTCATACCCTGCATGACTGAGCGAGAGGAGGTAGAGATATCTGGAGCAGGGAGCTAAGCCCAGGAAAAGGGGAGGGGTAGGGAAAGGAGATCTTAAAGGGCTGGTGAGTTTTTTTCCATCATCCTGCTCTGGATTTGCTTTACGTTTGTTCATTTCTAGTTGGCAGTAGATTAAACTGATCTTGTTTTCTTCCCTAAGTTGAATCTGTTTTGCCTGAAACCATAATTGGCAGTGAGCCCTCCCTGCCTTTGTCTTGATCTACAAGGCCCTTGGTTATCTTCTCTCCTGACATCTTACTGCGGCCTCCACCATCCTATGGGAAGTGGGTTTATGAAGGGATAAGCAAGAGGCAGCATGGTGCTTCATTGCTGGTTGGGCTTGAACCATGACACCATTGTTGAGCGTGCAGTCAGAAGCAGCATGTTTTTCAACCTTCCTTAGGCTAAACAGGCCTCATCTGTTTTCATTGGTTTCTGTAGCATCAAGGCCATCTGGTAGCACTTCAAAGACAGATGTCCTTATGCCTGTCAGTTGTTGTCACCAGTGCTAGAGCCAACTCTTCCCCTGTAGCCTCTTCAACATCCTCACTATCTCAAGTGAAGTCCTTTTCTGAACTCCAAACTTGCTGGCCTGTTTAGTGACCAGAGTTTGTCATTTCCAGCTCTTCTTTACTCTCAGCTTTTCCTTCAGCTAAGAGTAGAAACTTTGTTAGGGATTTCTGTTTTGATTTCCTTCCTGCTCTAAATATATTTGAGTTTGGCTCAAAATTGTTAGACTGCACCCACTCTGTTTGTCTCTTTCATCTGGAAGATGGCACATGCCTCCATCCTCCCACCTACAGGCAGGCTCTCTTCTATGTCTGATTATCTCAGACCAGAGTTTAGTAAGCCTTAACTTCATTTGCACCTGCCTCTCCGACCACTGCTTTTTAATGGTGCATTTTAATTTGTGCAGCTTCGCACAAAGGTGGGAGTACTGACTAAAGTAAAAACCAGCTTATTTCCCAGCCTGCAAAGTTGATTTAGCCACTACTTCCACCAAAGGAAGTATTCATCAAACTCTGCCTCACATTAAAAAGTAAATCCCTCCTGTTAAGTGACACATACCCTTCCTTTTGAGTACTTGGTCAGTCCTTTGTGCCATTGCTGGTATCGATCCCTAACTTCACTAGTCCTCTCTTCTAAACATTTTGCTGATGTCCAACAAAGTTGACCAGCTGTGCTTTTTTAAGTTGCTGCTATGCCATTCTTTAAGTCTGTTCCACTTGAGTGCAGCCAGCAAATTTCAGGGGCCCTCCAATGTTCCACTTCTTGAAGGTGTCTCAACCTCGGGCATCATGCAGCAGGTTACACATACACTGTGATCCTTAGTAAAACAGAAATGTTTTGAGATCAATTAGAATATTTAAGCTGCACAGAGCTATCCCAGGCAGTTATGTATAACTCAGTCCTTAATTCTTTTTAATTTTCAACCCAGTGTAAGAAATTAAATAATTTTTGATGGAGTGGGAAGTAAAGCCTTTTCATAATACTTTTTCTAGTCCTGCTGAGCCTTATTAGTATAGTTAGTGCTCTTGTATTTATAATTCAAGGTGACTACTCATGCATTTGATGTTACTGTTTCAGTAAAATATCCTCATAATTAGATATTTTTCTGCACTGGAGCACAGATCTTGTAATCCAATCTGTATAGGTAGCCACTACCAACAAAAAGCCCCATGCATGTCAAAGATTTCTGTTGTTCCACTGACAGGGCTATAGTCTGGATCTTCGATCATCTAGTATATGAGTGAGACAAAAGATTTACCAGAAGTCTTTTGGAATAGCACAGTGAGCTTTTAGCTGCATGAAAGATGAGTCAATCCAACAAACCTGTCTTTGGATAGCTCTGTTCTGTAAAGCAAACATCAGAGACCAGATCCAACTTGCTCATAACAAAAGCCATTTACCTCCCAGATCTAGAGTGTATGGGACACATCTCAGATCAGAACTGAAAACGCACAGCATTTCTTTGCTTCTCACAGGGATTAGGACACAGATCCACAGTTTTAAACATTTGCAGCAGCTAATCAGCAGCAAAGCAAAACAAAAAGAAAACCAAACCCTGAAGTCTTTCTGTTGTTCTAGTTGGTAAATAAAATATCATATTTGGGGTTAATCCAGATTATGCATGAAAATTTTCAGCCTTGAATAGATTTCAGGGGGTTTTGTTTTGCATATGTATTAATATCTTTATTTGTTTCAGCAGCCTCCATGCATTTTTTCAATTACATTTTTAGGCCTCATTGGCAGAGCATGCCTTCAAGAGTTATTAATAAGCTACAGTATCCTAAGTGTTGAGTCACTATACAATCTTTTAAAATTATAATCTGTGTTCTACTTTCAGGTTTAAATGCAAAAGGAAAGGTGTTTCTCTTTGCAAAAATCTCTTTAAGATTCACCATTTAAGAAAGCAAAAATAAACTTTATAAAATCTGCCAAATGCTTGCTGTTTGTTGCAGTAAAAGGACTGTACATTTTTAATATGATCATGTCCTCATTTTTATTTCTTATTTTATTAACAATAAACACCAGCAATAATAGAATTTATATATAGTAGGTATAACTAGTTTATATCCAATCATAAGGAAAATTAACAACCTAATAAAAAGCATATTATTATTACATTATTAAATCAGTAAATAGGCTCTGCTTATTGTTAACGGAAACAGGTTGCATGCAATTATTTTCCAAACTATTATAATATAGAACTCAAACTTACTTGTTTTTATTATATTTACACATAGCAAAGCAGAACATGTACTTTCTTGCCAAGAAATTTCATATCTATTTTACTGGGGAAGTGTTTTTGAAAGCTTAGATGTCTGTAAGCCATTCCAGTGAAAATTCACTTTCTTTTTATTGATCTAGAGGTTTTCAGTTGTTCAGAAAAATCAGGGCACTGCAAAAATTTTAGCACAGTAGGAAAAGGAAACAGCAGGTATGGTCACATTATTTATGAACTGCATAATAAAATAAGCCTGATGTTGGCTCAGCTTTCATTTTGGCATTTCATAAAAATGGCTATAAATGATAGTACTGCAGAAAGATAATTTAGGCTTTGCTTGGTTTTATTTTTTTTAAGAAGAATAAAAAATAAGTAGCTTTACAGTAGTAAAGCTGCAGTGGTGGAACCTTGTGCAGAAGAGAGAGGAAGGCATGTTGATCAGCTTCATGTTGCACGTTCAGATACCTGATAGAACAGCAAAGTGCTAATCCTTTCCTGTGCGGCACAGGAAGATATCACTTTCCTCAATATGAGAAGTATAATGACAATTCAGAGCCTGGTGCTGGTAATTAGGAAGCTAGAGGAACTGATTGACAAGGAAATGGCATTGATTAAAATTTGCATTTAGAGCACTTTCTCTAAGAGGATCACAACTGCTGTCTTAGTGTTAGACCTGCATTTTCAAAGGCAAGTATTAATGGGATGCTCTACTCCCATGGCTGCCAGTAGTCAGCAGTTTTTCTGAGCAGGTGTTTAACAAAGCCAAAGCCTCCTGAACACCCTTGTACTAAATACTCCATGAGGGTGTGCTGGAGATGTAGCTGAAGCAATAGACACATTGCTTTTATTTATGAAAACTCTCGGGCAGCCACTTCCCTTTGTTTCCAGACAGATGCCCCAGATTTAAACAGCTCAAAGGCACAAATGAAGTGAAAGGAGTGAAGGGTCATTAGGATTGTATATAGAGACTACTGGCAGTTCAGCAAATTATGTACCTTGGAACCTCTAACTGAAAAACAAAACAAGCTCTCTAGCACTACTTGTCCCAAAACCTCATCCAAAAGAATTAAATAAACTTTGACTGAATATGAATGCACAGCAACAGATGAAAGCACGCACGAAGTGGCTATTGAGAGGTTTGGATGCAATAAGAGGGAGTTGCCATTCAAAGGGTAGATGCGTGAGCCACTGGCTGAAGAGTTACATCCACCACTAAAGGGGCATGATAAAAGTGAAAGGAAGAATATTTCAGAAAGGGGAGATGCAGATGTATGATTCAATATAAGATATATCCACAGCCCCAAAATGGGGAGTGAAAGCCATTGAGAACTTTCCATGTTTTTCCTAAACACTATTGGGAAGACAAACTTGTCTACAAAACGGATGAATTTGAGAAGGGCCTGGAGAAGATATGACATGATTTGGGAGTCCCAATAGTGTCACCATAACACTTCGTACACTAAGCAAAGACCAGAACTTTAAGAAAATGAGAAGAAAGAGGAGGAAATAGAAGAGGAAAGAGAAAAAAAAATAAAAGAAGAAAAGGGAAAAATCATTAATTTAGAGAGCAGCCAAGCTTCTGACAGATTTATGCCATACATGTCATGCTCCCTTGGTTTCTCTTACCCTTGCTCTCTTCCTCCCATCAATAAATACTTCCATTTCCTCCCGTGTTCCTACCCTGATTATGCAGAGTTGTAGTACAAATGTTAAGTTTAAGTTTGAGGTGAGCAGAGAGTGAATGAGAGGGCCTGGAGCAAAGGGCAGGAGAAAAGGTAAGGGCCCTCCTGTCGATGGTACCTAGATTGGCAGGTCATCAGGATACAGCAGATCTGTGTGCAGCTTCTAAGTATACAAGTTAGGAGACAAAGTAGACTGAATAAATCTCAGTGACTCATAGAGGTAGGATAGGATGGAGAGGCTATCCAAAATCAGCATATGGAGCTCATTGAGAAGAGATAAATATTGCTTTTATTTTGAAGCGGATTCATGTGGGTCATTGCTCTAGTGAAATATATACTTCAGTAATAATTTTCAAATCTCTCAGATTCTCATCATTTAACCATTGTTAATTATTTAGCAATTACACTGATGAAAGGTTAAAAATTATCCCAGAGGCATTTCTTCAGTCAGGGGAAGGAGAAATAGTTTAAAATGAAATTCTTGCAGTTGGTGCTTAATGGTAATGACATGCTATTTTTATTTTATTTGAAGTAACAGATGATTACTTAGAATCTTTAGCATCGGAAAATGGGCTAGAAATGTATGGTGATCTAAATAACAGGCAAGCATTCTCTGATGTTAGGTTAGTACGTGGCAGAGGCCTTTACAGAAATTCAGCTTTACAAGTTAATATCGATGAAAACCAAAAACCACAACATGAAGTTTATATGTCAGGGCCCGGATGTAAAGTGGGCAGAGACTACAGGTAGAAGTGTTAAAAGAACCTTTGCCTTTCTGAGGAAGAACAAAGTGTATTTTCACATATTACTAATACAGTAAGTCATGCATATTTAAACAAAAAGTGAAGTTAAGTGAAGTCAATAGTGGGTGCGGTTTCTTCCTAAAACCATACCTGAACGATCAATAACTTCTGTTGCTTTTTTTTTTCTTGTAATTTTTTTAAATTTAGCATAGTTTAAAGTTAACTGCCACATTTGAATGTCCCATCAGACATTTCAGACTGCAAAAGTGAAAGTTCGTTCTATTCAATTTCTCCCACAAGCAACAGCTAGTGTCCAGGGTAGACACAGGAGCATATATTTCATGCTTTCTTCCTCTGTTTAAAGGCAAATTGGAATACATGAGATAAGACTTATGCCTCAAATTCAGAGCAAGGAACCATCTGAAAGTCATCAAGAGTCTTGGTGAAGTGTATCCTGGCAAGCACTCACACTTAGATTGAGGCAGGTGTTTTATGAGCACCTTTACCAGTTGCATCCCTGACAGCACAGAGAGGGATGTGGGAGGATGCAGCCTGCTCACACTAATTGATTTCAGCTTGCCAATCACTTGGTGTCTTCCCAATGCCTCATTTGAGATGTTAAAGTCTTCACTGAAAGACAAGCTATTCTTTCGAGTATGGCAGAAGCATTTAATATAACGCTGCATGCTGTAATCAATTTTGAGGCAATTGATAACCTTATATTGGTTAGAAATAGCTAGTAGCTAGAGCATGTATTTAAGCTGTGATAAGGAGACAGATACCAGCACACATAATTTAGGTAACAAATTTGAAGATTCAACAATGCCCTGCAGTATACAGAAGCATGGCAGCATATAGAACTTCTCACACTTTCCTGGGTATTTATTAGGGCTAAATATCCAACTGTTAACTGTAAAATACATCAGGAAATACCATATTTATGAGATGGGAGAATAAAATCGTTCTGTCAGGCTTTTACTGACAGCAAACAGGGATGAGTTCAAACTCCAGGAGTTTCTAATAAACACCAGCTTAAATATATACCCTGAAACATGGAAATATAAAACTGAGTTAATTATTCTTATTTATAAATGGGAGATGAACCAAACAGTAAACCAATATTTCACTGAAGAGGTGGAGGAGGAAGTGGAAACAAGGAAATAAGGTAGTATGCAATGCATAACCTCTCCTTTCCAGAAGTGCAAGTTTATGATATATAGTCACTTTCTTTCATTTCTTGTGCCGAGTCCTGTAGCTATTTCTCTCATCATGTAGTAACACCTCAGTCTTGCAGGTTATTACTGTCAGATTTATGTAAATGTGTTACCTATGCCGATGAGCAACAAAGCCTCCAGATCCTAAAGCTCCGCAGTTCCAACGCTGATCGTCATTTGCTGTTCTCTGCTGATGTCTCTAGCCACTTGCCTCAGCTGCCCCATTGCTCCAAAAGACCTTTGTAGCTCTAAGCTCTTCACATGAGTAATCACTGCAGCTCTGCTAATGGCACCTCTCCTCTCTTCCCTCTGCTCTCCATCAAGAGGGCCTGTAACACACAGGTCTGCACAGAGGTCTTGGCTACTCAAAAGAGACTTATTAAATACACTTCCAATCTTGCTTTGTCAGTCTACAACTTTTGCGCCTGTCATGGTTCAGGCCCATCTGGGAACAAGGGACCACGATCAGCCAGAAGTAGCAAAGGCCTTTGGAATGCCCAAAGGACAGGGAAGTCTCAATTGCCACTTATGGCCCCAGGCAAAACAGGCAAGATTACTCAACTTGGGGAAGAAAGCAGAAATTAATTTAATCCACTAACAACCAAAAACCTAAACCCCGAAAACATAACAAACAGAAAATGACACACAGTGGTACAATGATGAAGAGCACAACCAGCCCTTTAAGATCACCTTCCCTTCACCACTCCTCTCTTCCCCAGCTCAGAGCCCTGGTCCCAATGTCTACCTTCTCCCCACCTGAATGGCTCAAGGGGCAGGGAATGCGGGTTTCAATCTTTTCCTGATGGCTCTTACCATTTGTCTCTCGTCAATGCAGACGGGCTCCTCGCCAGTCCTCCGTGCTCCAGTACAGGGTCCATCACAGGCTGGACATCTCTACACAGGCAGCTCCCACATGCATTCATACCAAGGGCTGCGGCTCCTCTCTGCCTCTCGTGTGGGTCTCTGGGGCCTGGAGAGAGCCATGGCCGCCTTCTGACACATTCTCCTGCTCACCTGGGCACATTCACCCGGAGCTGCTGGTGGCTCTCAGTCTTGCCATTGCCCTCCATGGGTTGCAGGGGCACAGCTGTGTTTTTGCCACAGGTTGCAGAGGGGTCTATGGTCCATTGCTCCTCCTTCCTTCCTGCTTCTCTGACTGTGGTGTTCACATGGTCACCTCCATCTTGTACCACTCTTACACCTCTTCTTCTGGCTCATATTTCCCTTCTTAAACAGTGATGGCAGAGGCACCAGATTGGCCTGGCCAGGCTGGAGGTAGGTCCATTTCAGAGCTCGGGGATGTTTTGAGAACTGCTTACTTGGATCAGCCTGCCCCTGTTACCAAGCAAAAAGTGTCTCCACACAAACCCATGACAGCATCCCAAATCACATTTATGTGAGATGATTTGCCCGGATGTATGTTCAGTATTGCAACTGCACAATTGCACTCATGTTAATGTCTGCTTATCACAAAGAGAAATATCTTACCTGTAACAGCAGCAGCAAACTGTGTCTAAGTAGACGCTTTGTTCCAGTCCTGTTGCCAGATGTCAAAAAAGTCCTCTTCTTCTTCTGGCAGGCCATGGCCGTTGGGATTACATTTGTTTAAAATGAGAGAAAATTGTAGGCAATCTTGCATGTTCTTTCTTGAAACAGCAAAAGAAGAGATAGAATAAATGTTTTGACTGAAACTTTATGTGAGCATAAACTGTGGTGTAGATTAAGAATTCATTTTGATCATAATAGTAGGCAGAGCTTATAATTACATTTCATTTCTTTTAATAGATACTTCCTGCTGTGCTTATATGAACAGGGCCATTCCTTTTAAGCTGAATTGTTTGTCTGTATTCCCCTGTGATTTAGAACATTCAGGACATATATATCTGAACTGCACCATAACTTTCTGTTTCAGTTTTTGTTTGTTTCATTTTTATTCCTGCACTGACCGAACTGTGCTCTGCCACTAGTTCCAAGGTGATTATACCATGTCTTCCCATTCCAAGAGGACAAGTATGTTAAATACCCTAAGTTTCTCAAAGCTCTGATGGATATTTTTTAAGTTCTTGTCTACTTCTTTTCATGGTATTCATCAACCATGAACTTATCCCTTATTCTTATTGTCATTCAAAAAATCTCCACCAATTTTCACACCATTCCCATTTGTGGGGTGGAGGTTTTTTATATTTTTCATGGTATAGTTTGTTTGGGCTTTTTGAGATATGATATCTCTAGAGTGGGAGCAATTGCTCATTGTCTGGGAGATGTTATATATTCATAGTCAGTTGTAAGTAGCAGTGTACTTCTGGGATCATCTAAAGCACATATGGGTGCACTCAGTAGTTTCTATTGAGGTTTTTACATTATTGAATTGATCTATGTAAACCTGTGGTGGAAGTCATCTTCCAACCAGCAAAACAGCAGTACCTGCTGAGAGGCTTCAAGGGTGAAATAATATGCCTACAATTAACCCCATTTATTAGGGCACAGAAAGGAATGAGCCCATACTTCAGGGGAAAAAAAAATGATCCTGTTGAGTCAAGTCACTCTTTTTTTGGGCTCTGTTGTCTTATAACTTGGTATCCATGTGTCTCTGAAGATATAAAAGCCTCCCAGATTAGTAGGGCTGGAAAACAGGAGAGCCATCAAGGCAGTCAGTACTGAAGTCCTCTTCCCCACATCCTGATACTCTTTACAGCTATATTGGAGCAGATTTGAAAGTATCTTCTCAGACCCAGACTACTGTTTAAACACAAATTGCTAGTCAGTGCTTTGAAAAAGATGCTATGTGCTGCAAGTGGCTTTTAATCAATTTCTCTCTCCTTGCACACTCTATTCAGCCAATATTTTCTACTTGTCTCCCAACAAGTAAAGCTTGGCAATCTTAACAGTACAGAATGGGGCTAAACTATTTCAAATGCTTCAAAGATTTCAATTATTCTCCTTATGCTTCTGAAATGATGAATGTTTTTGATAACAGGGTTGCACTAATATGGCTGGAGCAGGCGTGCATGTACCCACATCTCTGTAGACAGCTATAACTGAAGGCAGGAGCAGAATCACCAATGCTCTGCTGATCACAGTGCCCAATCAATAATCCATGCCTCCAAAAGCCTCACAAGCTACACAATACATCTTGAGGGTTGACAGCTGGCAAGTGGTATGCTAGCAGTGGGATGCCTCAATGCAAATCTGGTTTTGGAGAATTTGGAATACTTGGAGTTTAATTTTTAAAAGCATCTAATTGGTATCCACACAATAGAATTCTGAAATTTTGAAAGGTAATTTGTTGGATGCAGTCATTTGTATTGCTTCATCTCTATAAAAAATTGTTTTTCCTAAAAGGAAATAATCTCTAGTTCAAAATAACCCAGAACACATTCCTCAATGTCATTAAAAGGATTAAAAATATACATAAGATTGTCCTACAGCCTATAAGGAGCAAAGTCATTCATGCCAGAAGAGTTGTTAAACTGTGTCTACTAAATAAAAGTATGAATGACAGAGATGTAGTTACTTTGTAAATGTCCTTCAGACTCACACATTTGTCACAAATCTGATTTAGTAAAAATCAAAGACAGATGGAAAAGAGAGAAACACATTGTGAGCATCTAAAAGGCAAAGCATTTTTCAATTTGGCCACATGCAGCCTCATCTTACAAAGATCCATGTCACTGTGCATCAATGGCACATCAAGGCTTCATGGTTTGTGATAATATAGCTTTATCAGAAAGCCTTAGACAAATAGTATGAAACATTAACTGAGCACAGTGTTAGGTATGTTTTTTATTCATTTCATAATTTGTTAATTTGTATTCACTTTCTCATTTTCAAATTTTTCTCTCGTTTTAGTCTTGTTCCTCATACCATTCTCTATTTGTCCTCTGCATAAAGGGGTCTGTATCTGTATGATCCAGATGTTGCCTCTATTGCACAATCTTTCTTTCCTCTCTCCTTTTCCTTTTTCTTTTTACACCTTTCCTCAAATTTCTTCCTTTGTTTCCACATCTCTCCTTCCCTCACGCTGTTTTTTATCATTTGATTATTTTTATCATTTTATCATTTTTCCCCTGCATCCTAAGTCGCATAGAGATGCCAATTTTTTAGCCCCTTGAAAAATATTTCCTTCTTTGCCAGCTATCTTTGTGTATTGGTCTCATCTACATCTAATTGCTTAGATGATAACTCATTGTTAGATAGTAGAGGCCAAGCACACACTGCTAAGTTGAACTCACATATACAAACAAAGAAAACTCCAATTATGTTCTTCAGCTGTGGCTGATTAACACCACACTGATTAGATTTTAAGGGCAGACTCCTGATAAATGCAAGAAGTCCTCCTGGACATTTTTTACCAGTTCCTATTTGTTTGTAGTCTCCATAATGCACTCACAAATTTTTCTGCTCAATGCATCATCTCCCTGAAACTACAAACATTTCTACAAATATGTTTGCTGATGGAATAACAGCCACAAGCAATTCAGATAACACTCAATTAGCAGGAGGCTGCAAATAATATACTTGTCAGACAACTTCCAGTCTAACTCTTTTTCTCTGAATGTTCAGGGCAGAGAATATATTTGTTTTTCCTCCTCTACTTTTCTGTGATTTGCATTTGAATTTGCTAAGTGCATTACAATGTCCTATTTATCTTGGACTGCAGCATCAAGATCTTTGTTCATCTTACTCCCTCCAGGAATTTCCCAGGCAAGTGCTTCTCCGATGCACCTATTTGTTAAATGAAGACAAAAGATTTCTCTAATGCTTAAAAGTAGAGATTGTCCTTAGAGAAAGCCAAAACCTTTCTGAAGAATAATTTTCTGGATACAATTCAACAGAATGTCATTGTTTATGTGAATATGTGTTAGCAAGAAATAAAAGCTTCAAAGCATTTAAGCTCTCTCCTAGATAGAGTCATAGAATCGTTTCAGCTGAAAGAGACCTTTAAGATCATTGAGTCCAGCCTTTGTCCCAGCCCTGTGAACCACTAGACTATTTCCCTAAATATAACATCCAAACGCTTCAAGGACCGTAACTCCCTGGGCCGCCCATTCCAACACATGACAACCCTTTCAGTAAAGAAATTCCTCCTCATATCCAGCCTGAACCTCCCCTGGCACAATTTGAGGCCATTTCCTCTTATTCTATCGCTTGTTACTGGGGAGAACAGACCAACCCCAGCCTCACTACAACTTCCTTTCAGGTAGTTGTATAGAGTCATAAGGGCTCCTCTAAGCCTCCTTAAAAAAACAGCCTCAGATCTCTCAGCCGTTCCTCATATGAGACGTACTCCAAATCCTTTGCTAGCTTGGTAGCCCGCTTCTGGATCCTCTCCAGCACTTCAATGTCCTTCTTATAGAGAGATACCCAAAACTGGACACAGTATTCAAGTTGCAGCCTCACCAAAGCCAAGTACAGTAGAATTATCACCTCCCTGCTCCTGCTGACAACATTGTTCCTGATACAGGCCAGGATGCCATTGGCCTTGGCCACCTGGGCACACTGCTGGCTCATGTTCAGCGATCTGTCAACCAACACTCCCGGGTCCCTCTCTGCCTGGCAGCTTTCCAGCCACTCCTCCCCAAGCCTGTGGCACTGCTGGGGGTTGTGGCCCAAGTGCAGGACCTGGCACTTGGCCTTATTGAAACTCCTGGCATTTGCCTTGGCCCAGCGATCCAGCCTATCTAAATCTCTCTGGAAAGCTTCCCTGCGTTCAAGCAGATCAACACTTCCACCCAGCTTGGTGTCATCTGCAAACTTACTAAGGGTGCATGTTGTCCTCTCATCCAAATCATTAGTAAAGGTGTTAAACAGGAGTGGCCCCAGTACTGAGACCTGGGAGACACCTCTTGTGACTGGCCACCAACTGGATTTAACTCCATTGACAACGATTCTTTGGATTCAACCATCTAAAACCAGTTCAATGTATTTCAGGGTTCTCATATACCTTTATTTCAAACCCTCACCTAGAATTTCAGGAATCACTAAATGTGTTCCCTGAGGGTCTGTAAAAATTGTTCCCAACTTCCAAGCAGTAGATTCTTGGTGATGGGGAGCGATTTACCATTATTAGAGAAACACAGCAATGCCTTTATGAAGATGCATAATATATTCCCTTAAGCTAGTGGTAGAAATAGTTCATTATTTTGATGCCTCACTCAGTGTAAAGAGTATGTAGCAGGTATATATTGTTTTAGTCACTTCTCTGGCTGGTGCATGGTTTTCATTGTGTAATGCCATCCAAAAGGGGTCACAGAGAAGTTTTAGCCCCTTGAGAATGCTGCTTGAGACTCTTCTAGTTCTGTCAGCGATTTCCACTTCAGATCTGTTTAGCTCTGTGAAAAATCAAGCCCTTGCAGTTACTGTCTTCAGCTTCTGGAAGAACCTTCAGTTTGTTTGGAGAAGGACTCTGAACTGAACTCTACATTAAGCTCAGCTTCTCTATCCATACCAGTTTTTAATTTGCTTGCTATTATGATGACACAAAAGCATCAGTGGGGAAGTGCTGAGTTGAAAGTTGATGCAAATAAGGTTTCTGAGGGCTGCCTTTTCCCCATGTGCCAATAGCTAAGAGCAGAGAGCACTTTATTCTCTGTGGTTTTACCTCATCAAGAGTCCTGTGTAAACAGCTTCTGCAGATGGGTTAGCTCTTTACCCATTATTCTCCATTTCACCAAGACATGATGGTTCTGAAGATCCAGGGCATTGGGCTTAAATGAGGTTTTATTAAATAATATTTTTCTATTTTAGAGTAATACCCAGCAGAAGGAAAAACAAGCAATAAATCAAAAAATGACAGGAGGTAAGATTCCCACAGCTGCATCCAAGTGTTTTTTAAAATCTTCAGATTATCTCTGCAGACTTACCACATGTTGACAATACTGTGCAGAGTTGCAGAGTTCTTTGGCTGAATCACTCTATTAGCAGATGCTCTATGAAAACGAAGAAGTTTCTATTGATTCAAGATCAAGAAAGTTCCATCAATACTTACCTCTTACTGACTAGTCCAAACAGTGCCTCCAAGATTTAAGCTGTTCTACTGCAGTTAAATTTGAGTGCATTCTCTTGAACTTCCTAAACCATGTATACATGCTTACTTTCCTTCCTTCCCTTCAGCATCCCCAGGAGACATCCTCCTCAGCATCCTCCTTACCTTGATCAGTCACCTACAAGACTCAGAATCAGCTGGGGCATCCTGGGCTGAAAAAACAGACTTATTGCCACATTGCTTTGCACATTTTAGTGGCATGTCTGTGAACAGTAGTCTCCACACTTCTTTGGGAAAGAAAAAAAGGTGATTCTGGTGATTCTGCTTAGTGCAATACCGTGACACATGATTCTTTTTTTTTTTTTTTTAATGTCATTTCCATAGTTATTCTTTTCAATACTGTTTTCACTCTGTAGCCTCTTCACTAAACATAAGCCGTGAGTCTTTAGTTGCAAGTGTTTCTTAAGCCCACTCATTCTAGGGCACCAAGTCTTTTCAGATGCATACATTCTTTTTCCCACTCTATAAAAACATTGAGATTACTAGTTGTTTCATTTAATCTTATCTTTTCCAACACACTAACTCTGTATTTGAAAGTATTTAAGAAACAAGTATGTTAACAAGTAAGTTAAGAAACAATTTACAAGTATTTAAGAAACAAGTATTTAAGAAGCAAAGTATGGCTCTATGCAATGAGCTGCACTCATTCTGGACCAGATGCAGACTGAGTCTTTTGGATTTATAGACAGTTCAGCCTGCTGATATTTGCACCCTATTGTCTTGCACAATATATTGACATATCCTCCCTCAACAGGTACTGTTGCGACTATACCTGCACATAGTAGTCCTTTACCTGGACAGGAGCCTCCTCTTCTTGCTCCACTTCCAGAGTTGCTTTTCTATTGTGGTCTCCATACAGCAGCCATCTTCATTTTTCCGTATTTTTAAAATCTGGACTGATGGTTAGCTCTATATCTGGGAGCATTTCCTTCAATTTCTGGGAGCATTTCCTAGGCAATTCCTAGCCCAGGTTCCTAGTCTTTGCTCCCTTCCTGCGCAAAGTGAGTGCTGCATAGGGTGAGACAGCTGGTGCATCTTCCAGATGCAGCTGTGTAGCTTCTGCTGCGCTCCCTGATGGCTGCCTGCCTCTTACCCCACTCTCAGCAATAGGGGATGATTTTTCTTAGAAATACTCTTTATTGAATTTATTAAATATGGCAATTACCACTAACTATTAGCCATAGCAAAAAGATGTACCTACACACTAATCTGAGCCATAGGAATTAATGGGAATATGAGTCTCCTGCTTAGAAGATTTATCATAATGGAGTGATTTTAATCCCTCTTGAGCAAAACTGGATTTAAGCTGGTTTAACCAATACACGAAAGTGTCTGTAGCTAATTAGCACGACTTTGCAGTATCCAGACTCCAAAAAATATTAATGTGCTGTCCTAAAGAATGAGCTTTATGTTCCCAAATCATACATTTATTAAGTCAAGATTTGACCTTTTTGGAGATTAAATGGGCAAATGTCTTCACCCTGCAAACAGAGGCAAAAATCAGTCTCCTGCAAGCACACTCTAAAAGGATTCAAATGCCACATCCTACTGTTAATGGACACATTTGATTAAGGTAAATACAAAAACCCAAAATAAATGGGACCTTCTTAACCTAGCTAAAATAAATTAAATATTAACACAATATCCACATCTTTAAAATGCCGTGTATCAGTTTTGAATAATGTTAAGAATTACAACTCTTCTGTTCTTCTTACACTGAGTCTGTCTCTATATAATCACAGCTAAAAACCTACATTAAAATACTGCTGCAGGTATGAAGTCAAATACACTCAAGTAACTGCTAAAATTAATAATTCACTGACATATATGCATTCTTCTGTTTTCCTTCCAAATTAATGATCAATAGGATTTTAATTATTATACTTCACACCAAACAGCACAGTTCTCTACGTAAAGGACCAACTGATAACTGAGATAGCTGTTAAACTTCGTATGGACCAATCAGTAAATAACCGCATGCCACCTCACCTGCTACAGGGTGATGTGAAACAGGCACGTCTTGCTTAGTGTGGAGATTCCTGACTTCCAAGAGCCCAAGGAGGTCTGTAGCACTCAGGGAACTGAATTCAGAAAGGACAACTGCAATATATGAATAACATAAACCCAACTTGCAGGGAGCCATGCAAATTTATCGAGACATCATTTTGCCATGATAGGCACCTGCTTTATATTCCCATAAAACATTGGCTAAAGCTGTGGAGTACAAAAGAAAAGGGACAGAAACGTTATATCCTGGCTAGTGATAAGACTCATGATCTACTCAGAAATGTTTACAGAAACTGATAAAAATCCAATTCCATGATCTTTTGACCTATGCTGTTTTAGCATAAGTATGCTGTGAAGAGAGTCTCTCCCATGTCAGCTGCACCCAGGTGTGACAAGAATGCCTGTATGTCATATCTGAAGGGTATATAAATCTCTGGGGAGAAGTGGTCCTGTGGTGGTTGATGCTACTAAAAAAAAAACATTCGAGAATAATCTACTCCTTTCAAAATTCTTTCTAATATCAGCTAATATAATGTATATAAGGCTGCAAAATTAAGGATAATAAAAAAGCATCAGGGCATCATTAATTTGACCATTATGTTAATTTTATTTAAAGATATTTTTACTTTAAAAAGTAAAGACCACCACAGTAATCAGATATGCCTATAATACATTTGCAGCAATGTTTCTACAGTTACTTAGCAACCAGTAAGATTTTTATTTCCTGACAGAATTAAAAAAATTAAATCTTGTAAAGGAAGAGAAAAATTGCAAGCAAATTGAGTTGAATGAAAAAAAAAAGCAAACACCATATTAACATTCAGTGTGCATAATAACACAGAAATGTCTTTGCTCTATGAACCAGCAACTGTTGCACAACATTAAGGCAACTTCTGTTATTAAAAGCAAAGGTCAATCTAACTTAAATTTTTCTACCATTTAAATGTGTTATCTACCATTTTATGACTATATCCTCATCTCCGTTTCATAATACAGGCAGAAAGAGGCAATAAAAGGAAAAATGACTTAAAGTTTGACTGTATCTCTTGCGCTAAGAGAAGGCAACGTCAGAGAGAAGAATTTGCAGGGAGCCAAATTCTGCTCCTGTATTCAATAAGAATAATCACAAATGTCCATGGAGAAAGCACAGAGGCAAGTCTATGGTTCCCATCCTAGCTGGCCAGGAGGTTTCATGCACACTATCAAAAACTACTCATAGTTGGATAGACGCATGCTCCCTTCTTCCTTGACGGAATCACTCTCCTTCTTCACTGCTCCCTATCAGATCAATCAGGATTTAGAAATTTCTTTGATTAACTTTAAAAGATGAAGATTTAATGTATACTCTGGCCTGGAGCAAACATAATGAAATTTCTATATGTTGACATATCAAATGTAACTTTTTGGCACAACTCTCATTATTTTGGAAGGAGCAAATCATATTCTGAAGGAAATTACTTAATTACTAAGAGTAACTATGCTATGAATAAGCACTTAAATTCTCAGCAGGAGGTAATTACATTTACGGCAGTCTGGAAAATTTAGCACTGCAGTTTTCTTTATAAGACATCAATGTTTCATCAGTGTGCCATAACATATATTACCTTCCAAGGCTATAAGAGTCTTAAGTATAACATACCAGAGAGCAACCTTCACTTCTGTACTTAATAATTACATTATTTTTTATGTTACATTTCAGCATAGGTACTGGCAGTTACAATTTATTGAGCATTTTCTGTGGAATCAAATGAATCAAAATAAAAAAAAAAAATTAGGGAGTTTATTTTATTTCATGTTTTTCAGTGACATACCCTTTCACTCATAAAACTCCTTGAGCTTTGTTTTTGTATTTGTTTGGAGATAAAAAATATTTCAGGACAAAACATGCCCTGAAACTTTGTTATTCATATTTTTCAAAGCCTTGTAACAAAAATCCAAAGGATTCTCTCACAGTGCTCGATGTGTTGCAGGTGTGACACCATCATATTCTGCATTTCTATAAAACAAGTTTTTCCTGTCAAATTCAAGAGAGGAATAAAAGGGTCTTGTCTCAAGTACCAAAAACCGAGAAAAAAGAAAGTAAAAAAGTGGTTGTGAGTTGGGGTTTTGTTGATCAGAAATTTCAGTTAAGCATCAAACATTCTGAAGGAGAGCATGTCCCCACAAAAAAGCCACGTTGGATGTTGGCATCAAGAACATGGCTGCTGTGCCTCATTATTGAAGCCTGTTTTCCCTGAATTTCTTGTATTTAATATCCCTTTCTTTGTACAGCAAATGTTGTGCTTTTTTAAATTATTATTTCTGTGTGTGGTGTTTAAAGTTTCTCAAGGGTACAAATTCCCTTTCAAAACACAAGAGACATAGTTATTGTTAGTGTGACTAATGCTGGTTTTGAGAGACCTGTAAAGACTGTAGGCTTTGTGAGGGACACAGGGGCATCATTAGGAGAGGATAAAGTACTGGAGCTGTATCATCATCCTGACCACTGATCTGAAGGACACATTCTATAGGATATGATTTCTCCCTGTTTCCAAGCATTCCGTAGTAAGTAAATATTTTGGCTGATGCTGAATGATGGAAGAGATGTGTTCATCTCAGCCCTGTTCAACCAGCTTGATCTGCATGTTCATTTACACTTGGTACACTTGGCAAAAGGAACCTTCTCCACTAAGAAGTACTCAGCATCAATGTCTGCTTGCTGGGCTGATCCCAGTCTGTCACTGTCAAAGGAGGCTCTCATTGCTCTTTGACTTTAAAAATGGCAGATTCCTTCATAGTTTTTCCTGGAGAGCAGGCAATGCCATACAAAGTTTCAGTGAGCTGGAAAGTTCTTATTTAAAGTAACCAGAGGAGTGGAATGGGACTGCAAAAGCCTAGATATAGATATGTGCATTTTAAGAGGTTCAGACAAGTAGCAATGCATATTCATCTATTTATTCAGTCTTTTGAATGCTGCAAGAATTGTCATGGTGGCAGTGAAGGTTGGAAAGCCTGCCTGCACATTCTCTATAGCAATGGCAAACATGAAAGTATTACTGTCAGCCTGAACAGGGCAGGTTGGGTTCTTCACAATAGGCTCAGCAGCTGGCAGATTGACTTTCAGTGATTATCTTAGACTCATAGACTTCTAGATGCTTGAAAGATCTTTTTCATGATTGCATCTTTATTCATATCATGTATTTGCTGTCCTTCCCACATAATCATGTGAGGGTTTTTTACAGAATTTCTGTTTTCCCTTTTCTTACTTGCAGTTGTAATAATGTTTTATAGAAATCCTGAAAGGCCTGGAAATTCAAATTCTAGTCAAGAAAATAGAAATAGGCCTCCATGTAAAGAAGCAAATAAAGTTCCAGCATCCTAGGACGAACCATGTGCTCTCCCTGAGCTTTTGAAGCATGGAGAGTGGTTTGATTTTCAGGCTGGTATTCTGTCAGTCATGTTTAAAGTGAAGACTTCCTGCAGCTGTTCTTCCCCCACCTTGTTTAAAGATAGAAGTTTATTATCTCTTCTTCACATCTACATGCCTCACTCTAAACTTTTAATTAGGGGAAGGATGTGATAGATTGTTAAACTTCCCTACTTCTCCTTCAGTGATTCATCTTGTTAGTGAGACTTGCTTATAGAGCACATAACTTGAAGAACAGTTTTTCTATGCAATTAGATAAGCAGATTGACCTCTGTCATCAGAAAGCCACAAAAATTACTTTTAAATTGCAGGTCAGGTGCACTTGTGGCCATGCTGAGATGGCTATGCGTGGGTCCTTCTTTGCTGAGCAGGGCAGGTGGAGGAACCATCTGTACTAGCTTCTGCCTGGAAGGTAGGAAGCTTGTTGCCTGTGAACTTGGTGAGCTCTGATGGTGCTCAGTGTTGCAAGATGGCAAGAAATAGATTGAACAGTGAAACCTCTACTGACCTATTTGGGGCCTTCAGGAGGAAGACAGACCTTCAGGCCTCTTACCTAGACAAAAGCCTGTAGGCAACTGGCAGCCAAAGTTAATTTCTAGGCTGGCACCAAAATAGTCTCCTTCAGCCAATCTACTTTTGTGCTATTCACTTCCAAAGCCAAAAAGAGCATGAAAAGCAAATGATAGTACAGCCTGGCAAGTAAGTGTTACCAATTCAATGTATAAAAATTCAGCAGAGCTTTGCTACCCATGAAGCATATAAATTCAACAGCAATGATGGGATTCCCACTTTATTAAATCAAGAAAAGGGAAAAAGCAACAGGACAAGGGGTAATGGGATGAAGCTGGAATATAAAAAGTTCCATTTAAATATAAGAAAAAACTATTTCACTGTGAGGGTGATGGAGCACTGGCACAGGCTGCCCATAGGGGTTGTGGAGTCTCCTTCCTTGGAGGTCTTCAAGAACCGCCTGGACATGTTCCTATGTGACCTGATCTAGGTGAACCTGCTTCTGCAGGGGGGTTGGACTTTATGACCTCTAAAGGTCCCTTCCAACCCTACCATTCTATGATTATATGAATTATCACAATGAGAGATGTGTCCAAACAGCTTGACTTGAGCCAAAACCTGGGTAATAACTGAATAGTGAGACTGCTTTCCAAAGAACCAGCATATAGACACGTAAGCAGTATTACCAGAAGTCTTGTTTTATTTTTAACCAGCCCTGACTAACTTCAAGCCAAAAGAGTCTACATGAAGAGACTTTTCGTATGGCATAGAGGCTCAAGTAGTGGTCTGTCCACAGAAATACCCATTTTACTCTTTAGCTTTCAAAAACTCTTTAGGACAAGCATTACTTCCTCCTATTTATATTGAACTGACAGCATACCAGACAAGTCAATATCAATAAAGAAAAAACAAGTCAGCAAAGTCCTGCTTTTTAACCCTCAGTTCAAATGATCTTTGTAGTAAATATTGTTGCTACTTCTGTGCATTTGAAGTCTGATCAGGGTCAGAATGAATAATATTCTCAAGGACTAAATGAAAGCACTAGGATTTTTCTCCTCAAGTCTGAGTAATAACTTTCCTTCTTGCCTATGGGATTTTCATGAGATTTTAAAAAAAAATCAAAACAACAAAAACAAAAAGCATACTGACAACAAATCACTACTATGAAAAACACTATACTGATCAAACTGTTATTCTTTCACAGACAATGTGCCTGGGTGAAATGTTAGAGATCTCGTGTCAGTTCAATACAAAGAGCAACTCATTCAACTACTCATCAAATATGCATTATACAATTGAGGAAGCTCTACCTTACTTAGTATAGATCCTTCTTTAGAGGTAATAATGTTCTCAATGAAAACCTATTCCACTCCTGTTCCTGTAAATAAAGGCACAATGTAAATGTGACAGACCATTTGGAGAGGTGGCAAGGGAATAGCAGAGGATCTAGTCTTCACAAAATCAATTATTGAGGTCAATGTGATTTTGAAGCCTAATCCCAGTTTTGAAAGGTGAAAGAGCCTCTTCAGAACTGAAAAAAATAAAATATATCAATAAATATTAAAAATGGTTCCTAGTTTCAGAGAAAGGGAAATATTTCCTGGGACAAGTGATTGAGGATTCAAAAAGAGGTCATAACATTGGAGGTACGATGCTTTACTATTTTTGTATCTTATAAAACACAGTGCTAGAAAGCTTAGTGAGCAGGCTTTATAAGCAAGTGAATGTAAGGTGCTGGGTCAAACAAAACATCCATCCTGGCTGAGGGCCACAGAAGTGGTGAACGTTAAAGGAACCTCAACAATTATGAAAAAAGACCAAGACTTATTGACAACTAAGAGCAAGAGGCACCAATTTCAACTAAGGGAAAATGATGACAAGATTTGGTTACTCCAGAAGCCATAGGAAGGACACATATCCACAAAGGCTGGATGGGCAAAAGCAGGCAGGTCTTTCTGAGGAAGAAAGATGCTTTCATGGTACAGTAGTTACACTGAGTGCAACTTTTAGTATTATCAATTAACTTCTATATATTTTTTTAATTAATTTCCCTCCAGATGCCCAAAAGTAGTTTCAATTTATTTGTCATATGCCTGAGCTGTAGGCTTTCTAGGGCAAGATCATGTTTTCTGTGTGCAAGCAGCAGTAAGCACAGTAGAGGCCTGATTGCTGACTAATGTCACTTGAAATACAAATACCAGTAAGAAACACAGGGGTGGAGATAGAGGAGTGATCTAGCCTTACATATAAAAGCTGATAACAGATGCCTGAGCCTCACGCAGAAGTTTGGCTTTCCCAACACTGTGCATTAAAAGAAATAAAGTTTGCTAGATTGGCATCTAAACTATTTTCAACCACTTCTTCTGTTGTGTTTAACTTAAGATGACACATTTCTTGTCTGCTTAAAAACAGTTCATGTCAGTAGATCTGAAGCAGCAGTCTTGACCTTGGAGAAGAGACTGAACTGCTTTGTTATAGACACACCTTCTTACCTGAAGATATTTTACCTGCAGTTGTTGCCCATGAAGAGGAGAGTTGTAGAACTAGAGGCCCATAAGGTTTTGTTCTGATGGCCAGATATGAGTATTTCTCTTCAAAGTTAAATTCCATGAAAAATATGCGCCTGGGGTTTCAAAAGAGTGAAGTGTCAGACAGGACATTTTTAATTGACTGTTGAATCCTCTTGCCTAGTGCAGCAATGTTCATGGTATCTTTGGCAGACATTGCAAAGTGCCAGTGATTTTCGGAAACCTTTTGGTATACAGTCAGGTGGGGATCGCTTCTGAATCCCATGGTCTTCTTAGAAATACATCAACTCCAGCACTACTGTTCTGGTGTCACTTATTCTAAGCTTTGCTGTTGGTATTCAAGGGATAATTAGTAAGTCCCCTGTGTTCAAGACAGCCCTTTTCGTCGATGCAAAATCTAATGCAAAAAGTGTAACATCAATTTCTCTTCTTTGCAAGACTGACACTTATAAAGACTTCATGATTCAATTCAGAAACATTTCGTTTAGTGGACCGATAATTTAAGTCTTCCATAGTGGATGAATCATAAGTGGTGAAACCTAGCTGAGTTTTAGTTTTACTGCTGTGGTAGGCATCTGCACTGTACAATCTATAAATAAAACAATTCAAGCAACTATACATCGTAAATATTTCTTTCTCAATCCATGTTTCCCTATCCATCAGACACACTTGAGACTGACGCCGAAAAATATATTTGTGACAAAACCTTCTAGCAGCCTGAAAATGAGCAATAGGGACATCTTGGGGTCTTTATTAATTTAGAAATAGTGGGAAAGTGGGACTGAGTTTTTAAAACTATGCCCCAGCAGCTTTCCCAACACATTTCACAACATGAGCTAGACAGATCATTTTGTCTCATCTTTTTCTGGAGACAAAATAAAGATGACTTTTGCTATCAGTGTAACTTCTTTTTCAGTTAACAAGCTGTTCCTCTAAGTCAAGAGCTGCCCTCTTACAGACAGTAGTCACTGTCTGTAAGCCTTCATGAATTCTGTGCTACGAGGTGTGTGGCAGGAAAAGGAACAGAAAGGCTGCAAGAGGTTGGTGGCCCTGACAAGACCGCTAGTCTGGGGGAAGAACTTCACAGCTGTTACTATTAACTATAATGTTCAAAAATCTTCAGTTACTGGGATTTTACAGAAAAAAAACCCCAAAAAGTGAATCCTTGTTGGAAACACATTGATCTATTAGGAAGGCCACAAGCCCCTGGTATTATATAAGCAGTTGATACCATATAATCTTTCACACTGAAGCCTTTTGGGGGAAAAGCAGCAAATATTTGCCTTCTTGCTCTCAGTTTCTGCTTTCTGCTGCAGTGTATTTTTAAGAGCATTAATTATTGTTTGGCTCTTGTAGTTGAAGTGTTCTCTATGACTCAGGCTAAAAGTTAACACACACTCAATAACAACAGACAAGAAGCCAATTAGTAAAAATGCATCAAAGCACTGTGTAATGCAACCATACTAGCAGCCCATACAGGACTTTTGATGTAATTACTGGGACTGAGGCGTCAAATGATTGAGCAAACAAGCAAATCAATGAACTGTGCATATACAGACCATTGAAATCCAGAGTGGCAAGAGATCTTAACGTGCAAGTCAACACATTACTCTGCAGTGAGTCATTTTGGCAAAAGTTTGCTGGGAGGTTGTGAAATCTCTGGTTTAGGTTTTGAGAACAAAGCCTAGACGATTATGCCAATGCTTAACTCACTCAAATGGTGAGATTTTTTTCCTAACATCTAACATAAATCTTCTTTCCTCAAACTGAAGCTCATTGCGTCTTCTGCTATCCTTAGCCAACATGAAGAACAGATTGCTTTATTCTTTGCTGCTGCAGCCTTTCACAGACTTGACATAGAAGCAGGTGTTGCACAGGGTCTGGGGAGGGCTGCAGCTTTCCCTTATGCCCCACTGTTCAAGCTGCAGATCTAACAGTAGTGAGCAGGTCTGAATAGGGGGCTGCACCACTTCCAGAGATGTAAATAGCTAGTTCAGCTCTGAGGGCCAACATATCTTTGCATATCCTCTCTCTGCTATCTAAAGCCAAGACTAAGGCTTTCATTATCACATAGAAGAGGGTGCTAAAATCCAGATTGCTGTCATTGAGTCTTGATAAGATATATAAGATCTTGATAAGATATATAAATAGGAATACATATTCAATTATCTTCTTACTTGTAAGCACAACTAGTGCTTTAACTAGAGCTTAGACAGACTTTACTTACATATTGTGAGAATATTGATATTTTATTTCTTTTTTACACTTTTTTTTTATTTGCCCTATTTAAATCATATGCTTAGGAAAAACACACAATCTGGACTGGTATGTTATTCAACCATGGGGAAAAAATTAAATGATAAAAAAATGCCCCAAACGGAGCTTTTAAAATTTAGGATATTATCCCAACAGTAGAAAAATTACTGAGAGGTTGCTGGATGAAGGAACTTTTTGAAAGTTTCCTGCTTGCTTTCTTTTTTAGTGTAGAGTCCTGAAACTGAAGTAGCTGCTGAATTCTAACTGTGATATTACAAAGTGAAAATGAGAACATTCTAATTGGAAAATGGAACTGTGTGTGTCACTGTGTGTGAATCATTAATACTGGTGCCCTCAGATAATTGATTAGTCAAGAAAATTTCAGAGATTTAAACCAGAGATAAAATCAACTATTTAATTTCATTGCTTCTCTGCAAAGATTAGTTATTACATTTTTTAAAATGAATTTTCAGTTGACTGAGGAATCCTGAAATGGTAATTCAGTTGTGCCTTCAGCAATAACTGCAGCAGGCTGAATGTAGCCCCATTGCTCCCTTTACATGACAAACAGCAGAAGAGGATGGTATGAATGGCAGGATTACAACTGCCTCCTTTTCTGTGTACACATCTCCCTATCTATACCATCTGTTAGCAGACATCACATGGGACCTAGGAGCTAAAACTGAAGCTCCTTAGGTGATTTCAGGGCTGTTTCTGTAAAGAAAACAGAATATAGCACACAAACATGCAACACAGACAGCTAAAAAGCAAAGTACTGAACAGAGTGAAACAAATTGTTGTACGAGGTAGGGTGGAGATCTGGAGTACTTTGCAGGTCTGTGACAATGATGCAGGACTTCTCTCAGGAACTCATCTACAAGGTACAAGGAAGAGTGTGTTTGAAGAACAAAACAAAACAGAAAGTGTTAAATCCTTTCTTCAGTGAAACGGCTTTCTCAGGGCTCATATCTCCAAACAGAGGTGTTGGCGTTTAACAGCCTTGCAGATCCAGCTTGGCAATACGAGAAACAAATGGGTAAGACCCTCAGACAGCCTTCCCACAGCTCACTGAAGCTACGTGACTCTTCCCCTGTTGCTGTGGCAGGTCTGAAGCAATGCTGGACTGGAAAGTGCTGCCCTGAGCAGGCTCCCTCCTCTGTCCCCTTCCCTTTGTTGCACACCTGCTGGGGAAGAAAAACTTATTTACACAAAGTTAGATAAGCAGAGACATCTTTTATTTGACCATGAATGGGGGAGACAGGATCATTCCCAAATAATGTCTGACAAGACATTAGAATGAACAAATATTTATACCCAACATTCTTTTGTTCTTTATTACTGTGCATAGAAGCCCACTTAGAATTGTTAATTAAATTTACCCTTTACCTTGATTGGTCATTTGTTACCTTTACACGTTACATCACTCTAATCAATTGGTCCTTTATTACACAAGTTATACATATATATTCATATATATTTCAAAATCACTTGGCCAACTAACTGATTTAAGCTATGGATTTTTGGTGCTCTGGACCAGAATGTTGGGGTTACTTCCTCTGAAGCAATCACTCCCCACGTTGTTTTATGGCTTGCAGGTGCATGGATTTAAACAATCCCCCTCGTTATCACTCGTTTCTGTTGTGCCTGTTTTCTCACTCATGTTCTTCGCTTTGGGAGCAGCTTCACCAAGGAAGTCTAGTTTTGCTTAGTTATACTAACTTATAAATTTTACTAAAAAATATCTATTCATTAAAAATCACTTGAATTTTATATCTTTTGTAACACCTTTGCCTGCTGCAAGGTGTTTAAAGACAAACCCCAAAAAGGAGATTTTTCCACATCCAGTTTACTTGATTGTTCATTCGAAAGGCTGTATTTATTACCCTGAAGCTCATGTTCCTGGCTATTTCACATCAACAGTGGTGGAAGTCACTTGAACGGTATTGAAAGAGACAGCTTCACTAAACTAATTAATCTTATCTTCTTGCTGTTTACAGTTGTACTTAAATAGACAGTAACTGATCCCATAGAGCCCATTATAGCTTCTCTGTGCGGAACACTTTATAAAGATATGTAATATATCCATCAGAGCTGGTTTTGCTTCTTAAAATAATGTTGGTAAGCTTCTCCATTTCATTCATTACATGCTATTTTACTCCTTCTCGCTCTCAGCCTCTAGTTGACATAATGCTCCCCCTGGATCTCATCTCCTTTAGTTGCAGTAACTTCGATATCACCCATTCAGGGCCGCCTTGCTCTAGCATACGGTTCCATCGTTGTCACTAGGTGTCCTCGAAGCGCACGCTGGCACCGCAGCTCGCCGCTGCCGGAGCGGCTGGGGAACGCTGGCGGCAGGGGAGGAGAAATTCGCATCAGCTGCCAGTTTATTTGCACAGTAGTAAGGGGGCCACACTTTTGATTTCCCCATGATTTTCTCTATTTCACTTGACTTTTGCATGACAGCAACAAGATGCAAACAGCACGCCCCAAATGCTTGCGCTGTTGGGAGGTTGACGTCAGCTTACCTTTGCTTTCTGCAAGAGTTATTCTAAAGTCTGCCCAGATTTACAGTGCTCATCAGCACACCTGGAAAAAAAAAAGCTTTCTCCTTACGTCAGGCCTTTCTGACTTTTCAACAAGGTATCAGAGCTCCCAATTACATGACATCTGCAAGATGAAAAGAAAGCATGAACTGAAGAGGCATCGGTTAGGACATATTTACTTTAGAGTCTCATCTAAAAAGCATTTACCACCCGCCCCCCCCCGAGCCCCACCTCCGTTGTGGGAGGGGAGAGGTCTTTTTTTTATTAGGAG
>WBNH01009196.1:116003-229904 GCA_013401255.1 Urocolius indicus | reverse complement strand
AAACAAAACCAAATTTAACTCTTCATATTTGTTCTTCATCTTTCTTCTCAGATTTTTACAACAAAAATTGTCAAATGCTGTTTCTACCTATCCCCAGTCTAACTGTCCATTTTGGTATTGAGTCACTGGTCCAGCTCTCCATTCATTTCTGCATTTTTTTTTTTTAATCATCTGGACCAGAAGCTTGAATAAATTACAGGTATTCACCAGGCCCATTAATAAGATATCTAATACACAAACATTATGTGTCAAGAACAGAAATAAACCTGCCCTAAAGTCACATAGACAGCCAGGCATTTCAGGACTTGCTGTGTGCAGCTGGGTGATCGACGAGAGCCAAGTGCAAGGAGAGATTCATGCCTTCATTTTCTTAAATATTATCTACTAGCAAATTACAAAGAGCACATTGCGGTAAAAGAGACCAGCATCACCAAGCTTTCTGGGATCTTTCAGAGAGCAAATCAGCTCCAACACACAAATAAATTACTATTTCCAAGTTTGTTATTTTGTTTCAGTTCGCACAAGCCAAAATGTTTTATTTGATTTATCATTCCTGCAAGCCTAGTTTTTAGATTTTTACCTTTTGAAGTGGTTTAGCTGGACTGGATGCCTTTTAACTCAGTTGCCTTCTCTCTGGGTCAGCACATGATCCTGCTTCCTTCTGGGATTCAAGGGAAACAACCTTACATCTTCATTTGCAGTTACTCTTATGTGAGATGGATAGCAAAGCCTCCTTAATGCACTTCATTTCTTCGGGAGTAGAAAGAAAACTGTTTAAACAAGGATAAGGAGAATCTCAATCTAGACACTCTACTTCTTTCTGTGCCCATGATGCCCAAAACTAGTGGAGAGGATGGAAGCATGCCAGGGAGGAAGAGTCCTGGATTATTTTCGAGTATATACAGAAGTCTGGGAAACTCTGGCCTATGCTTTTTCCTTGTGTCAAATGTCTACTTACGTGACACTCGGGCTTCACAGGATCCACAAACCAAATCTGCTGTTAAATATAACCTCTCGATTTCACACAGAATGGCTTATTATCAGTGTCCCAGCTATATGACCTAGATTGTGTAGACTGCAAATTGCCACATTTAATTTTAACTTCTAAAGAAAAAATAATTGAATTGACAAAATAATTAAATTGAAAAACCAATTACTGGGCAAATTCACATTCAGTTCATTTAAGGTCAGCTTGTTGCTGTCTCACAGAATATAAATGAAACTAGTTTAAGTTTTCTTAGTGGACTGGGTTCAGAAGTGATGCGAAATTAAGCATAATTACAAACTGGCCAATGAGTTTAAATGGGCATATAGCATACATATTGAGAGGTATGTATCCATTTATATCCTCTTTGACTGACTTAATAGCTGGACTCAAGAAGACAAGGGCCAGAAATTGCAACCAGGTGTTCTGGATGGTTCAAAACATCATAGGTGTGGTGTACAAGCCCCAGTTTCCCTCCCGCACAGCAAGCACTCAAGGCCAGGATGTGGTAGAGGTTGCTGCAAAGGAGCTGCTGTGTTGGATGTGATCTGCTGTGAGTAGCTAACCTTTGCAATCCACGTGACACCATTTCAGCTGTTCTGCACTTTCCTAATTTCCTGGCTATAGTGAAAACCCTAATCCAGGGTGAAACCCAACACACTCAACTTGCTTGAAATTCTAGACTTCTTCAACCATCAGCTCTGGGTTGTCTTGAATTTCTGTAGAAAATCTATAATAAGCCCATGAGAGGGGTTCTTTGGTCTTATGTCCAACTGATTCTCCATCTATTCTTCATTATTCATTGGTTCTCCATCTACTTTTTGAAAGTGCAAAAATTTCATCCAGCAGAACATATTGAACAGAATTTTGTAGCACTAGGACATAAAAAGGTTTTTCTAACTGGATCATAGTATAGGCATCTCCATCGTTCAGAGATCTTAGCCTAATGTACTTTGGCTTTAGATTAAGATAGATAATTCCAAATGTAAGGATTTGCATCTTTGGTTTCGGGGCTTTGTTTTCCTTTTTAGTTTACAGGCTCTAAGTAATGAAGTATAAAAGTATTGGCCTATGAAACTGGATCACTTATAGTTTTATTATAGCATGATAAATGTCTGTTAAGTTTTTAATGTATCTTTACAAGAAATAAAATTTTATTGTATACTTGATTTTTATAATGTCTTCTGAGGTTCTGTGGCAAACCACTTTATTGACTTGTAGCAGTAAACTCTGAAGTAATCTAATTACTTTAAGAAAGTAATTGGAAAAGTATATTAGAAAAGTATCTTTTTCTTTTAATGTTACATTTTGGATGAATCTGTGTTTTTAGGGAAACAATGCTGGCACAGCTGGCTCTCCTAATAAAATCATTCTTTGAGGGTAAAGTATATGTGACATTCTTTAAGCAGGGCCTTAGCAGACTCAGTTTTACACACATGAAGAACTTCTCAAACTTAAAGATGTAGTTATGCAAAGAAAAAAGAACGCTGTTTGCAAGTTTAACTGTACCCATCCTAGAATAACAGCAGCTGGCTGTAAGAAAATCCATCCATCTGCATTACTTCCTTTACTATGAGATGCAGTTTAAATCAAGTATCCCTTATGCCGGCTTGACTAATAACCAAAAGTTACACTTTTACTCCTAAAGTTTTACAATTCAAGGTAGCATGAAGCATCAGAGAGAATCAAAGATTGCTAGTCTTTATCTGCACATCAAGTCAGAATTTCTACTCCTCGTTTTTCTTTTCAGAAGGCGTGCCTGTGGGAGGAGCACAGCTGGTAAGATGACTGTGATGAGGTTGACTTCATAGAGGTTCCTGCAAGGATTCTGCTCAAAGAATCTTACAGATTTTAGAGATGCAGTTCTTTCCTGTTTCCTTTGTTTCTAGGTTTGTGAAGGAGAGGAAATTCCTTACATGAAACTCCTTTATTCAGAAGTTTTGTGACACCTGTCCACTGTATTTTTCCTTCAACAGGAGACCAAGCAAAGAAGGACAGAAGCCACAGCAGAGCACAGAACCGAGCTCTGTGCCTTAGTTATTAGACTTCTTCTTGGAGTCAAGGCTGTATCTCCAAGTGCAGATCAATGAAAGCATGGGAGGAATCACTGAAAATACAATTAATTACAAATTCAAGTTTGAGCTAATTATAAAGCTTAAAGAGTTGTTCTAACTTAACCATATCTTAAGGATAATAAAGATTGTCCTCAGTACATTAAAATACATTTAAAAAAAAAAAAAAAGTTAAACCCAACAAGTAATGGGAAGTTATCAGGCAGCAGTAAATCATCTCTTTTTTTCCCCTTTTCTTTCCTCTATTACAGACCTACATTTCATTGTTCCCAGTAACTCAAGCTCTACTGAGCTTTCTTTGGGGTCTATTGTTGTCCTCCTGCTATGAAGAATCTGAGGGAACTTCAGAAATACTTGGCAATGGCTCTCAATTCTTTTACAATGCCTACAGAGAAATTTCTTTGAAGGTATGTATTTAACCGCTATACTTTCAATTAGTGCCAAGAAGAAATGCCTTTCTGCTGGGGGGTGCTGGTGTTAAATTTGTGGCTTCTTGCTCTTCTAAAAACACTCTGGTCAGAGTCTGCTTATTCTGAGATTTAATTCTGAAAATACAGAGCTGCAATCCAGCAGAAGCATTTTGTGTGTTTACTTGATCTAATGCTTCTAGAAATAAGGAGATCCTTCCCAGCAAGAAAGGGTGAGAAATAATCCTGCCACCTGTAGTATCAGCTGACCAAATATCATGCCTTCTTAATAGCATCCAGAAATATGAAAATGAGTCAGATTGGTCTACTGTTATGAGATGTGTCAGGTACAAATAACTTTGAAAACTGGATTTTTCTCTTTACAATATTTGTATGTCTTTCCTAAAGATCAGCTTATAAATGGCTCCAGGTCCTCTACTATGACAAAGCAACCCTGTCTGGGGGCTGAATGTGGAGACACAAGCTGCAGGATAAGTGCCAGAGATCAGAAAAGACAAACATTCAAGATTTACAAAAGTTACAGCCAAGGCACTGGCCTGGTTGATAAGAATAGTGTCACCCTTTCCACTTTACTATTATACAGCAAAGAACAGAACTGCCGTGTGATCTCCATTTTACTTTCTTTGCTCTTCCTTTTAATAGTGGATAATGAGTGAGAGGCTCATTTCTTACCAGCATAGGGGTCTGGCAGGCTCTTTCACAGGCTGCTTTGATTCAGTCCTAGTAGAACTGTCTGTTTTCCCTTTTTCAAAGAATCACTAGCTGTTTTTAAGGACCTGGTGTTTCTTTTAATCAGCAGGCAATATTAGAAAAATTCCTTTGTCTCAAATATGTGTGAAAGAGACAAAGAACTGAAAATCTTCTCATTTTAAATGAAACTAGAAAGCAAGTGGGTGATCTGTTGAAATGCATCATTGTGTGAACTGCTTGTTGAAAGCACGCAGCCAAGCTTTGAGAAAAGTGGAACAATCACTGCTATCAGCCTTCCAAATTCTGAGCAAAAAAAGTTTGATGATTTTTGTCTTCTCTATCTGTCATGACAAGAAAAGATAATTCCTTTGACAATGTGGTGAGATATATTTCTAAAACGAAAGAGGGTGCTCCTAATTTTTGATTCATATCTTCTAAGAAGAAACTTTATTTGCTATCTGGAGTCTATTTCCATTGACCTTCTCTCTGAAAGCCTCTACGTGTATTTCAGAAGAATTAAGTACCTTAAGATGTGATCATGGCAGGAATAAATTTTCCACGTGGGATGTTTTAAAGGATGTCTGGTCACATCAATATAGCCTTGAGAGGATTGCCATTTGTAAAGCAGGTAAGCTGTATTTGAATTCCGTATGATCACCACTGCAGTGTAATTCCTATTCGATACACTGAAGAATACGAGCAGTTAACCCGTTCAAATGTCATCAGTCCACCTAGTATTTGCATTAGTAGCGGAAGACAGCATCCAAACAATGTAATGTAATTTAAGCCTCATGAACAGGTTTCAACTCAGACTAAGAATATGAGAAATAAGCAAAAAATATTTCTTCTTTATATACATACTAATATGTTGAGAAGCCAACATTTTGCCAATGATTTCCAGTTCTCTATTGCTGCCTCCTGAGGAACAGCAAGCAATACCATTTTGTGGTTCTTCCTTCCTTCAAACAGTGCTCATGAATCAGGATGAGAGACTTTTTTCTCTCTCATGCCAAGAAGAAAAAGTCTTCCGGTGCTCACCAACTTTTTAACTGAAATACTGGGAATATCTGACAAGTACCGTTAAAGTTCTACTATCAATGTTCTATGTTAATACTGAAGTATGGAGTTGTATGTCTACCTTAAAGTAAGCACATGCAATAAGTATATGAATAGAAAGAAATAATCATCACAATCCAAGTTTCTTCATTGCTTTCGGTTAACTCCTGGACTGGGAACATTTGCCAACTCTTGAGATTTTGACAGTAAATGTAAATGTGCCTTGTGGAAAATGAATAGCACTTTTGAACTTACTGCGCACCAGAGTTTTTCAAGCCATAGAATCAAATTTGGCAGTCAAAATTATAGTCCCAGGGAAAAGAAAAAAGAAAAATAATTTAAGGGTTTTAGAGAACATTTTAAAATTCAAATTGCATGTGAAAACCTGATTTGACATAGTTGTACATGAAAATTAGTATTGAATGAAGCTACCACCTGCCTTCCTGAGGAGGTAATACACCCTAAAAGTAAGTGTTTGCAGGCATCACTGACCCTCTAAGGCAAGCATCGGATCTGCCAGAAAACGTGCTTAGCACGGTCAGAGCTGACAGAGTTTAGACAGATGAAATGCAAAGGGTCATGGTTATGTTGTCCTCTATTTTTAGCCTTTCTTAGGTGCTAAAATCTGACAACACAAAATCTGCCAGTTTTACTCTACTCTGCAGGTGTTGTGGTGGTGGTTCTTTTTTTTTTAGGGGGGAGGGGGGCGGCGAGGGGTGGGTGGTGAGGTTTTGCTGCCATAAGTGAGCTTTAGAGAAGATATTGAAGATGGACTGTTGGGTGATTTTATAGTTTAGGGAGCTGCTTTCAGGGGCAGAATGGAAAAATCTTACCAGTACCTGCTGACAGACTTTGCTCGAGAGTTGGAAGAGGGACCTGACATCTTGACAGGCCATGAGAATTGATACTTAAGAGTTTGATGGATGGAAAAACAAGTTGCATGCCTTGATATGGTCAAGGAAGAAGCTAGAGGGAGGATGAGAGTCAGCTGATAAAATCAGAAAGCAAGGCAGAACAATGCAGCAATAGGTTCAGACTTGGGATGGCAAGAGCTCAGCTGACAGAAATCTATCCAGAAATCTAACAGTGGGAAAAATCTCCCTTTTACAGCTGGAAGAGAAGAGGTAGCTAAATGCAAAAGTGACTCAGGTGGATGGCTCTGGGGAGTAAAAAATTACATATTTTTATGAGTGAGAGACATCATAAAGGGAACATGAAATCCTGGGGAAACAAAACAGAAATTCCCCTTGTTGGACAATGGCCGTGTTTGGGTCTGGAGTGCCAGAAAGGGTGCTCACTCCCTGAAGCACCTTAAAAACTGCAGCTCTGATTTAGTACTCTCAGAGCACCAACTGGCTGCTGTATAATGTTGGGCATTTAAATCTGCTGAAATTACATCATATATCTAAACCACAGACTGTGAAAAAGAAGCCTGTGTTCCATGAGTGCTTCTAACTTAGGAAAACAGCTCACGGTAATTAACACTTCTAAATGAATATGTTTTTCAGCACCAATGCACTGAAATGCTTTAATGTAAGACTCACTTAAACATATCTGTCCCTTTCCTGATGCAACCTGTTTCATGGGGCTAGCCACGGGCATCCTGGCCCTTGTACTGCCTGCGTTTCATGGTTGAGAATATGGCTATGCTTGTTCCTCTCCTCAGTGCATCTGATGGGGAAGGCATCCCTTTCCTGCAGGCCTTCTTAGGTCTTCTGTGCAAGAGGACGCTGTCTGCTGTTTCTAAGTGGTTCCTGAAATAACAAAACAACTGCAGCTGTCTACACCTACCCAGTCTCCCGAAAAGGGACTGACCTGATTCTGTCCTTTCACACAACACATTAAAATGTTTTATACTGATAGATTATGTTTTACTACCATTTTCTTCAGTTCCATCTAGGTCCTTAACATCCCTTTCTCTTTACATTTCATAGAATTGAGACAAATAGTGGAGGCACTCAAATACTCTTTTACGGTCAGTGAAAAATTGTTGCCAAGGTATGAACTTCATTTTTCAGCTTTGTTCCATTTTCATTCGACTTACATAATAAAATCACAATATTTTGCCTAATTTTATTTCAGATGGGACAAAGGTGTAATTTTTGCTTGTACAGCTGTATAGTTCTGAACTTGTTTTCAGAGAGAAAAATTTTGTGTGGTGGATTTATATCTGACAGCACATGTATCCTCTGTGGACTTTGTTTGCCAGTTCTCCAGACAGAAATCTGTCTCTATCTACCTCAACTCTGCTTCTGAGATAGCAGGCACCTTTTTTTTTCACTCAGTATCTTACCTGCATAAGCTGGTGGATGTTCATCAGACAGCAGTAGCCTTACTGTCTGTTGCACAGACTTTTTTTTTTTCCCCTATTATAATCCACCCTCTTGCTGCTGCTTTACTACATTGCCAGCCTGTCCTTTAAACAGTCCATAATACTTGCTAAAAAATAAGACCAATTTTTTATATTGATTTTTCCTTTTAAGTCTGATAGGGTGCAGAAGAAATATGCAATTCAAAATTCAAACAGTCCATTTCTCTAAAGCACATATACCTGGAAACAAATGGCAGAATAGGTGTCACTGTAGTCCTTGATACACTTACAGAAGTTGCTTGGCTGTGAACACAGCACGTGAGCAAGATCAGTGAGAAGTTTTTCAGCCATTGAACAGTTTCAGGTAATCACCATAATCACCAACCTGGTTCAATTGCTTCTTCCTCTGAATCTCCAACGTAGTGAATGTTTACAGTCTTATTACAAAAAGGCCACAGTACAGGCTTTAACAGGATGTAGCAAGGAAGAGATGTTAAAACACAAGGGAAGTAAGCACAGGTTCTATAATTATATTTAATTGCAACTCTAATGTTTTGTCTGTTCCTAAGGATTCCTTTCGCTAAATTTGTTCCAGGTTGGTTTTTTTCCTGTTCCAATCAATAAACACAAGACGTGTGTATATTTTTCCTATTATTTTATTGAAAAGGTACATTTAAAAAAATACACAGACATTTTACTATTATGGATTGCAGATAAAGACACTCTAAAAGTTAACTCTATTTTTTTTTTTCCTCTCTTCTACCTGTTGTCCCCATTATCAGAGAATTACATCAGTCTGAGTACTGCATATTGATATCACCTTTATAAAAGGGTTGGGGAGGTAAGAAGGTAGGTGGGGCATTACTGCAATATATTCAGTAAATAGATAATACAATTATAAATATTTGTGTTCTGTACATTATTGCATTAGGGAGCCACAACATTATGCAGCATCATTACAAAGGAAACTAGATAGAAATGAAGAAAAAAAGGATATTTATGTCCAAATATATGGATCCATTGTCTTCTCGAACAATGCATGTGAGTTGTAGTAATGTGCAGTTGAGAAGCTTGATTTATTTTTAAACATTGCTTAGCAACATCAGTGAAGAAACAACAAAAATAAGTTAAATGAAAGTAGCAAACAAGTAGTAATCTTAACTATATGTTATATGGCTTTCTATTTTTCATTTCTCTAAATAAAATGTGACACAAAAGAAATAATTAGAAGCTTCAGCGCTGCATTGCTTTCAAATATTTGCACAGAAAAAAACAAAATCAGAATCAGACATGTGATACATCTTTAGTACTACACAAGATACACCAGTACTAGGGCCTAAGACAGTACACAATGCCTGTCAACAAGAGCACACTGAAAACGAAAAACAAAAAAAGACTGAATTATTTCATGAGATGTTATCCACAATCAAGCATTTGGTTCATCTACCTTTTCTTCCAGATTACACCCCATTGGTTTTCAGAGAAGTATTTACATAAGTGTGACCAAGGAAGACCCTAGTTTTCAAGTCTAGCAGGAAAGTATTTTATGATCATCATTAGGTGCATCATACGCATTGAAACAAAAAAATAAAATAAGATGCATAAATCTTTAATGGCATAAATTTTATGAGCAATTTCAGTTTTTACTAAATCACTCTGTATTTGGACTAAAAAAAAAGAGAGACAGAGAAAGACTGAGAGTGTTGTCTTGACTCCAAAATGCAGTACCGTCAGCGATGAATGTTATGGTGTGGGTGGATGAGGTGACAGGCTGGATGTCATTTCAAAAGAGAAAGACGTTTTTAAACTTCGACCCCTTTCCTGCTTTTCTTTACTCTTTATACTGGCCATAGTTATCTCTTCCTACATCAATAAATCAGTATGGTGCAAAAAGTATGGAGGCAGGTGTTGCCCGGATGGGGCCATGGCCTGGCCTGAGGAGAGCTGGTGCTATTGCAGGTGCTTGGAACAAGGAGGCGGTGGGACGGGGAGGGAGGGACAGAGCTGACGATACAGCTGCAGCCGCAGCCAGCGGAGACGAAAGGAAAGCGGGTGCCAGTGGCTTAATCATGTCCTTCTGGAATGCAAGTTTCGCCTGGAATAAAGCACACAAAAAAAAGCAATGCAAATTCAGTTCGTCTCACGCCCACTTTTACAGGAGTTAAAAAAATGAACCCTCACAAAGGGCATGCTGTGGTTTCTCACATAAGCCTCGTGTCAGCTGCTTAGGAAGTTTCCCCACATTGCCTTCTTATTCTCAAGGCAATTAAAGCAACCAAATGGTGTATTTAAAGATAGACAAACCTCTTGACTGAAGGGGCAAGTCACAGTGACTTTTAGAATGAAGCAAAATTTGCAAGTAAACAACATTTAATATTTATCACACAGTTATTATTTACATAATTTAAAAAGCACGATTAAGACTTTGATTTCAAAAGTAAAATTTTCCACTTGCAAAACTGAGCTGTAGAAAAACAGAGTGGTCAAGATGGGAAACTAGTATTAGTCCAGTCAGCCTTTTACCTGGCAATGCAGAGCTGCTCTTTTCAAAACAGAAATATTTTTTTTAAGTTCAATACCATAAAGAATTCTTTCTGAAAGATTTATTACTTGATTTATGACCTACAATTGATGCTGGTGCTTGCATTGAAAAAGCTAACCAGAAATATATACGCTACAGTCTCACCGAAAGTGTTTGCACCACAATCACACAATTGTGGGGAAAAAGATACTCACATCTTTCCTTTATTAGTGAAGGTTTCTCCTTATACAATAGATTATGAAATGGTGTATTAAACAAGTGAAGAAGCTTAGTGTGTGCAGGACCTATCAAGTGAGGAGGTTTAGAGAAAGCCTGTAGCATTTTCATTTGCCTCTATACAATTCAGAGAGACACAAATATTTTGTTTTTTAAAGGCTCTTCACATTCTTACCACCTTTGCACACACATTTGCATCTCTCTCTTTCCAACCTATAAATTGTTTTTGTGCCATAGGTGGCATGCACTTATCCCTAATGAAGAAAATACAGGCTGAGTCATGAGTAAATAAACATACAATCTGTGCTGTGCTGGAGCCAGCCTGAACTCCAGCTACAGCTGACAGGTAGAACCAGCCTGGGGAATTCCGAGAAATGCAGGTGGGTGTGAAAGGGGAACAGCTAGGGGCACAAAGGCAGGAGAGGTATTTGGATAGCTAGTGACAAACACAGCCTGAGCATGCAGATAGGGAATCAATCCTCCTAAACACCTGCTAACTCCCTTGCACCAACATAATACATCCACCCAGCGCTGTCTTACTGTATGCAGAGATTAACCATTAGTATTTTTTTATTGTAATATCTTATGTCTTCCTCTCTGACTGCATTCATCATAACTGAGTTATTGCAGGTGCCCAGAAAGACAGAGCACACACATTGCAGCTTTCAGGGAGAAGCGCGCTAGCCCAGCAGAGCTGATACCTTTCCACAGGGCACACAGTTCATTGTCTGTTCCACTGATTATTCTCTTCTTCCCAGCAGTAAATAATACTCTTAGTGCTGCCTGTGTGCCTCTGGCTGGGCAGAGAGAATACATAACTACCTTCAAATCTGATCCCCATGCAGACACAGGGGGAGAAATGCTGCAGAAGCATCAGGTCTGTCGTGTTCCTGTCTCTGCATGGTGGGAGTCCCCAAGGTCACACATTCACATAGAAAGGGTTGAGAAATAAAAATACTTACTGCTAAAATACTTGGGCTGCGCTGCAGTTTGTTGTAAGGACTATATTTAGGTTTCATAGGCTTTCCTGCAACTCTGTCCTTATGCCTTCGACTGGAAATGTGCTGAAACAAATTTAATTAGCTGTTTAAATATTTCTCAGTTTGGAGTTTGAAATAGATTTATCATCAGTATATGCCTAAGCTCCCGTTTGTAAGATAAAAGTATGTTCTTTAGAGACAGTAAAAATGAGTTTCGCTAAACTAAACATAACAATTTAGAGCCCGTCAAACAGCGACTCAGAAACTAATTAAATGCAGAGAATTCTGTGATCTGAAACAGGCTCTGTAAGTTATTGCTATTTTGGCTACTACTTCCTTTTTCCACTTGAGGAGCTTTGAACCAGGTAGAGATGTAAGCGCTAGGTCATGGGGATATTCAGAAGTAGCAGGTAAATTTCAATCTCATTGATGCTGTTCAGTTGCATAAATAATTCAGTATTAGCTGAAGGAAGAACCAGTACCAGGGATACATCTACATCATGCAATTAAATACTGTCTTAGAGATGACTGAAACCACAGGGACACATTCACACAGCACAGCACCATCCAGTTAGAGATTCCCATTTGGATATCAGAAACATTGTATTTGCATTTACACAGCTTTGAAGTCTGCGCTAATTTGCTCAGACAGAGCAGAGCTGCATGTTTATACAGATAAGCTGTTAATTATGACATTGCTCTACACAATTCAGACATATCTACGGTATTACTCTCCCACTCATTGTCCCAAACCAAAAGATTCAAGTCACGCTCTCCATTCAGAGAATTAAAAGGTGTCCTAGAAGACTGAAACAGAACCAAAAGAGCAATTCACAGAATCCCAATCCAGAATTTCTTCTATTTGGGAGATAAAAGTTCAGATCTCTCTCTTGAGCCATTGCAAACTTTTAAACTAGATCTCCTGTTTTATTCATTGATGCTGACACCTTGCACACCTCTGCCTTGTGAATTTCAAGTCCAATTTTTCCCAATTGGGTGAACTTGACATGTGGTGAACTATTTAGAAATAGTTGTGGGATCACAGAAAAGAAATATCAATTTTACTTTTTGTCAAAACATCTTCACACAGACGTACATCCCACCTAAAATATTGCAATGCAACTAAAACCAACAAAGGAGCCTCCAGTACATGCAAGCTACCTGCTTAAGTTGAATTTCTGAATTAACATGGACATCACAGATTTCACAATGGAACGTCTTGTTCTGCAGTCCTGAGCCTTTACTGCCATTCTGCACCTTCAGCCGAGACCCAGGTCGAGGGTAAGACTTGATGGGACCAGCACCATTACGAGCCTCGACCATGGTCTTGTGCTTGGAGCCTAATGGGCATGGAGACACAGGTGAATTAATGATCAGCAGCATACAACCAAGTCCATCAGCCTTGGGATTTTCTGTAACACAAACTTTTTGTAACATTCAAGATAGAATAGTTTAAAGTGACCACAGATCAGGACTAATGATGACCGTTTTTCATCAGTGTAGTTCTCACTTCCTTGTTCTGAAGGGAAGCCAGGCAATCGGAGAAGAGTTGGTACAAAAAGGCAATAGGCACACTGGACCACTGCCTCTCTGTTTGGGGGAAGCATATGATTATATGGCCAAGGTACTTGTTGCTTTTTCTTCTCCCAAAATCCTTATAGCTGGTGAATCATGCAAAAGGGTATAAGACAAAAGTGAGAAAGGAACCACAACAATCCCTCAAAACCTGCCAAGTAACAGTAATACTTCAATAAGTATCCTCTGATTTGGAAGAAACAGCTGCTTTAGCCATTTCAAGAATGGATTGCGGCTGTAATGTAGCTGTAAAACCAGCTTCAATGGTTTGCTAATGAGCTTTACATCACCAGCACATCACAGAGCAGCCAGAGCATATTAGGGATTCCTGCCTGTAACCTGTTAAAGGCAGCATATCCAATATGAAATAATCAAAAGCTTCTATGACATCTGAAAAATTCAAGGAGCCCATCCTGAAATTATAAAAAATATCAAATAATTCCTACAACTTGTATCAGAAAAAAAAAAAACAGACATCAGAGAGAAATGAAACAGAAAAGAGATGGAGAAATGAACATTCTAGAAACCTTAATGTTACAGAAACCACTATGATCATAATATGATCCTTGCTATGGAGGCAAGATGGAGTCTGATGAGGTAACATGAACTGTAGGGATTTTGTAAACTAAAAGCTTATAGGGTATATGAATGACAGTTCAAAACAACCTAGAGAGAGCTTTAATAAAATATAAATCACCATACATGAAATTGTTATTACCAGAAAGTACCTGTAACCTGCCATTGTAAGTTTCAGTTGACTCTTCCGTGAAGTGTGACTACCATAGTCATATAGAAAACCAGCTTGTTACACTGAATTTGAATAACATTAACACTTGCACCGTATGCACACTCACCTGTATTGTGGGCTTCTAGTTGTGACAGGGAATTCACAGCCACTTTGCATAATGAACAGTAAAGTAGTTTTTTGGCTTTTTCCTCTTCTGACTCAGCAACTGTGTTAGGAGCTCCATTTGTGCTCTTGGAGGATGAGGCAGGTGTTACAGGTGCCACTGCTGGAACTCCAGGTTTGGGAAGAAAAGGACCCACGTCTGTAGTGGACTGCTGACTTGCACTATTGGGTTTTGCTTTCCCTTTACCTTCTAAAAGAAGTAAAATACAGATGTGACAACACACTGCTCACAAAAAAAAAAAACCAAAAAAAACAAACAACCCATATAGTAATTGTTCCATGGTTTTAGTGAACTCAACACAACAGAGGCGTAACTCATCTCATTTTATACAGTACAGTAGGATGTTTGAAACCTCCTTAAAATCCTACCATGAAATGTGTGTAATTTGACAAAAGGAGTTGTTTCCCCTTTTTTAAACTTACCAGTGAACATCAATGACTTCAGCAAATTCATGCCAGCTGTTTTTGCTGTCATGCTGCAGGTTTGGCCAGTTGCAAGGAGCCCGAGAAAGCTCAAAGCCAGTCAGTGTTAAGGACTGGAGAGTGTTCAAGAGACATGCAAGACTTTGCATTGGGGATTATGAAAATATTTCTGAAAAGCAATATATTTGCCTTTGGAATGACTCAAGTTTCTAAAAGTCACTGTAAGGATGCTGAAAGGCTCCAGCACCAACTTGACATATTGATGTCCCTCATTTCTGTTACAGGAGTTGATTACGATACTACACTACACACGTGAACACAGCTGCTAATACTTTTAAGGTTTTTCCAAGAACAAGTCCACATATATCTGGAGATCGGATGGCTCCAATGTACATTCAGAGCACTCCTGCATGTACTTCACAAGCATGAGACAATCATCTGTGCTCCTAGGAGACAAGTAGGCAGGTACTACTTAATTTTACGGATGGTGATTGCAAAGTGAGAGATTAAATGTCTCAATTGTGTGTAAAGAGGAGCTTTGTGCCAGGGCCAGCAGTCAAACAGTCCTTGCCTGTGTGTTGTCTACAGGAATTCATTGCATTTTAAGCAATACCACTGCAGCCCTTTTGATCACAAGCCAGAGTACTTGCTAGCAATAAAACAAGCTCACCTATAAAGAACACGGGATGGGAGGGAGACTGTACAGTGGCGTTGGTATGAACAAGCCTGACAAGATGGACATAAGAAACTATTGCATAGGTGAGCTGTTGTCTCACTGAACAGTAATCAAATTGTATCGTCTAAGAATGTACAACATCTGTGGAACAGCAACCTCTTAAAAACTACTTGTATCCTATTTCAAACCTATAGCACAGTTTTAAACAGCGGTGAACCAATTTGAAAGACTAGGTTCTATTTTGAGCACAAGGATATTCTTAAACGTATGCCCTTGCACTTTATGTTTACAGCTACCAGATTGTCCTAACATCACACTGTGTGTCAGGCCAATGCTGTGCCACCAAGAACTCTGAAAGCAGGATTGTACTCCCTACAACAAACACTTGAGAGCGCGTATGAACTGTGAACAGGCATCCTGAAACTAAACCCGACAGTTGTTGGCACATTTCCCAGAAGTGCATTGCATTACATCAATTTTAGATTGTTAAAAACCAGGAGAAAGAAAAATAAAATAATACTTATTTTTTTAAAAATAATGACAAAAATACTTTCATATGATATGAACCTTATTAAACTTCGAAAATGATCAAGTATAAAGACTGCTATCAGGACCAAATTAATGATAAAACATGACCAAAAAAAAGTGACATTAAATCATAATTCATTGACTATTCAATTATTATGTCTCTATAGTAATAAGTCACAGCTGCAAAAATCTGGAGCACATTATATGACTTGGGAGTCTTCATAAAATGCGTGGCTTTAATAAACAGCAATTGCTAGCATTCTAAATTAAAGAGCTTTCAATACACAAAGTTCTCAGAGGTGCTAACATCTACAAAGGAAACACACAGAATGGCTGCCATTACAGGAAAACAGGCTTGTATTTTGTTGTTGTTCCATGCAATAGTATGTCAGACTGTAAAAGGCATAACAACAGGACATTTGTGACCCTGAGGGCAATAAAGGAAGGTTCCTCATTGTTTTGCATTCCAAGTCTTAAAAGAATAATACACCTGAAGAGCTGCAAGCTGCTTGTTTATATAGAAAGACTGCACTTCTAGTTTGGAGTTTTTTTAAATCTTGTTTAACTTTTTTTTTTTTTAACGTAAGCCTAAAGATTTGGTGCTTTAAAAACAAATCCTAGAGACAGAAATCATGTGTGACATTCTGCAACAGAGGGGCCAGCAGGAATGCCAGCTCAGCTCCAGCCTGCAAGACTGCCTTGCCCACCCTTCCCACTCCCACCTGCCTCACCGTTCAAACCATCTCTAACAAATGGGAGCAGGCATTCAGTTCTTTTCTTTGCCATCCAGTGTCTGTGGAGTAAGATCCTGTAATGTGTTTGTGTGGCCAGGTTTTGGTAGCAGGGGCTCACCAAGGTCAGTGGAAAAGGAAGGGGAGGAGGTGCCCAAGCACGAGAGCAGAGATCCCTGTGAGGTCCCCTGTGACCTCTAGTGCAGCCCATGGTGAGGCAGGCCCTGCCCCTGCAGCCCATGGAGGTCCACAGGGGAGCAGAGATCCACTCTCAGCCCAGGGAGGATCTCATGCTAGAGCAGGTGGATGCCTGAAGAAAGCTGTAACCCTATGGGAAGCCCATACCGGAACAATTTGCTGGCAGGACCCTCATACCTGTGGAGTGAGTAGCCCATGCTGAACCAAGTTTGCTGGCAGGATTTGCAACCCCATGGGAGACCCATGGTGGAGCAGTGAAGGATTGTTTCCCTGTGGATGAGAACCATGTTGGGGCAGTTTGTGAAGCCTGTGGGAAGGATCCACGTTGGAGAAATATGTAAAGACTGTCTCCCGTGGGCGACACTCCACATTGTAGCAGTGGGAAGTGTGAAGAGGACTCCCCATGAGAAGAAGCAGTGGCAAAGTCCATCTGTAATGAACTGACTGCAACCCCCATCCCCTGTGCCACTGTGAGGGGAAGGTAGAAACTTGGTAAGAAGGGAGGAATGGGGGGAGGTGTTTTAAGATTCAGTTTTTATTTCTCATTTCCCTACTTTGTTTTGACTGATTGTTAAATAAATCAAAAAAATTCCCCCAAGTTGAGTCTGTTTTGCCCATGATGGTAATTGCTGAGTGATGTCCCTGTCCTTGTCTCAACTTGCCAGTTCTTTGTTATATTTCTCTCTCCCCTGTCCAGCTGAGGAGGGGGACTATTAGAAAAACTTGGTGGTTATCTTGCACCTAAACTAGGGTTAAACCACCACAGATCCCAAGTAACAGAGTAAGGTCCGTTTTTACATGGGCGACCAATTATCATCACAGAGTAATGGTTTTCCATTGTCAAATTTAATAGATGATTAAAAAATGACAGATTTCCTTTCCCACTTCTCCTCACTTAGCTGGCCACCAGCTGGTGTAGTATGTCCATTTTGAAAATATTCCCTAGATTTACATCATTTTCACTATTCGTAATACAGAGCAATTCTAGAGCATATAACATGTAACAAGCTAAGAAGAAAACTTCTAGAAAACTAGACAGAAGTTACCAACATACAACTGGGCTCAATTCTAACAGTATCACAGCTTTTGGAAAGAATCTCAGTTCACATAATTCCATCATTTGGAAAGCTTCCTGACATCATTAAGCTCTTCATCCATGAGAATGTATAAGGAGAGACATACGCCTCTCTTTGAATTAATGTTTCCTTCTACCATTCTAAATGCTTAATGCAGATCATCTTCAAAGATCATAATTATAAGGTTATTATCCAGTTTAACTCCCACAGAAAGTACAAGGAGCTAAGTGCATATTTGTCACTACAGAAGGGCCAGAATTGGGTTTTCCTGGCTTCTAAAATCAGAAAATTGCACTTCTCCAAATGGACTTTTGATAACAGCTTATTGTTTTCAATTCACAACATTCAAAACACCATCACTTACAGTTTTGTATTTGAGACAGAAATGCCAAGCATTCAACTGCGCAAAGCACAGGAAATGCAGATCATATGTATAGACCAAGCATGAAGATTATTCCTTGATTTGTACTTACAGCACAGGGCTTACGATATCTCCATGCAGAAATCAGAAACATAACCAGTAACACCTGCATGCCTACACGTGTTTTCAAACTGCAATCACCATATAAAATACACGTGGATGGTAAGGTGCACCTGTAGGATTACAGTCCTCTTGCTATCCCTGAAGGCAAGTATTATTGAGATGAGGCTCAAATTTGCTCTGATTTCTGCCAAGGCCAAGCCCATGGAGCCCAATGGAGCCAGGCAGAGGCCAAACTAGTGCATGAGTGAGCCCATTCTGCCCAAGACCAGGACAGCTGGTCTGCTGCACGCTCAGCAGGGCACAGCCAGAAGCAGGAGACCATGATGGTATCAACCTCCTCCATGAAAGCTGTAGCTGTGATTCAATCTGACTCAGGGTCAGGTTGAAATGCTCATATTGTAACTCACATACAAGAGGTTTGTTTAAAATCTAACCTGTGCTGTTGCACTGTATGTGATTGCGTTCTTTTTCCACACAGCAAGGCCATATTTCATCTGTGTCAAATTCCTTGTCTTTAAATTAAGTCTCCTTTTTCCTCACAACCTCGGAAAAGTAAATCCATGGTTCATTTAAAGTTCTTACTGAGGCCTGAATTTATTTTGAAATAGAGGACGAGGTAAAAAAATAAAGCAGCTAATTAAGTATTGCTTTAGGCTCAGTGATACCAATGCTCTTGTCGACTACTTACATTGTTTCAATTCTGCTTTGAAGTTGTTTTCACATATTTCTGGTTGCTTGCTTTATGTTTGTGTCAGCACCACGTTAAAATTCAAGACTTATCTATCTAATTAGCACTGCCTCGTCTCAGTTGTATGTACTGAAGTCAGGACACAGCACAGGGTAACATCTGACAGTTTCAAACATGACAGGTCCTAGCTTCCACCCACTGAGGCGATGTATCGACCTTTGCAGGTTGTGTGACACTTGCTGCACTCTCTATGACATAATCTATAGGACCTACCCACCAGTGCTGAAATCTTAGTCTGGTTTAGTGAATAGGTTTTGCCCTAGCTCAAAAAGGGGCAAAAATATTACTGCAAAATAACGTTTTACTGCCACATTCCTCAGCTGTGGGCACTAAACAGCAGCCATACACAAAGTACTCATAGCAAAAGGTGGCCATTGCTGCTCTAGACAACCCTAGACAATCCTTTTTGAGGGATTTGCTTGTTTCCAGTCCTAGAAATGGAGATTTGTTTCATAATTCTTCCACCTGCTCACACATCAGAACATACTGCCAGGTCAGAAAAGAGCATAATTGAAAACATAAGTTTTCAGCAGTCTATATTTTTATTCTTATCTTTCATACAGGTAAGAAAATAGTAAATACATGTGCTCTTTTTCTTGAAAAACCTGAAGGAAAGAGCCATGCAATTTCCAGACTGAAACAGCTGCATTAGGAGAAACGCAGCAACAAAACAATTTACTCGATCACTGCATGGTTATCAAGGCTATGAAACTGATGAGCAGAACTGATGCATGGTTAGGGGCAAATCCTCTGGTGCCATCAGCCTTGTTTATGGTGTTATGTTACAATAACATATCACTACTGAAAGAATGACTTCGTAAAACCCAGACAGCTTGATGACCCTGAAGACTTAGAATTAATTTCTGACTATGTCACTTCCTATGACAACTAAAACGGATTTCTGAAAGGAAGTGTTTAGGTTTTATTTATAGGCTACTAGAAGTGTGACGCACAGACTGCCTTATGATTTACTTGAGTTCAAGTAAGTTGTGTTACAGGGATCTGGTACTAGTTTGGGGTTGATTTTGGACAGTAATTGAGGTAAAGTAAGCATGCCTCCCAAACCATCAGAGCTGTAGCGAGGGAAACAGATTTTCAGGTTCTCCCTATAATTTCAACAGCTCCAAATATGCCTGTGAATAATGGGCTGCATTAAACAATCTTTGAAGCATATGATTATTACAGACCAGGAAGAGGAACTCAAGATTATCAAACTACTGTACAAACACTCCCTGATCAATCGTGTAGCAAAGGTAAAATCAATTGCACTAATTACAGCCATATATAATCCAAGAGTGTTTGCTGCAAAGCTTATCACTGCAGCTAAATGAACATCCATAAACACAAAGTAAAAATGTGTTTATTGAAAATAAAATTATCAGTTAAAATTTTACATGTTAGATGCTTGGCATACATGACATAAAACTAAAAAGTCATGCTTATTTCCCACGACATTTCTTCTTCCTACACTTCTTTATAAAGTATGCCCATTGACAATGCTCAAGAGAGGCAAGTTAGTTGATACTAGTAAAATCCATCACTTGACGTTGCTGTTATAAGCTTTCAGCACGCAGAACAATAAGGCAGTCCCTAGATGAAATGATTTTCAGGTTAAGAGCAGTGATCACAGCTGCAGAAAGACAGGTATGAAATCACGAGAGATTTCACAACTACTCATCAACGCTGGCACAAGTGTGGCAGACAAGCCTCACAAGCATTTTTCTGGTTTTCAATCCATCACAGAGAAAGAGAAATGTTCACAGGTGAGAGTAACAGAAGTAAGTTTATCAGCTGTTTCTAGGGAGCTCTTCACAAACAGAATCAGGAAAAGCAGGAAGCTGTTTGGGAAGTCAGTTTCAAAGGCTGATGGGTGGTATGTACATGTCAGCATCTTGAAAGTACATTACAAAAGACATTCAAAGGTATGAAGAGCTTCAAAAGTGAGAGATATGAAGAATTTGGAGAGTGAAAAATAACTAACTTTTGCAGTACCATAGAAATATTGTAACAAAATTTGTAGCATTTAAAATAAAAACATGAAAGTAGAGAGATCACTGTCAAAGAGGTCACAATAATTAAAGAGATGTTAATAAACCATGACAAAATAAAATCAAGGTGAGGAAAATTTATTTAGTCATGTTCTACTTGAAGGACTGCCTGAGCAAACACTAGGATCTAACCTGGGGACACAGGTCTAGGGCAAGGAGCACAGACCCACAAGTCATCATATTGAAAACTAGAACATATTTTTGCCCTGAAATAAGATATGGAGGGAGAGGCAGATCAATGACTGAATTAACAGGAGGACAAGAAGGACTTCCTTCAATATGCTAGTAGAAAAGATACAGACTAGAAAGGCAAACGATAGCTACAGTAAGAAAAGCAACTTTCAATATTGTTCTTCACAGAAAGCCTTATCTTCTGCCAGCTCACATTGCTATAAAGGAATAAACCATGCCACTTACACAATTAATTATCCTTTTTATGAAGAAAAAGATGAACACTGTGAACAATATATGCCATAAAGACAATAGCAGTAAAGCAATTATGTCACTAGCGGTCACAGCCTTTACAGCATTTCTAAGCACTCTGCCCTGCATCTCAGCATCACTCAAACAAAACAACAAAGAGCATTAGATTATTTCTTGACACTCATTAAGGCAGAGTTCCTTAACTTTGATAAAGGATTTCACAATCTTTTCTGTTTTATCTCCACATTTGCTGAATAATGAGACTCTAATGGCTGTCAGACAAAATACCTACTTTCTTACCAGTTGTGCAGTCTACTGAGAAATGAGGCTGAAAAACCCATAGGGCTCTGTTCTAGAAATATTCCACTCCAAAGCTACATGCAAATGAGACAGCACAGTATATCTATTAACCCTTTGACTACTTTTAGTTTTTGTGAAATCTTTTTTTTTCTTGTAATTCAGGCCTATCTGAAACAGCTAGCTTTTCTATAAGGAAAGGTTGTTACAGAAAATAAATCTGTTTGACACACTCTAAAGAAAACCAATTTTGTTTCTATACAAAGATGAACAACAAATGGAAGCTATAAATATAAAGCTTTTCATCTCAAACACAAATGTGCACTGAAATAAGCTACAACATATTTTCTCAAGATACTGAAGCTACATCAGAAAACGTCTAGATGGTTCTGCAATATCGAGTGAATTCTATAGCTAGACTGATTATTTGATTAACTGCGCTACTACTCGCCAACAGACTAAGCCAAAGTATTTTCATTTCAGAAGTACTGGGGTTTTTTGCTACAGTACAACAGTGATGTTGACACTTTTATTTCTTAGCTATTTTATTTCTGGTTTGGCATACCGAAGACTCCACGGAATTTTGCTACAAAGGAACCTATTTTTTATTCACAGTGCAAAATTTTTTGCAACTGATCAGACTAATGATGAGAATTAGAAAATATTCAGAAGTACACACAGTTCTGCCACTGTAAAGTCTTGCCCTCCAAAATCTATTTCTGTAGCTACTTGTACACCTTCCTGAACAGAAGGTGCCTAAGCTTATGCCACTATATTACCCATGAATTTTAGTCAATTCCTTCCATAGTCAGGGATTCTTGGGGAACTGGTTTTGGTGGGTTGGCTGGATGCATTTTATCTGTGCAAAAGCAAGATGTACAAGAAGAAGAAGGGTTGATTCTGCACTATTAGCCAAAATGCAGAATGTAGAGACTATGGGGCAAACAAACTATAACTGCTAACACTCACTTGAAACAACTTGTATATTGTCTCCATTTTACCTGCTTGTATTTCATTCTGCTTTTATACAAAATGCAGCTCATATCAGGCTTTTCCTCATTTGAGGAGAGATTAATAAATTTTTTCCCTCCTTTTTACAGTTTTTAGACTGAAGAGAGTGAACAAGTAGCTATGGTAAATGCAGTATGTTAGTTAGTTCTGGAGAAAACCAGCTCACCTATAAACACGAAGCAATTTCCTAGTGTAAATTACAGATAGCTAGTTTCTCAGTGACACATTGCACCCCTGTTATAGTAGGTTCTTTCACTATACTTTCACAAACTTTCATTGGAGGTTTGTCCATAAAGCTCATCAAGATAAGTAACACTATGCTCTCATCAGCTGAAAAAAAAGATGGAATCTATGCAGGGGACATGTAACACACAGCTAGCCAAGGTAGATGTTAATTTCATCATCCATAAATTGAGATGATCCAATAGCTTAGTCTTCCTGGGTCCTTTTGCTGTATGTCTAGGCAAATTTACTTTAAATCTACGTTAAGCTTTCATCTTTTCTAAGCTATGCCAGTCTGTACTGGTTGGAATGGAAAAAACGTTACGAGTTGGAAAATTATAATACAGTGACAAAGTCTGAAATATAGAATAAGTTCTGTTATTAAAACATGTGAATCTCATCTGGATAAATATTTTTACTGGTTAAACTTATCTCCTTCTGACACCAGACACCTATTATTTTGTAAATATTTTATAATCCCATTATAGATTTTGCTACATTTATTTTAGGACGTCCTAGAATAGAAGCTTTCTATAGTATTGCACTGTCTTTTTAACAGTTTAATAATGTAGGAATTCTTAGAAAAATAACATTCAAAGATTACAGCAAACATACTGTATTCTGCCCAGACATCCTTCACTGCTCCTTAAAAATGTCTTAGTTCATCTCCTCAACTATAGAAATAACATTGCTTCCTCCATCTATGTATCTGAAATATATTAGTAGAAATACATTTCATTTGCCATTTTTGACAAAAAAAGTCTCTGCACAGCTGCTAAAGTGCCTTGGATATCAATAAAATAGTTATGGATGTCTAGATAAATGAATAAGGAAGAATCAACAATCTGCATGCAAGTATGTTCTCATGGGCCTGTACCCGAGCTACTTACTCTACTCACCCAGGCAAAACTGCCGTTGAAGTTAACTATGAAACACTCATCTTCATTTACTTAAAAGACATCCATAATTGTGCATTCTCACTGATTTCTGTGGCAGGTTTGCCTGAGGACTGTCAGCAATTAGTTATGCCCTCAAGATTTGATCAATAAATTACATTTAAAACATAATTTGTCTAATACCAAAATATTTTTCACCCTTCTTGAAAAGAAGTAACAAGGAAATAATATGGAACCTATTGTTTGTATGTATTACTTTTAGGCTATAGGAAATGCAGTGTATTTCTCGTACCAAGTCAATAATGCAGAGTCGTTCTTTCTCGGATCAATGCCTATCTTTACCTCTCCCCAAACTAAGAAAATCTTCATATAATTTTAAGGATGCTAATTAAAAATATCCCTAACACTATGAGACGTCAGTTTTTAGAACTGGAATAGATGAGAATAATAATGGTGTAGAGTTTTAATGATAAAGGACACATGAATGCTCAGGACTAGAGCAGAGCACTCAAAAAAGACTCTTAGGATATATTTTTTTATCTACTGCTTAAATTACTGCAAGAGAAAAAGTTTACTGTTTTTTCAAAACAAAATCCTGCTTGCATGTGTTTCTGATTGACAGAATAACTGCAAAAAGAAGATTGACCTTTTTCCATTTGATCAGGAATTGTAACAGCTCATCAGTGTAGCTGTGTCAGCTGCAGAGCTTATTTTTCAGTTAATGGTACCTAGAATCTGTTTTCAGTAGAGATGCAGATTTTGATATGTGCTAGTTAGGATTATTATAGACAATTGAACAAACACCTGAAGACTTCTAGGAACTCCTAGGACTTTATCAACACCAAAACATGTAGAATGACTCTTCCTTTCAGGTTGTAGGACACACGTGGAAAGATGAGGGACTGAAGATCCGCTTTTGAAAAGTATAAACAGTAACAATGACAGAGAAGAAAGTGTTTAAAGATCCAATCTATGATAATGATTTCCTGTTAATAGACTTTGATTTGTTAACTATCCTTTGGCTAACCTCTCATCCTAAGAGCACAAACCAAAGAGCAGCTTCCTGAAACAGCTGTTGAAATAACTCACCAGAAAATGTCCAGAGGCTATTTACTACTAAATCGAATACAGGTGTTAAATGTCACTGACAGTATATTTTACATATCAATACTGATAATATAATGTTCATGTAAATACATGCATGGTACTTGTAACAATATATCTGTGAGGAATTAATGAGAATTTATTAATTCTATTTTACATTATCAACCATAGAAACATGATGATCAAGCAGGAGATTCTATACCGTGCCTTTATTTTGGGGACAGAGTTTCAAGAGGTGGCAATATAAAGTGATCTTCAGATAGCTGTGACACTGAATGGAGACCAAAACTTACCATCCTCAGAGCATTTAATGAAAAACTGCCCTTGAAATGACTCTCCTTGGTGTCTGAATCTGATTGAATTTACTACTTGTCGACCATAAACTAATGCCTTTATCTAACAGAATTATGCCTGTGCTTAGCAGGCACTATCTGAATACACATAAACACAGATGCGTGATTATTTTATGGCACAGAACTTCAGCAGAATTCTTTATGTAAGCAGAAATATGAAGAATTGATGAGGCTCATCTGTCATATTTGTTGGAGATTAGACAGAGCAATAAGCATCTTTGAGGGGCATAAGACAGAACCTCTAAATATGTCTCACTGACATTGGGGGCCTGCAAGCCAAACACATCCTTGTGTTCCTCTCCTAGAGCCTCTCTCTCCCCCTACCACATCCTCAAAATTCAGCTTTGTCTCAATATATTTTGAGGTCTAGAGGACTTGAGCACATTACAAAGAATTAAATGACTGAATAATAAATGCCCTAGAGACATCTTAAACTTGGAGGTAATTATAATGTTATCTGTATGACAAACAACATAGAATTCTCCAGAGCAGATATACCACAGTTCAGCTGTGGATACTGCATGTCTCTATCTCCTAGCTATTTCAGGATTATCTAAGAAAAATCCTCACATAATTGGAGCTATGTAAACAAGCCAGTCATTTAAAATTAGTGGAAAACAAGGTGATAAATTTAAATAAATGTTAGGATGAAAAGGAATTTTTTTTAAAGAGAACTGGTATCCTTTTTAGGATTACTGCAAGTACAGAGATGCATATGGAAAAGTTTAGAATTTAAGCTTTGGCAGAAAGATTTTAAAAATAAGCAACGAAAGCAACATGACTAAGGGAGTGTCCTGATGGTGCACTTGTGAAATATGAACCGAGCCCTCCCTTGGGACACTGCACCTCATTGGTAGTTGATGAATAAACAGGACTGGTAATTGGGACACTGGAGAAATCCAACCCATCATAATTTTCACGAGGAAATGTGATTCAACATGTTGCACTCTTCTTTAAAAATAAAAGGAAAATACACTTAGTTTTGTTGTCAAAGCCAACAGAAAACCCTTAATGAACTAAAACCCACAGACAAGACCTCAAGGTCAATGTTTCTAAGTGTGATAAAGCTTGGAGTTGCCAGTCCTGTCTAATGGGCCGACTAATTACCACGTCTATATGACATCAAGGAGCATTTATTAGGTCTATCAACATGTCTAGTCTGTTTTCAAAATGTGAGCTAGTCAGACACTGTACTGCCCTCCAGCATGACAACATTCCCCAAAACAACCTCCAGCTGCTTTTAGTTATACAGCTGAAATGACTGGAATAATCCTAGGATCAAGAAGCTGGTAAACAACTTTCCAGTCACATCCCCTTCCTGCTGTCCTTGCCATACACAGCAGATCAGCATAGGAGTATTCATATACTGAAATATTACCAGCATGATCCTGTGAACTGCTTGCTGAGCTGCCCTGAGACACAGCTACAGAAAAAAAGCAGTAGTAAAAGGTGTCAGGATTTGAAACAGGGTTTAGCATTTGGTCTGGTTAGGTGCATAATGTTGCCTATCCTGTACCAACTGAACAAAAAGGAGTTTTTATAGAGCATCCAAAGATGCTCTATGAATGGTAGGGGTTGGAAGGGACCTCTAGACCTCCTGTAAAGCAGGTGCAACTAGATCAGGTCTATACCTACTAAGTCCCAAGTAAGCAGTCTTCTGCTCTTGTGTGAACGAGGATTGAACTCAAAATGCCTACACATATCATCTCACAAATGGCTCTCACTGGCACAAAGGAAATCGAGCATATACTGAATGGATCAAAGATAGGACAAAAAATTACCTTACTGGTTTTGACTCTTTTGAGTAGTTTAACACAGTTGCATTTACTTTCTGATTTGTGTAGCAAAAATAAATACAAAGAAGGTGATACCACATCATCTGTCAGCTTAATTTTGAACTATTTATTTTGATTTGGAAGTACGATCAAAGAATTTCTCTTTAATTATTAAGTAAACAGTGACATTTCAATACAGTTATTATCATATGCATTCCTAAAGGACTCATTACTGTAAGCATCTAGACTATGTTAACCTGGGATCATAGACACCGTCTTCTATTGCATTCTCAGAGCTATATTTAAAACAACTCTAAATATTCTAAACTGTGTTATGTACTAGTTGCTATCCCTGCCAATATCATACATATAATGCCAAACATATATGTATACTTCTGTGTGAAGCTATCCTGAATATCCTGAGCTTCTACAGGGAGAGAACAGGATCTTTGCCTCTGTATTGGGTTTGTGTGGAAGTGGCAGGGCTACAGTGGAGGCTTCTGTGAAAAGCTGCCAGAAGCCTCCCCTATATCCAAAGGAGACAACTCCAGCTGGCTCCAAGATGGACCCACTGCTAGCCAAGGCTCAGCCCGTCAGTGATGGTGGTAGTGCCTCCTCTAGGAGAAGGTATTTAAGAAAAGGACAATATTGCTGTGCAACACCTAGTTGCAGCAGGAAAAGCAGTGAGAATGTCAGAGAAATAACCCTCCAGACACCAAGGTCAGTGAAGGAGGAAGAGGTGGTCTAGGTGCCAGAGCAGAGGTTCCCCTGCAGCCTGTGATGCACACCATGGTGAGGCAGGCCCTGCTCCTGCAGCCATGGAGGCCACAGTGGAAGAGGAATATACCTGCAGCTTGGAGAAGACCCCACGCCAGAGAAGGTGGATGCCTGAATGAGGCTGTGGCTCCACAGGAAACCCATGCTGGAGCAAGTTCTTGGCAGGACTTGTGGCTCCATGGAGAAAGGTGCTTATGTCAGAGTAGGTTTGCTGTCAGGAATTGTGGCCCTGTGGAGGAGAACCTACACTGAAGCAGCTTGTAAAGAACTGCAGCCCATGGTGGGACTCATGCTGAAAAACTTCATTGAAGACAGTCTCATGACAGGGATCTCAAATCAGAGCAGAAGAAGAGTGTAAGGGGATCTCCTGAGGAGAAAGGAGCATCAAAGACAATGTAATGAGCTGGCTGGAATCCCCCTTCCCTGTCCCACTGTGCCACTGCAGGCTAAGGAGCTAGAGAAAATCTGGAGTAAAGTTAAACTTAGGAAGAAAAATCTCTTTCTGGTCTTATCTTGACCCATGATCTTTTGATATATTTTCTCTTCCCTCTCCAGCTGAGGAGTGGGAGTGATAGAGAAGCTTTGGTGGGCATCTGGCATCAAGACAGGGTCAAGCCACCGCAGCTCCATATCAAAACGCATCTCCCAATGCTGTTATCACTACTGTTCCATAATCATGTTTCAAAGTAGCCACAAAAAAGCTTGCAGTGTCAGTAGAGTGATATTCTAGCAAATGAAATTGTTCTATAGCCAGCACTAGACCAGAGTCATCCCTTTCCATGTGGCTGAGGTCACTTTTGTCTGCAGAAGGACATGTTCTTCTGGAAACTTCCCAAAAGACCTTAAGGATTGTCAGCAGTCACACTTCTCAAGTTGAAATGAAGAGCTGTAGACAGATCACTGCATCGTAAGTCTTGAAAAAGAAGAACTGGATGAATTTGGTTTTGGCCTTTTATAGATTCATCACACAAGCTAATCTAACAATGAAATTATTTTTCCTGTTTCTATTATAATAGTGACTTCTGACAAATGAGGGCTCTGGATCTCATGCTATGTCTGACCCACCAAAGACATAAAGGTTCTGTAGCTAACTTGACATTTTAATTCGATATTTGGCAACTGTTCAGTCTGGAAAGCTTCAGATAATTCATCATTATGTCACTCAAAATGACAGCACATCAAAAAGGCTGCTAGTTGTGCATGTTGTGTCCTTTTATTAGTAAACCTACAAAAGAGTAGTAAATTCATCAGTTTACCATGATACTCTACCAATTCTGTGCTAATATGAGTGGAAGCAGAGCAGATAACAAGCAGAAGAAGAACTTAAAACTGCCTTCTCTGTTTAGCTACTTCATTCTCCTCCTCTATACTCAAGAAAAGAACCCCAGGAATGATTTATTTCTGATGAACATTTCTCAGAAAAATCAATTCTCTAAAGTTCAATGGATTAAACAACAGCTCCACAAGCAGTGGAATTGAACTTCATTCCTTGATTCCACTTAGCCCCTGTCATATGTCCTTTTCTTGTAGAGCAGTAACAGGCTCTGAGGAGCCTCTCCTCTACAGAGTATCTCACTAATTCTCCTAATGAGAAGAAAGCATTTAACTGAATCACAACTGTGATTTATTTGTAACACAGAAACACTTGCAGTGGTATAATCCAACAGACACAGATGGCAATCTGTCAATGTGGAGTAATTAATAGCACAAAATAATGCACTGTCAAAATAGGGCAATACCAAAATATCAAGAGTGTGTTTCCCTTGTCCTTGGCTAGACTGTTTTATCAAAAACTGAATGGAGAGGTGTGAATGATTGTAGGCACAAAGCACAGAGAAGAAAATTAAGTCAGAGATAGACCTCAGTCTGGCAAAGAAAACATGAGACAGATCTGGACTTAAAGAAGAGATAATGGAGTTTGTAGAAGATGCAAAGGCTTTTACTATTTGGCGCCGTGTCTTTAGCACAGGCAGCAGAGGGCATTATACAATAATGTTATCACTGAATGCATTCTTATCAATTAACATTTCAGAGGATTTAACATGTTCTCTTACTTCAGCAGTTGTCTGAGTTCTTACAGTGTACAGCAGTAAGGTATTTTTACCAATGCTATTTTCAATATTTCAGAGAGTAAAGTATCAAATATTTTAAATCTCTTTCCATTCAAAACTCCACATTTTATTTAGTTCAATAGTAGTTACTTGTAATGTTTCCCTGAAGATACTACTCTCTTTCAAACTTAAAATGTGATTTGGTACTCCTTGCTCCTTGTCATTATTAAGGACCTAGATTCAGGATGACAAACAGTTTTTTTTGGCAGGGGATGGAGCATCTGAGTTAAGCTCAGCTCCACTGAAGAGGATAATAAATGGCTACCAAGGTAGAATCATATTTAATAGCTGCAGTCTATTAGACCAATAGTTAGGCAACCCACAGTAGGTGCCTTCTCCTGGATAACTGGTACAGTATTTCACACTGTCAGCGAGTTCAGGAAATTGTTTCATTCAGTAACAGAACACTGACAGAGCAGAAACAGACTCAAGCAACTCCACTGCAATTAATGTTACTGATCTTCATTAGATTACTAATATGGGGAGGGGGGGGAGGGGGTGGAGAGAGATTAAAAAAATTGATGTTGAAGCACTAAGTAGCTGTGGAAGTCAGGAAATATCCATGTTGTGAGGCTTCACCAATACGTACATCGCAGACTTGCCCCTCCACCCACATTCATCCATTATTATTGTTGTATGCAGAACATCCATCTTTGTAAAAGTAAAGTTCACTCTTTAAAAAAAAATAAAAATAAAAATTTAGCATTCAGGGACATCAGATGTTTCACAGATGAGAAAAAGGCACTTTGATAATATAAAAAACAATTAATTCTGTACAGGAAAGCACGGTAAATAGTTTAGAAAACACAAGTCATGGATCACTGTCATGCAACCAGATTCTCATACAAACACCAAAAAGGAGAAAATAAAGAACATATAGAACAAAAACTTTTCATTGACCTGATTTGTCAGAGATGTTGGCTGTGACTGGCATGGTGGAGCAGCTTGTGTTAGCCTTTGCGCTGTCCTTGGAAGAACCAACTTTGGGTTTATTTTTCGTTGCCTCTAGTGCTTTGACCTTCTTGGCATGTTTACTTCCTTTGTAGTGGGCCTCGGCCTGGCTCTACAAAGGAGAACAAATCAGGCTCACTTTTTTTCTGTACTTCTATATAACACAATGGATGACAAGGCAGAAAAGTGACACTTTCAATAGTAGGCACCATATTATTCCACCTAGAAAATTTTAGTAACTTTATACTAAGAGTTTTCCTAAACCTAAGTTCTAATATATTCAAATGACAAGGTTTTAATGAATGGCACATATTTCCAGTAACTCATAAAAAGAGGCTTTGAGATTAGATAAAGTTCTGTCGTTTCAAATTTAATTCTTTACTTCCATAGTGCTCAAGCACTATACAAATGTAAAGATATCCAGTTGAGAAAGATGCTGCTCAGTTTTCATGTACTGCTCCCTAGTCTTTATTGCTTGTAGTTAGAAAGATATACCACGCTGTAACATGATTAAATAATCCATTTTTCCTTCTGTTTGATCTAGTACAAAAGTCAAAGTATTTTCAACATTACAATAACAGCAATCGAAGTAGGCATTAATGACACTATGACTTCATTATCAGATCAAGCAAGAAGTGTTAAAATGAAGTACTATACCTACAAAATTTACTAGACAAGTAAAACAGATTTTTTTTTCCAATACAGTGTGTGTGTATATATATATATATATACATAAAAAACATATCCTTCTTGGTCTGCCCAAACAGAACAGTAAAAATATGTGCTGAGATATAACGCTTACTTCACCTTTGTCTTAAAACTATCTTCAGAAACTAGGTTAGTGACTTTGAGGACCCATTCATGGTTCCTGACTGTACATAACTAGCTGCTTTGACAGTTAGGCCACTTTGTTAGGTACAAAACTAAAGAACTACACGCTTAATGGAAACTCTAAAGCGTGGAAATTTCAGCTAATGAATTTAAATGTTTTTCTTGTCTTCATAAGAAATGAAATTACCAAAAATGGGTAAACTTCACAATTTTACACAAAACACAGTCAATTTTAATAACGTTATACTGTTCAGCAATAGCTTTGCACTCTTAGAAGTTCCAAACGTAACTTTAAAAAATTATTTGAGAGATGCTACCAGGTGCCTCTATTGAAGGTTACATATTAACTAAAAAAGTTAATATTGTATTTCAAAGTGAAACACTCAGAGAAAGCATGCTTCATGTAACCAGATGAACACACCCTGGCACCTAGTGTACAGAAACACCAGCGCAAGTGGAACTTTTACTATGTTCATGCAGAAACACATTCTCGTTCTTCATCTGAATAGGACTATTTTATTTAGTTCACTGTGTTAAATAAAGTGAGCCATGAAACAAGTCAGGTAATACCATCTAAGATGTTTGAATTCCATAAAGAGTGCTGCCATAATGAGGAAAATTGTTTTAAGGTCAGCAGAGATAGGCATTACGATACAGTCACCTTGGGACAGCATGTAATAACAGCTTTATCATATGGCAGAGTGTAAGTGGAGAGTAGAAACAGCTAGACCAGACAAGGGGAGACAGTGTGCTAGAGTCCTTACAAAAATACATGGCACCATTAAAACTGATGGAGAACTGTCACCACAATAGAGGACTGAAATTCATATACACTGAAGCTTCTTCAGTGATTGTACACTCTGTGAAACACGGTGATTTCCACTTTGAAAGAACAGCTTATGTGACAAGTTGTAGCTGCATCTTTTCTTTTATGGGAGGTTTCAGTAAACAAGCATTCAGTAAGAAAGGCTGCTAAATTAAGTTTTACTTTGAATTCCTTTGAAATTGAGGGTTACTTTTAAAAGAAAAATAATAGAAAAAGTAGTCTATTCATCAATTGCTATTAAACTATGTCTTGATTTTAGAACCTCTGAAATAGTAACGTGTACAAACACAATTTAAGGATTATAAACAAACAACTAAAAGGCTAAAACACTACCACTACGTGCACTACTTAAAGGGACACTTGTCAACTTCTGGGCCGGACTTCTCCATTTCTCAAAGTGGGTAGAGAGATACACCGTGCCAACAGATCTCTTGGCACTCTGTTATGTCAAGGTGCCTTACACAGACACAGGATTCTCACTCTGTCTCTCTCCATCCATGCTGGCTTTTGTCCATTTCTTGTAAGCTTTGCTGTTGCTACATGATGCACTAGAAGGAGCCTTCACAAAATTAAATAAACTACTCACACATTACAGTATACAAAAAAAAAAATGAAGCTAAAAATTGAGGTGTATTTATACCCTTTCCATTCCAAAACTTTAAATAATAGCAAGTACCAGATTTTCCACGCAAATGTTCTCAAGTTGATGATGTCCCTTTAAATATTTGAACTCTATGCTCTGCACATCTGTGCTGTTGATAGGATCATATGCTGCCTGAGGCCATAGCTATAACATGAGACATAAGTGCACTCAAGAGAAAGACTTAGTAAGTCAATTCCTTGATAATAAGCCTTTCTGCTGATATTTGCAATAATAATGCCTGCAATATCAGTAATAACCTACTACAGTCTTTGATTCCCTTCATTCAGTCCTCATATAGTGTACATGAGACCTGTTGAAAACAAACAAGTCCAGGCAGAATTAAAGATTTCCATAAACAAGAAAATCCTCATGGAAATGTGGGGAATGTACTCAATTTCGATTTAAGTTTTGTAATTATCATAACCTTTTTATTATGAAATGCATAGTTGTACATTATAAGCCCAAAATCTTTTGCTATGACTATCTAAAGTAGGGCTTCTGGAAACACTAGCCTTTTCCAAAACTGAACAAGCCTGTATTCATTTCAGGGGGAAAAAACTCAGAGTAGCAAGGAATGCAAATTCTACCTTTTGTAAATGTTTCAAGTGCTTTACTTTGTCATTTAAGTGCATACCATTTATTTCTACACCAAAATTGTTCAGCTTCAACTTCAAGTGGCTGGATTTTGTTTAACCTTTGTTTTTAGGCTCTTTCAATTTGCATCTGTTCTGTGAGTAGAAACACAGGTACTCTTTTCCAACATGAAGTTAGAGGAGTGTTCCTTGAAGTACTGAGGCAACGTTTTCTAGCCACATAAGCACTATTTTCTAACTTTCAGACAAATATGAAGTTCAGAGTTATTATTATTATCCACTGTGGGATAAATAATTTGATTCAGTTTCCTTCTTGTAACTGAAATACAATAACAATGCAGAACTGTGTCTTGTGTAACTGTGCTACAAAAAACACTGGAGTGTTTTTGAGTCTTAGTGAGCAAAATAAAAAAGACAGCTGTGGAAATCTGAAATTGGAACACAAGTTCTGCATTACTGGCACCCAATTATTCTGATTATTAATGACCTAATCATTACTAACTTTAGAAAATATTTGCATAAGTACCACATTAAAAGCAAATATACTTGCTCCAAGTCCCATTTAAAACTTGCTTCTGACACGAATACAGCAATATCGTATGAGCTTTTTTATGAGCTTTTTTAATACCATTGAAATACTAAACACATCTTTGAAATAAGCCATGACACACAATTTTCATTATTAGTTAAGACAAGAAGTCCAACATTTATTTTCATTTTCTCTCGGAATCCAAACGAGGTTCTGTAGACAGATATTTAAAAGCCACATGTATAAAAGACATTAAACTCCCATAATACAGAAAATGAAATTAAGACTAAACATCTTAGGAATGCAATATTTTAAATGGATAATGAATATACTTTTTGATCATTATTAACATCAACTAAATGAAATAAAACTAATTCAGGTAATTTCATATAATCAAAACAACATTTGAGAAAGTAAAACATTGGGAAAAAACAAATATATGTAACCTTATCAAATCCCTCTGTACTCATGTACATATATGATGCTATTTAATTGCATATCAATTTATTCTAGTATATAGAGCTACATTTAGTATATCAGCTGCATCTAGAGATTAATCAATTCTACAGTAAAATAATTTATCCATGCCACAATTCAATTTTGTTAGAATATTTAATTTTTTATTTAAAAAATATTTCCATTTGTTTCTAAAACTGATCATGGTCTACTAGCTTGATATATACACATTGTGACATCTTAAAATGGGATCATCCTACTTTTCAAATAGTATAGAAAGTCATCAAGTTTGTCTAGTAAGATTTAATGAACAGAAAAGTCTTTATGCTATGATAAACGTGATATTACATATCAGGATGCAAACCCCCACTTTTGTACTGACAGGTCAGATTCCACAAAATTACGTATTTGCCTGGCATTCCTTTTTGGCTGTCAGGATGCATATTTTAAGACACCAAACATATGTTTAGATCTTTAGATCTTAGTGAAAATTGCATTTTGAATTCAGTTGCAAATAATTAAGAATATCATTTCACCCATCATTTTTCAAATTTCTACACCTTAAAATGGTGGCAGAACACTCTTTTGAATAAGCAATATCAATTTTTACTTCCACTCACATTCTTTAAGTAATAATTTAAAAAACTCAACCAATAAACCTTGTGATTTTTTTTTTCCAATGAAGTTGTCTATGCTATAAGAATTAATGACTTGGTTGTAAGAAAAGACAGGCTTTTCCTGTCTTAAAGATAACACTTCACTAACACACATAAATGATCCAAATGTTATACTGTATTTAAAATCTAAAGTTAATTGGTACTTCCAACTCCAAATTATTATGTTTGAAACCTAAGTGTCAGTATGTTAAATTGTGAGACTATATTCACTGTTAGCCTTGTTTACTAGATTGCATCTATTAAAACATCAACAATGCAAATCATCTTCTACATGTAAACATGCTTTCTAAAATAAATGTGAATATCATTAGCATAATTAGCATCATTAGCTTAAAATAACCTCAGTAACTTTACTTTGCATAAAATTAAATATGTATATATAGAAAGACATAGATAACCAGGAAACATACAGATCATACAGATTCTTCGATAGTGGTATTACCTTTCAGAAAACTTTGCAATTCAGGTTAGACTGCAGTACAAAAGATTACAGAAAATTATCCCTGTCAGGAGCAATGACTGACAGTATATTTGAAATTAGCACTATTCATTTTGACAGTTCACAAGTGACTGAGCTTTAGAATCTATTTGGTGTGTCAATGTCTAATTAACTGAATTTATTACTACAAAAAGAGACAAAATATTAACCTTCTGACAAAGTAAAGGTTTGACTAGGTCTAACGGTTCAGTATGTGTGTGAGACCAAGAGTTTTTATAAACCTTGTGAGGATCAGCTGAAACAGACCTTCAGTAGGTCTTGATGGAAATAAGACCATTGGACTGCCAACACTTAAACTGAATACTTGAATTTGCTACCACGTTATCCAGTCTGAAAATTAACATATAGATTTAAAGATACGTAGAGTAGCATGACATTAGGAAGGAGAAATACAGAAATAAAGGGAGACTCTGAAGTAGTCATGGAAGAAGTCCAGGTTCTTGCCTTATGATCTGCAATACCAGGTAGGTGCCATAACTAAACGTTAAATGAACATAATGTCTCATAGCTCATATTTATTTTTCCTTGCTACTGCTTAGCCAAGGCCAATGCTATGAGTTTAAATAAGGCCAAATGCCAGGTCCTGCACTTGGGCCACAACAACCCCCAGCAGCACTACAGGCTTGGGGAGGAGTGGTTGGAAAGCTGCCAAGCAGAGAGGGACCTGGGAGTGTTGGTCGACAGAGCCAGCAGTGTGCCCAGGTGGCCAAGAAGGCCAGTGGCCTCCTGGCCTGTATCAGGAACAGTGTTGTCAGCAAGAGCAGGGAGGTGATCATTCCCCTGTACTTGGCTTTGGTGAGGCTGCAACTTGAATACTGTGTCCAGTTTCAGACACCTCTCTACAAGAACGACATTGAGATGCTGGAGAGGATCCAGAGATGGGCTACCAAGCTAGTAAAGGATTTGGAGCATGTCTCATATGAGGAATGGCTGAGGCATCTGGGGCTGTTTAGCTGGGAGAAAAGAAGGCTCACGGGAGACCTTATCACTCTCCACAGCTACCTGCAAAGAAATTGCAATGAGGTGGAGGTCAGTCTGTTCCCCCTAGTAACAAGCAATAGAACAAGAGGAAATGACCTCAAATTGTGCCAGGGGAGGTTCAGGCTGAATATGAGGTGGAATTTGTTTACTGAAAGGGTTGTCAGGCATTGGAACAGGCTGCCTAGAGAGGTGGTGGAATCACCGTCAATGGAAGTATTTAACAGTTGGATGTTGTACTTAGGGAAATGGTCTAGTGGTTGATAGGGATAGGACAAAGGCTGGACTTGATGACCTTAAAGGTCTCTTCCAGCTGAAATGATTCTGTGATTCTAAACTTCTTTTTCAAGTATGAATTCCATGCTGGATGGAAAGCCTTCTCCACAGCAATTTTATCTGAAATGCTGTATTCATTTGGTGTCAATACAATGGTAATCTCTTATTTAAAAAATTCTATTGAAAAATACCACAAAAGCTTCTGCCAATAACAGTTCAATCACATAGACAATTTACAGTTGGAAGACTTAACAGATGTGTAACAATCCTGAAAACTTCCATTCTGCTCTGGCATATCTACAACGGTAAATTCTTCCAGCATAGCATAAAAAGTTTTACATAATTTTAAGATAAAAAAAGGCTAACATGTCCTAAATATAGTCATGACATACACTATAGAAAAACTATTTCTCAACACCTGCTTATTTGTCTCCCTTTATACATCAAGCCGACTCCAGTTTCACGGGGTGTATCATTAACACAGAATTCGTTATTTTACAATTATTACTGAATACTTACAACAGGTCTCACCTCAGGTCTTTATCCTAAATTATCAGCAATTTGAATTACCCATACTGATTTGAAATCAACAGAATTTGTGTCTTCAAGATATAAATATGGCCTAAGTAGTATTCAAACCTAGGCAACAGTATTCTAAAAGCATGGATCTAAGCTAGGTTGGGACTTGTAATCATATAGTCTCAAGTACAAAATAAATTCATTGTTTTTGCAGGTAATGCTCTTAGTGTGCAAGTAGCTATGCTAACCATAACTGCATTACATTAGACAGTATGGAGAAGTGATTTCACGAAGTATATGGAGCATCTCTAGGAGAGCTCTCCTGACAGGGCTGTGATAGTAGTGGTTCTATTAGAGAAGGCATCTAACTGCGCAAGATTGGAGGAGTTCAGAGGTATTTGTATTCCCTTTCTCAAAATATTAAGACATCTATCACATGTTTGATCATGTAGCTCACTCATTAGAACCATATCGTAAGAGTATGAATATTTATGTAATTTATACATAAATTAAGAAGAATTTAGACAAGAATCATAACTTTAATAAAAATTACATTAAGTGATAAATTAGGAAGTGATGTTGAAAAATTTAGTTTCATATCATTTGATATTAAATAATAGATGCAACTGAAGGAATCTGCAAAACTCCAGTGTTCTCACACTTGTTATACCACAGCATCATTTTTTCAATTATCTTCTCATCAGATTTCTAAAACTTAATTGTTCCAAATAGTAAGGTAGATTACTATTGAAAAGGACACAAAAAAACAAGAACCTGTGAAGATCAATTGCGTCATAAGAAGTTCACTTATATTTTAAATATCTAACCAAACTTAGTTAAGAGCTCTATTCAATAGCTGTTATTTGAACAGAACTTTCAGCACGTTATAACCCTGTACCCTATAATCGTGCAATATTTCTGTCACGTTGGAGCTAGCAACTTTCATCATTTTGTCAGTTCTGTCTACAAAATAGAAAATTACATTCATAAGTTCCTGAGATTTATGCTTTTAATTACCTCCTATTCGCTTCACTACCCTCCATAGACAAAGAATCAATATAAATAGTCTTATTTATAGGGAAAATGTAAAACATTTGACAAAAGATGATGACAGTTCTGTAGATTTTTATTTGATACTGTTGATCATTTTGTGTGCTATCTTTTTGACAGCATGAGTGATTCATTCAAATTTGCCAAGTTAATATTTGGTAATACTTGTCTAAGCTTTAAAAATTTGCCTTCTGGCTTTCTAAAAAGTTGACGACTATCATAATATAATTTTTATTAGCTATAAATACATCTAAGAATAAGATTACCTTCACACCTGATGACCTGACACACCTGCTTTTTCTGATCTGCCCAAAAGGTATTTTTTGTGGATTTCCAAGTCTTTGCAGGTGACACCAAAACACAGTACAAACTTACAGTTATTACATACAGAGCATCTCACTGTACAAACACAAGTCTATTTCAATCGAATTATATCCTATAAACATGATAGTGCCTACCAGGCTGTATCACAGCCAAAGACCTTCCTACAAGAAACACAAAGTGTGCAGAGGGAAGTAGATACTTTTTAGATGTGATTAACAGATGCAAATTCTGTTTTCAAATATATAGCACCAAACAAACAAAAAGAGGACAAAACCCCATGTGAACTGCTGCCATATCCTATTCGTGAATTTGGAGTCCAGAGAGGTCTGGCTGCTGAGAAAAGGGACCAGATTAGCACTGACATTATTGTATAGTCCCTAAACTCCAAAAACTCTGTATACTATCAATCCAAATAAGGAGGGAGGAGACTAGAGAGGAGTTACTTGAATGTAGGGTGATGGCTCAAAGATATGGAGAAAAAAAGCAACTCTGCAGAAGTCAAACAGGCATCCTTGCAACTGCAATTCACTTTTCTCTTATGGCTGAAAGCTACAGTGTCAGACACCATAACAGAACATAACAGATGTCTCAGGGACAGTTTGGTGAAAGCTCCACAGCTGCTGGTGGGACTTACAGCCACACAACAGCTGCAGAGGATGCTGCAAATTCATCTGGTGGCTTGAACGAATGAGAAAGACTGAGCCAAGATTAAGCAGAGAAGGAATCTATGTGGTATAGAAAATAGCCATTTTTCCCCTCGCCCTGTTGCTGCTGGACCCTCTTACTGATATCATAAGGATTCAGCAAACCTACTCAAGTTACTTTTTATTTTCTACCAGAATGTCAGTAATAGAAATAGTTATTACTAACAAGCCAGACCTATGTAATTAATGAAGACTTATTTAGGTAAGTTTATCTATGGTCCATATAGATATACCATGGCTTTGGAAGGAATCCCAGAATTCTTACAAGGAAAAAAAAAATTGAAGGCTAAGCTAGATCTTTCTTCACATGTCTTGTTTCCGTTTGGTGGAATACAGTTATGTCCCTTGCTCTGGTGGCATTTAAGCAAGCGTAAAATCTGACTCACTACCAAAATCTGTTCTATGAAAAGGATTCTTCCTCTTCTGGTGCATGGTTTCTGGTGGTAGTAAACATAACTGAGATACTTCCAATGTTTTCTGAGCTGAATTAGACGACAAGACTGTAGCTTGAGCTTTACTGGCACACAAGCCATTGCTGCACTGGAGCATATATTGTTTCATCATCATGCAAAAATTAAATGATAAAATGGTTTTTGAAGGATATTTTGATGCAAAGAATTAAACACCTGTGTTTATTTTAATATACTGAAGCAAACCTCATTGTCTATTAATAGATGTAGCTTTTCATTTTTAAAAAACAGTTTTCCAAAAAATATGTTCCTCCACCTAACAGAATAATGTTTAAACAGGCTGGCATAAGTATCTCATTCACTATTCTGACTAATCAATCTCATCAACTATCAACCTTCATAATGCAATCCTTCCTAAATTGAGAACAGCAGTCAACTCCTGGTATCTACTATCAATAAAAATTAGTTTAGAAAAAAAATATTCCTTCCTTCCTCACTTTTTTCCATTTCATTTCCCCAGAATTCTTGAGAGCTCCACTAACTTTCCAGTTTTATAGTATCATAATCTCGAGGTCAATTATCCTGTTTCTTTTAATGCTTTTTCCTCTCACTAAATCCTGCTTTCCATCCATTCTAAAAAAAAAAAAAAAAAAAGCAAAGCAAGGAAAAAGAAAATAGGAGGCAAACCTAATGAGTGGGAATTCAGTTCTAGAAACAGGCATCCAGTAGAATTTGGGATGTCCTCAGATGCCCTGTCTGACCTTCAACTGCAAATCCTCTGTCAAGTCTACCAACCTGGTGTGGCTGTAACCAGATACCTCAGATACACAAATGACAAGACATGTTTAGGCACCTAGTCCCACTCTAAGCCTCTTAACCAGATCATGCAAAAAATATTGTTGAAGCAACCTCAGTTGATCCCTGTTGTCAGGTCAATAGTACAATTATAGAGAAAATTCTCGCACAAACATCTCAAGGTTCAGACTATGAAAACAACTTTAGTTAGATGTTACTTCACAGATATGGCATTTTATTTTTCTGTTTCTCAAGGCTTTGCATCACCATTTCTGTAACACAGTTTCTCCTGAAGTTGACCGAGCTTGAAAGGGATGTTCAAACAGTTTGTGCCAGAATTTATTAGCAGAAAAAACACAATTTCCAAATTCTTGCAATTGCACCTAATGAATTCTAGAAAAGGTCAGATAATAGATGATGGTGAATGTCGATGAGTCAAACCACATTATTTTTAGGAGAGGATAAACAGATCAGGTTAAAACTAGACAATTTGGAATCTATATATAGATGTTTTGTTCATATAGTATTTTCAAAAATTGTTTTTGAAGCACCTGAGATGAGGAGATTCTGAAGGGAACACTGTTCAAATTATAATATGGTAGAAAAAAAATAGCATCATTCTAGTAATTCTTATTTTTTAAATTACAGAAGGCATTGCTTCAGTAATAGATTGATTAACTCCCACACTGGAGGCCATCTATTTTATCATTTCCTTCCAGAGGAGGTGCTGAAGGACATGGTTTAGTTTAGTGAGAGGCTTGGCAATGTTAGGTTAGTAGTTGGACACAATGACCTTAGAAGGTCTTTACCAACCATAATGATTCCATGATCAGACTTTGTCTTCCTGCAGATAGCTGTCTATCCCTGCCTCCAAATCTCATGCCAGAATGCTCTTACCAAAGCTGAATCTTCAAACACACTAGTAGAAAGGGAAAAAAAAAAATCAGTCTACTGATTCAGACCAGGGCGTATCCATGGTGTGAGGAAAAGACTGTAGGCAATGAAACTAATTTTCTTCTTCTCACAGATTAATATCCACTGGTCCACATGTTACTCATGCTATAGATCAAGTACTACTAGAATCAGCTCAGAATCACCAAACGTCATGCAACTGAATTCCTTCAGGAGAAAAAAAAAGAAATAAAACTACTTAACAGCTTAATTTTGTCATTTGTTTCTATAATTTAAGTCAAAAGAAGTTCAAAGAAACAAAATGCCCAACAGCAATGAAAAGCATGTCAGCCTTGTTGAGATAGAAGAAACTGCAAGTGTGAAGTGGCTGTACTACAAATCACATTCTGCAATGTACTATACTCAAGTTTTTAATACAAGTTATATCATACTTTGATGCCACCTGAAAGGCTCTCAATACATTTTTGGGATGCTATATGGTGGAACTGCTACACTAAAAGATTCAACGGCAACATACATTCAGATAAATAGCTCTCCTGGTCAAAAGACTGAACCTGGAGAGTAAGGATTTAAAATCTTATGTAAGCTTTCCAGGAGAAGCTGAATAATCTAATGAAAGGCTAGATATTTTTTTAAAATAGAAGTGCTATACTATGAAAACTCATTCTTCAAATATTTGTACTATGTTGTGTCTCTGAAATATTTGTGAAACTTAAATCTATATTTAATTATTTTCTAGTATTAGTAACACCCTGGAATCTCAGCACATACTAAAACCAGATTTACAAGTTGTTTGAGAATATCCTGGTAATGCAAACTGCTGTAGAAATTAAGGTACTGCATTTTATCACTAACGCAGCCACTGTCCTGATGTCTCATCTTTTCTTAAAACCATCAATTACAAAATGATAATATTTTATAGTAACTAGAACTGAGCATATCGATCACATTTAGGAAGAAAGGAGCATGACACCGTATGAATACATCAACCCCAGAAAAAGAAACAAAGCTATGATCTGACATCCTTTCGTGATGCCACTGCTGAAGGCAGAATATGATAAACACTTTTTGTTCTGCTTTGTGATTAAGTCTAGATAAGAAAAATTGCTTGGTTGGCAGATGTACGAAATGACATTTCATCTCCCTTGTTTTGAACCACTAAGTTGTGACTCAATCCATCTGCCTGAAGTGTTATTTGTCCACATGAATATCAGTGCAGATAAAGTGTGCGACTTCTCCAGGGACAGGAACCATCACCAGAGGGACCATGATCTCAAGTGAAGGGGGAAGAGCAGGAACATGCTGAGCTGCCTCCCTGATGACGGAGTCCAGCTTAGAAACAAGATTAAGATCCCTGGGGCCCGGGGAATTTTTTTAAAACTTTATTAGTTTGGTTTTTTTTAAATCAGTAAAAGCAAGTATGTAGACAAAGTATCAGAGCAGAAGGATGTTTGTTTTTTTTTTTTTTACCTTAAATCTTAACCTTAAAGAGGAAGTAGAAGTGAACTTAATTTTAAATAAAGTGTTTTGGAATCCATTAACTAAGTTGATATTGCCACTTCAAAGAACGTTTAAGAAGCTTGTCAAAAGGCAACAGATTTAGAAATCAATTTGCAGGCGAGATAGTATTGCTTCAAAATACTTACCAGCCTAGACAAGAAAGCCAAACCAGGGAAACCACTTTGCAAGACACTTTTCACAGTGGAATAGTAGACACAGAGAAAAATCAGACATATGGTACTTTACTGCCAGTCTCTAGCAGCACCAAGTACTATTTCTCAGCTTGAAATTTCAACAGCAATATATAAAGTATTAACCTATCACTTATGGATTTGTTCTTACACTTGAGATCCACAGAAAACCTGATAAATTATGGGGATGATGGGGAGGGGAGCAGGATTTATTAGCTTAATGACATTAGTAAGTAGTCTCCAAGAACAAATACATGTTTTTAAAATGTCTAAAGGTCACAATTTTATTAGACACAATTTCCTTATTTCTTTAATTTTCAAGCTACTCAGGAAAAACATTAATTGGATATATATTTGAAACATATCAGGCAATGCACTCTTTTGTAATGCATTTAATTACAACTCAAAAAAAACAATTTCCTTGAACCTTATCATACTCAGAAAATAGCTAGAAATTAAGACTGAAAGTTACTGGAATAGTGATCTTTTGTGACTATAATAGTGACCTAATATCTAATGAAGACATTATCAGCAAGGATGTAGAAACGGTAGGAAAAAGGTTGTTTTTTTTATAACGTACAGGGAAGCTTTTCTGTCTGTTCCTCCTTTAAAAAAAAAAAAAACAACCAGACAACAACCACTCACATTTCTTTTTGCAGTACTTTATGAAGGTTACTGGACTGTTAAATAAGATATTATCAATGGATGTGGCATTGGGTAGTGTGACATACCCATTCAAGAAAATCTAAGAGCAATGTACCTCTATGGACTTCCATTGCTGAGTGGAGAAAGTATCAGCCCAGAAGCTGAGCAGAACATAGGCAGAACTGAAATGTTTTGAGGAAAAAGAAGTTTTGATTATTTAGATGCAATGTGCCAAAAAAAAAAAAAAAAAATTTTAAAAAAAAAAGAGTGAAATGTGAAAAAAAGTGAAGTGAAAATATCCGATACTCACATCAGAGTTAAAGCGAAGCTGACAGACATTACAGGAAATTACTTGTTTCTTCTTTGGGGGAATGGACACACCAAATGTATGGTTTATGACTGCTTTTTGCACAGGATCCATCTAGAGAACAAACAAAAATCTATTTACAACTTTTCAAGGCAATATACAGAATAGAAAAAAAAGTAAAATAAAATAACACTTTCTGCTGGAACTTTTCTCTTTGCTTTAATTTTTTGAGATACACAGGAGGAAATAAAATTGCAGCCCTCATAATAATTACATTTAACACAGGTTAGGGAATGGTAGCATGCCAGAGCTTACAAAGGAAAGGCAGCTCTGTTGCTGTAGGCTACTAAATATTTTCTTATTCTCCAACCCTGTACATCCTCACTATTGCGTCTGAATTGCAAAGAAGCCATGAAAACCCTCTATTATCACCTGCTGATCCACTAGGCACTTTATGAGAAACCCCTTTTGCCCTCTAACAAATCATTGTTGGTTATCTCTACTTGTTTTTCTGTTTGGTGGTAGATATTAACACTTATTTGGTAATAGTCTCTCCTGGACATCTGTTTGGGAGAGGAAATCCTTTGCAAGCTGCATTCTAAATACCACTTGCCAGGAAAAAGGTCACATTCCCCAAGCACTTCCATGCAGAACTGATGATCGACAGAGCCCATACAGAGGAAGGCTGAAGTTTGGAGGAGCACGCAGGGAGTGTTTGCCCCAGGAAAAGGTACTGATGTTACCACACTCCAGAGAACATTTTAACACCTCAAAAAATGAGAGATAATTGAAACATTGACTCTATTAATCCTAAATTTGATCAAACATTCTCAGGAACTGATTACATTTTTTATTCTAAGCTGACTTAGAAAAGGAAGATAAAAAAGTTGAAGTTACTAATTCAACTTTGAAAGAATTATAACAGTATATTAGCTGCTTCCAGAGTTTCTAAACCTGAGAATGAAGACTAGTTTTCCCTTAGTACACATCTAAGCTTCCAGAGAAGCCTGCACTAACGAGGATTTTATTCGCCTATATGCACATTCACAAATGCACAAATTCAAGAAAAACATATTGTATCCTATCTGCCTAAGAAGACATTCTCTAACAATCCATTACCTAACATTAAACAATTTTTTCGGACCATGGCTACATGGGTTTCTTGCTACACTCCTTTTAAATCAAATGCATGGTTTTGTAAATGTCATTGTTAACAAATTTTCTTGATAAATTATATAATTTTTATCAGCTTTTGCCATTAAATACTGTATTTCATTACCATATTAAGATAATTATAAAAGTAAAAACATCTCCTCTAGAACGAGTTGCTTAATTATTAACTGACATAGTGTTCTTAATGATGAATGCAATAGTCTAAAAAAAACCCTACAAATAAATATCCTTATTTGCTGTTTCCAGACTATGTCAACAGTCAAAAGGTTAAAAGCTTAAAAATACAACAAAAAATATTCCGTTTCTGATTTGTACCATTTATTGCATCACTCTGCATAATATAACACAACTACACATGCAAATGAAAAGTTTTCTGAGCATCCATTTTGCTATAGATATATCAGTCAATATATACTATTATAACATATATTATAACATTTATAACATATATTAAAAGTTTGCTGTATCATTAGGGAATAGAACTCTTTTTTTAAAAATGGAAGATATATTTTACTTTTCAACTTAATTATTAATTGTTAGATCAAGTAAACTAAAACAGAAGTGTATTGCTGAAAAGTACCTCAATCATTTGAAGTGCCTGAGACTGGTGAAAAGAAATGGCAAAAATATCCACTAATGTGTGCAGTCCCATTTAAAAAAAATTAAAAGAGAAAAAGCAGCAGCGATCAATGATTCCTCTGTGCATTCCACAAAACAATCCACAGTGCTAGCATTAGGCAATGCAGTTGGAAACCATACAAAGCAAATTGTGTGCAAAGTCCCAGTTCCAAATAGATGTAGCAGGACAAGGACAAAATCTACACAAATTATAAAGCTCACGCTGCCTCCAGAAAGTACCACTTGGTATCCCCAGGGTAATGCTTAATGATCCTTCCCAGACTGGAGCCCCACATGTAGTCTGCTCATGATTAGAATTCAAGAAGTGCAACATTAACAATTAAAAGGTTTTAAATATATCAGAAACTGGGGTGGATTACAGCATGCTGGAAAAATAAAATAGTATCTCTCTGTTAGAAAATTAATGCCACATGGTAAATCGATCTCAGATCACTACATAAAATTATCCTCTTCTTTGCAGGGAGGGAGGAAAGGAATAGGAAAGAAGGAGAGGGCAATTTCTTGAGGTATATATTAGGAAATGATGCAACATACTTTGCCGTGGGGGGAGTGTCAGTATTTAAAAATCAGTTCTATAAAACAAAATAATAACAGAAGCCAACAGCTACCCCAAATGCAAATAAAAATCTGCAATATGCTGTTTATGCTACAGAAGGAATTAATAAAGCAATTCACAGTGCTCTCGTAGCCATAAGTGAGTTTAACAACCTTTCCACAGTCTTGTTCTATTTCAATTGGTTTAATAAAAAGTTTTTTTTAAAAACTGTCTTTCCAACATCGAAGATACAACGTTTTTGCAACAAGTCTCCTTAAAACCATCCAAACTATAGAAGTGACCAAGTATTAACAGAATTTGGACAGGTTTCCGCCATAACGTACTACTGCTACTTTCAGAACATGCAAATATGAGAAACACTCTACAACTACTGAGACTGACAACAAGGACTTTTAAAGCACTTAAAAAAAATGCAAATGTAGCAAGAATTGCAATGTCTTTGGTCTAGTGTGTCAAGATTTACTTTTTTTTTTTTTAAACATAGCTCCATGCAACTCAATTTCATAAGACTCTGTTCCTCTGTCACTCTGTACATGGAAAGCATTGCATTTCTTTGAGCATCTTGGTTGCCCTTCTCAATTCTACCACAATTTAACAAAGTCAATCAAATCTTTTGAAGACCTGAACAGGAATTATATCTAATACTCAGAGTGGGCCGCTACTGGACTCTGAGTTGATGTTTTCATGGAATTACTGTTATAAACCTGTGATTTCACTCCCAAGCGTTGGTGGCCAATTCATAGCCCACTAGTTTCTAGGTGAAGTTTTCTGAAGTTTCCCTTGACAGTGCATCACTTGCCATTTATCTAGATGGAACTTCAGTAATCATTTATCCTCACTACCTTGGGAGTTTCAAGATTTAGCAAACTTCCCCAGCTCACTTACCTCGGCATGCAAGGATCCACTTATGTCAATTTAGTTTTCTTAAAAATCTTTGCCGGACCATTTTGTGAAAACCCTTTCGGTGACTCAAAATGACGGAAATTTGAATTTTGAAATATGGCAATTAGTCACATGTTTGTTGACTGTTATGAACAGGTTTGTAAAGAAGGATTTATCTTCAAAAAAGGAGTTATTTTGACACTTTAGAGGCAGTTTACAGTATGAGGTGTCCTCTTATACTACTCTTAATGAGGTTTCTATTATTTTGCCTGGCAAAAATATGCTACTCAAAAGATTGCATTCTCCATGGAAGGGCTTTTAAAAACCTGCCTCACATTTGCCACCTTTCAGTCCTCAGATACAAAAGTAGTTTTATAAGGGCTTCATATTATCATCAGTAGTTCAACAATTTCGCCCTTGAATTCTCTTACAATTCTTACTAACAGAAACTCTTCCCACTCTGCTCTATGTCATGGGACCAGATATTCTTCGAGTGTTTTCTGAGAACTGAACCAGACTACTAAGAGACATCAAAGTATGCAAAAGAAGGAGAAAAAAACAAAACAAGACAAAAAACAAACAATGAGCAAGTGCATCAGGAAAATTGCTTCAGTGAAACTGAAGTTCTGGTTATTTAAAACCATCTCTTTACAGACAGTAGACAGCACAGACACCAAATTGTGAGCCTCAGAGATAAATTGTACTGATTCCATCAAGAGGTTAAGTTGCTGCAAACAGAAATAGGTATCATCTCCAAATCTTTTGCTTAAAAGGGGTGACACTAAATTTCAAAAAAAGAGTTGCTTTTTGTTATGTTGGAAATATTTTGCTCAGGTGTAACCTCCAGTTGTAAAGTTTGGATAAACTCAATTGCTTTTCTGAGTTGAAGCTTTTGGTACTTGCCTAGTATCCAAGTCTAAATTGCTGGTTACACATCTGTGTACTGATCTAGTGATGGTGCACTAATTTATATTTACCATTTCTGTCTAATGATTCAGTTTTTAAGCTTTCTCTCTCTTCCTGATCTGCTTAGCTATTGAAGCATGCTAAGCAAATATCATACACATTACTGCTAACACTCCACCAAAAATCTACACTCAAAAGCTTTGTCTTCTCATAGCAGCATAACCTTGAATCTGAGTAAGATCTACAATTATGTCTGGGATTTTACTCTCACAGTTCAGTTACCTTTCACCATGATGGAGCTCTTGGGCCAAATATAGAGTTGTCTATTAGACAAGCATTTGTAAACAGTGGGTATAAGTCAACTAAGTATCATTTAACCACAAGGTATTAACAAGGTTCTGGAAAAAACAAACAAACAAAAAAAACCCAACCAAACAAAAAAAATCCCAAAAAGCCACAAACCACTGAGAGAGGCCCTACAGCATGCTGTGTTGTTTCACTCTGACAAAGTAAAATTGTTAACTGTATGTGGAACAAACTGATAATATGATCCTATGTTTCCCTCTGGCAATCAAAGGGAGAAAACAGGATCACATACAAATTATCTTTTGCAGAAGCAGCATTTAAGTTCTGGGATTTTTCAAAACTATTGGACAACACTCATTTGTATGTGCCAAGATAATGACAATGAAGGTGTAAGCAGGCAAACAGCAACAAACATGCTGTAGATCAGATCTTTTCAACATCTGTCATATTTCCCTTTTCAACATCCCAACATCACAAGGCCTACGTGAACTCCTGTGTTTGAGCTCCAGTTGTCAGAAAAGCCAAACACATTGCTGCTGTGGAGAATGACCATGACCATTGTAAATCCTGCCTATTACCGTAACTCATAACATACAGCCTCTCACCATAACTCTACATATTATGACAACTAAGAGAGGGACAGAAATGAATACAAATATTAAACGGAGCCTATTTAAGATGTTCAGCATAAAACCAGAACCATTAATATTGTGATGCAATGCTTGACACACTTGGCTAGCACAAACTAGCAGGAAACTGTTCTCTGTACATTCCTGCTGCTTTTGTCCCAATAGGGAATGCACCTCTCACTCAGCTAATGCTAAGTATAATTTCCTGTTAAAATCCCTGCTACACTCTTATACAGTTCCTTGGCTATTTTGCATCACCAGGGACATTTAAGTCAGCTCTACTGACGGACCTCTACCTGAAAGGGGGCTTCAGCAAGGTGGGCGTCAGTCTCTTTACCCAGGTAACAAGTGATAGGTCAAGAGAAAATGGTCTCAAGTCACACCATGGGAGGCTTAGATTGGACATTAGGAAAAATGTCTTCACCAAAAGGGTTGTCCAGCATTGGAACAAGCTACCCAGGGAAGAGGTTGAGTCATCATATCTGGATGCACTTAGAGATGTGTAAATGTAGTGCATAGGGACATGATTAGTGGTGGATGTGGCAGTGCCAGGTTAACAGTTGGGCTCAACGACTCTAAAGGTCTTCTCCAACCTAAATGACTTAATGATTCTATGATTCTGTCATATGCACAACTTCCTTTTGTTGTGAGAATGCCATCAATGCTCCCTGAGCATCAGCACAAAGAGTGCCCCCATAGAGATGTAGTTTTGCATGGTGAGCTTGCAGTTCTCTGACTACACTCCCCTCACTCTCTCTATCTCTACACTCATCACAACATTGTGGGGTTTAAAAAAACATAAGCAGATGTCAATGGCCAATAACTGAGCCAGGGGAGTGCTTCTATCACAGTCTCAACAGCTGATTCATAGACTTGTGCAAATGCTTAATTAGAACAGAAAGAGTAATTAATTTACAACATTATAGGGTTTTTACCATAATATTGTAGTCTAATTGTGGGTTGCTTTAATCACAATTTGTTGTTTAACAGGATCTCTTACATAAGTATCCACTAAGAAAGAATTCAGAACACAGCGACTAATGTTTTCCTTCCCTTCCACATCATTCCCAAAATACAGTAACAACATTGTACTCCTGATACCAAATCTCTCTGGATGCAACTTCTCCAAACTGTGTTTGGCTCTCCACCTCTTGGTCAATTTGGCAGCAAGCTTCAGCTTCCCCAAGGAAAAACAGTGGCTGTGATAGCTGTGACCTCCACAAACTTGTACTAGTCAGTGAAATCAGCCCGGAGGCATTTTAAAACAAAATAAAATTCTACTGTAATTCACTTGCTAACATGTCAGACAATAGAGCTATCTATGAAGAAGTTGCTGAAACAACAGTGAGTACCTGAAAAATAAAAAAGCAGAGACACACATTTGGAGTTTACACTTCTACTTTATTTTTAGTACAAGACAACTAAAAGGGCACTCAGAGCTGGGAACTTTTCAAGTCTTTTAAGAAGTTAAATATTAAAACACTCAGCTTCTTCATTTTCCTTTACAGATTAAGGTGCACCTATTTTTATTTTTGTAAATTACACATTATTTCTATTAACAGACTTGCAGGGCTGGAGTCCTGGACTTGGGAGTTCAATTTTCTGTCACTGGCCAGCAGTTAGGCTTCCCTCCCTGCTTTATGTCCAGTCCTATGACACAGTGCAGAGTCCCTTGGTGTGCTATCCTCTTGCATGTTTCCCTTTTAAAGTACAGCTTACGTGGAAAAATGAAAGAAGAGATGATTCTCTCTCTGTGCCTGTATTCACAACCACATAGAATACTGAAAGTGATGTCTGCAGCAATTTACAGTTTTGTCTTGGGCCAGGAGGAATTATTACATCTGATTTCCTGCAAAATTCATGACACAATTTTATTCACTGGAGAGCTTTGTTTCTTCCTATTATGAAGACTGATAACATCCGTGGTCAACCAGACCCTAAATTTTGGTAAAAGACCTCAATAGCTTGATTTGAAAGTCTGCAACTAAGCTAATTTATATCACTGCAGAAGCAATGCTTAACATGTCTATTATAAACCACTTAATTTAGTTGTGGTGCTCTATTAAAGGTCACCCTCGTCTCTGAATGTGTAGGAACTGGTACACTGCAATCCTGTCACCTCTTAACCTTCTCTTTGATAAACCAAATAGGTTCCTTAAGCCTCTCACTATAAAAGCCTTGATTAATTTGGTAGGTTTTTTCTGACTTCTTTTCAGATTTTTTCATGTGCCACTGAAATATAGGTACTAAAAGTTAGAACATGCTCAAATATACTTGATCTACTTAAATACTTCTTTGTTTTAACAAGAAATGCATGAATCCTCTTGCCTTAGTACTATTAAGCAATGAATAATTACTGATACTGATTTATCCATCTTGTGTGCTAACACAAATTATTTCACCATTGCACATCCTTTTTTGTCTTAGGTTGGTGTTCTGTCACAGCCTGGGAGAGGAAGTCAGCTGAAATAGCATGAATCTCAGAATCTTATTTCGAAGCAGAGACTGCATTCAGTAGGGTTTTTACTTAGAAAGTCTAATTTGTTTGGCCAAGCTCAGGTGGGTCCAGGATGAAACCCAGCCTTCTCAGTAGAATTTTGTTTCTTCTAAACCAGTACAAATTTGTGGCTTAGGCCAACAGAAGCAAAAGGAAAAATATTCTTCCCTGTCCAACTGAAACAAAATCAGAGCTTTTCTAGTCCTTTGCTCTTCTGTCCTCCTCTGTCTTTGCACTAATCAGCTAAACAACTCTAGTCTCTTCCTACCTTCCTCTTCTCCCCATGTAATGTGATATGATTAAGCACAGAGATCAAAAGAGAATTCAGAAAGTACCTTTTAATTCATTTTGACTTTTAAAATAAGGTTAAAAAATTAAAATAAGTTAAGTAAATTAGTACTGGCAATATTTCCACTGCCCTTCTTTCCCTTCATCCATGGATATATTTCTTGCATGTTAAAAATAATTTATGTTTTAGACAATTGTAATTAGCAGAGCCTTGGAAAGAGTGCTCTGGATATTTAATTACACTGCTGTTTTAGAAATTGTCATGTAAAAGAGTACTAAAAGTTAATAATTGATTCCTGCAGAAAGAGTTAACCCAAAAAAAAAAAAAATCTGAAAAAAAAAAAAATCTGAATCTGGCCTCAGTTTCTTACAAGGCATAAACCCAACACAGAGCATAAATAAATAGAAGTATAGTGTTTGTAATGTGAACACAAACAATAGATTTAACACTTAAGCTAGAAAAATGTCAAATTTTCAACTCCAGGCAAGACTGGAAATTTTAAAACAATAGTTAATGTTTGAAGAGATTCTCCCCTAAAGTCAGTTCATGTTATTTTAAGTTTGATTTGGTTTTGGTTGAGTTTTTTTTTTCTTCTGAAAATAATACATATTGAAGACTAGAAATAAGGTAGAGAAGTCCTTATTTAGGCTCACCAATGTAACCGATGTAAAGAGTTACTTTTTAAAAAGATGCCTGTCAGGAACTAGAGAGCCTGAATCTTTATGTTAAAATACCACAAACTGTAAAAGTTCTCGAAGATTGCTTGACAACTCCTTGCTTTTGGAAGCATTTTTTCCCCACATATCTATCTCAGTATCTCTTACCAGGTGTTTGCTTCGAGCTCAGTCTTTTTTGAAAGTTTCAGCTGAAACAGCTCAAGTATTCTGTGGGGAAAATATATCACCTTAATAAGCATTTTTCAGGGCCTCCAAAGGTTGAGAATATTTTTTCCAAAACCTGCTGTCACAGTTGAAAGAGGTCTCTGCTGATTTGCATCAAAGCCATAGAAAAACAAGAAGGAATTCCTGGTTTGGTACAAAAAGTAAGGACACAAAGAAAAGGGACTAACAGGAAACTGAAAAGAAGAAGACATGGAGAGTAAAGGGGCTTTGCAGCCATGCACTGTGAGAGGAGAGAGTAACCAGGGAAAGCAAAGATGAGCTACCGAGCAGAGGTCTGGATTGCCAGAATTTGGGCTTTATTATGTAGTTCCTGAACCTCTGTTGTCTTCACCTGTAAGTATCTGAGAAAATACCTATTACTCTCTTTTATTCCCTTTATAAAAGTTAACAGGCTGATTCCTCATATTGTAGTTTGGATGATTCTAGCTCTGACTTGGAAAACACAAACTGTTATAGCCATAATAACTGAAAGTAAAATAGGAATGCTTTTAGGCACTCCACACAGAAATAGAAGACAAACCTGACGTGCCTTTTGGGCCTGTATGACTATAAAATGTCTGTAAGAAAAAGAAATCCAGCCATTTCTTGACTAAAAATACAAACACAAAAAAACCCCAAACAAAATACCCAGCCACCCCACACAACACCTCTCCTTCGCAGTTAATTGCTTATATTTCCTTTCCGTGATGTTAGGGAGAATAAAGTATAGCTCTTACAAAACTTCACCTACTTTCTGGAGCAGAGTGTTTCAATGGGAGAGGAGCAGAGCAGGTAATTGTCCTACAGCACTTCACAAAAGGGAAAATGGGAAGTGGGGGCAGATGAAAGAGGACTGTAGATATCGTCTGGCAACATCTAGTTGGCTGCATCTGTAATTTGCTCCTGTATACAATGCCAAGCTCCATAGAGTTCTTTGGCACTGCAGCAGGGCATTAAGTGGCTGAATTCAGACCCTGCTAAGGAAAGAGAAAACTCCCGAGCCACAGTGCTGTGCCAAATGCAGAAGAGGCACTTGGCACAGGAGAAGGGCAAGTGAAGCCAGCGATACAAGTGCCCTGCACTCTTATCTGCAGACCTCAGCTTCTGTCTTGGCACATTAGTGGCCCCTTCAAATGAGAAGTAGATAGACTGCAAATAAAAATGAGGGACATAGTTGAAAATACAGGAGGTAAAAGAGCAAATTAGTCCCTCCCAGTAGTTGTCTTAGGGGGAAGGCCAGGTATATTTAGTCCAGGCAGGGCTAATGCTGGAGAAAAGGCAGAGATTTCTGACTAAGTTACTAGTCATCTCTTCTTTCCCTTCCTGTAGCACATTCCAGCTGGCTCACCTTCACTAGTAAAACACCTCTGGTCCACTTTGCAGGAGGACTGAGGGAACTCTACTATAAAGAATCAGCATAAACCTACCTGAAGAGAAATAAATACTGAAGGGGTAACTAGGCTACATTAACCTGTATGTCCTCTAAAATATGAAGGCATGAACCAGCATTTAAAAACCAATCATGGGCTAGTTAGATGGAAAATATTTCACTAATGTGAAAGCTCCAAGAGATGCTATAATCTTTGATTACCCCTGAGGCCATAACAAACTCAGAAGGAAGCATATGAATTGCTGATTATTTTCTATGATGATAGAATCTAAGAAGTTGCTGATACTGCTTTTGTGCAGAGCAATGAGTCCTTGGCTGTACCACTTTGACTAAATATGGATCATATAATGCTGCTCTCATTTCAGGACAAGGTAGAATGAGTTGGAGTTTTAAGAACTTTTTTTTCTGGGCATTATACATCCTTTATAGGGAGATGCAGACAGTGATCATTAAGTTTGCCTTGCAAGATAAAGTGGCTGAAAGCCAGGATTTATCACACGCATCATGATAACCTTCCATTATGTGATCGCCAAGCATCTTTTCTTCATTCAGTACACAAGATGAGTGACGTGACAGAGAATCAGGGAAGTGTAAAGAAAGAATGATACAGAAGGTGAAGCTGTGTGGTGGAAGTCCGTGGGTATAAAATTCAGGATTAAATTTTAATAAACACACAATGGGGACCATAGAAACCTTAACTTTGATTTCCACTGAGTTTAAGCACTTGACTTTGAAATCTTACAGATCTTTATGTGTAATCAACATGCAAGGTGTTATATGTTAAGGAATCATTAGAGTCATTTTGGTGTGTTAAAATTGCTTTGCTTAAACAACATGGTTTTGTATATACTCATTCTAAACTGGAGGAATCAGTTTGGGAAGTTTTATAATGCTGTCTCTCATTCTGCTATAAAGAAGAACATTTTTAGTAATACCAGCTGAGAATTTGATTCAACCTATGTATTTCAGACAGAGGGATATGAGTAACTGATCAAGACGTTTTAGAATTTGATTCCAGGACAAACATGATGTTGCATTTGGATCCATTGCTGCAGCATATCTGAGAAAGGGTTTGTCCTCTGTGTAGCAACTCAGGTTCAGGCTGTGACAGTGTGACAAAGACCAGGAGAGAGGACAGCACCTAATTTGCAATACCTCTCTGCTTGAAATACTTCCTCCTGCTGTTAGAAGACATTTTTATGGCTGATCTTTTGAAACAAACACCCTTACTGAGGAATAAAGGCATGTGTTCAAGGAGTTAGTACAATCATTCCCTAGTTACATTTTCCTATAGAATAAGCAAGTCCTAAGGAACAAAGACAAACTTGAGGCGTGAATTTATAAGTGCTAAACATACATCCACACCATTTTAGAATTAATGAAGTTTTCAGGAGAAACAGAAGGGAGGCATTTTAAACTAAACCACACAATTCTGACAAGAAAATAAAATATACTTAGGGTAGACATTTTCTTTTAAAAATCAGGATCGCCTCAGTGCTTCATTTGAAAAGTTACCCCATGTGAAGAGAAACAAGCGATTGGAACACTTTCACAAATAAAATGGGAACATTGATGTTTTATCTGGAGCATCACAAATGCTTTCAGAAATGAAAACTGTCAAAGAACCATATAAGAAAGGGTTTACCACAGATTTTTAATATATTTCCATAAATAAAAGAAGTTCTTTTGGAAATACTGTTTCTGGTGTTCCTTTAACTATGTTTGTAGTTAACATATTTTACCTTTATTTTCCTGCCCTGGTAGTTACTGTATCAAGCTCCTAAGCAGAATTTTTTTTCAGGCCACTAAAATGTAGTTTGAAACCACTTTCTGGCAAAGTTTAATCTATATCTAACCGCCATTGAAAAATGAACAGATGGATCTAAAGATATTTTCCCTTGAGACCACATTTCTTTTATCCACTTGCACCAGAGAACACATACAAGCATGAACAGTGGTCCTGGCACGTGATACAGAGTCTCCTCAGTTCTACTGAAAGCAGAGAGATTAAGGCCTGCACTCTAGAGGTTCTACTATCTACAGTCCTTGACAGGTCCTCTTGCAAGTGAAGTGAATAGGTTTCCCAACTGATCTGTAAGGCTTCTTGAGAGAGGGAGGGACAAAAAGCTCTTCTAACATTCTGTTTCTGTACAAGATGAAAAATGATGGTACTTTGGATATTGCACACATTACGGATAAACTGGATTTAACTAAACCGGATTTCACTCAAAACTTATCTTTTGGAAAGAGGCTTTTTACAAACTTTTACATACTTTTCCCTCCTCTCTCACTTTACAGTGAAAAAGAAAAAAAATGTATATAGACACAAACTTAGGAATCTACATTTACAAAGGTTGTGCCAAGTTAGAAAGGAAGTACCATGAATGATCAATTTTTTCAACGAGCTTTAAAGTCCATTGTAAAAGATTGTTACACAAAATCAATACCTGCAAGATAAATGGCAATGTCTGTGAATTAGAAATAGAGAAACAGTGACCCACTGTTCCTCAAAAAAGAGAGTTTAAACACAGTTAAATCCACAGAAATTTGGAGAGGAATGACAGGTGTAAAGGATAAACACTTTGGGAATTAGCCAAATGGAGTATAGCCCAGATAAAGGTAAGCTAGTATATATAGGCAAAAGCAGTCTAAATATCCAAATTAATCTGTCTCTCAAGGCTACTGCAACACCACCAGTAAGCAAATAATGTTGGTTGACTCAACAACTAGAGTATCCCTAAAGAAAGTGTTCTCAGAGTCTTTATACACAGTTCTGTGAAAAAGCTCACCTATAAATGAGTGCAGCTGGAAAGCAGACAGATCAGTAACAAAATTCTATAATGCATAAGAAAAGGATGAAAAAGTAATATAAATTGCATCACACTTGGAAGATGAGAATGACATGCTACTTGCTTAAAATTGTATTGACTTTTGGTCCTCCACTTCCAATGCACCCAAATTTTAAAAAACATCTTTTAGCTCTTTATACACATCTCCCTCATGAATGCATAACTTTCACATATACATTTTGCAATGAATTAGTAATATTTAGTACTGTTTATAATATGTTCTGGGCTGCTGAAGTTTGAAAGCAGCTGGCTGATATTGTTACCTCATAAGCATCCCACAGCACCGCATGCTGTAGCACTAGGCCTGTCAGCAAGATGCATTTGCAAGTTGTGAAGAAAAAAAAAAAATCCTCTTGCTGTTTTAACTTCAGACAGACGGTGAGTTTGTGAAAGGAAACACTTGGCAGTGGTTCAGCTGATCACTGTCTAGCAGCAGTGACACTGCTTCCCTTTCCATTCTCTCCACAATTACAGCATTAAGTGCGACGCTATACGGGTCAGGCAACGGTCACATATGAATTAGATTGTACTCACTGACTTGGCAGAAATGACCCACAGCAGTTTCCTTCCTGTTGTTATTTGCTTACTATTTGCCAGTTCATTCCATGCTGAATTAGATTCACACATGGAAACCCAAGTGGTAACACACAAAATATTGGTTTTGGCGTTGACGATAATAACTATTTAAACAAATTATAAAGTACAATAGCAAAAAAAAACCATTTTGATAACACGTAAAACCATTTTATGAGCTGTTACAGAGGACATTATTTTTGTTATTGGTGCTCTGATAAATGTGGAGATTTACAGAAGCATTGAGCATTATTTTGGCAAATTTTTTTTTTGCAAAAATTCAATATACTTTATCATAAGCTGAAAGTAGCAGCTTCATATTTTTCACATTGTCTGGATTCCCAATTTTATACTTTATCACTGTTATTCAGAATTAATAAGATCCTCCAGTTGCTTCACTGGCTGTAATAGACTTAGTTTGATTCATGTCAGTGGAGGATCTAGTTCTCATCTGTCATACCTGTTTTTCCATCAGCTTTTGCTTTTTCCTTTTTTTACAGCATGTGGAAATGCATGTGCTCAGACAAATGTCTGAAATTATTCTGTTGCACACAAAAACTCAATTGTGTGTTTGGGTTTTTTTTTTCAGTGTGCAAACATCACCTCAACAGGCCGACTTAAAAATGATCAGCCTTGTTCACAGTGAGGTCAGGTACCACCCTGAGCCCTTACCACAAGGCAACAGCAACCACAACACAGACAAAAAGGATTCTCTAGAACTATGTTAGCAATGCACTGTTTTAAAGCAGCTTCAATACTGGATATTAGATCTGGCTTGGAAAGCATACACTGAAACTAAATGTGGAAACACCTTTACTTACTGTGTTAAAATTTGGGAAGAATCCAACAGCAGAGCTGCTGTCCACAGGGAAGGACATAAAGGGTTTGATATCCAGGGAAGGCTGCATCATCAAGGTAGGTGTGCGCACAAGGGTGGGAAGTGTAGTAGTGCCTGCCAAGAGCAAACAAAACCAGGAATTCATAGTATTCTCCTTTCCACATCACACACAGTATAGCTGACAAAAGTACCAAGAGAAGATAACACAGGGAGGTAATAAAATGGCTCTGTAGGAGTTAATATCATTAAAAGAAAACTATTTCTACACACTACAGCTGTGGCAGAGCACTTCTCTATGGCCATGGATACTCAGACAATGAAGAGGAGACATATGGTATATAAATCACACTGGCAGGTAGAATGAATCCTTTCTAAAGCAGAAAAACTATTCGGTGCCAAAAAGGCCAGGATGGGTATCCATGAAAGTCAGACGCTTTTGCAATTCATGGTTGTCTATTAGATCAGCTAGCACAGAAAATACATGCAAGCTGAATTCCAAAGGTTTGTTTCCAAATAGTAAACTGCCTGTTTATTTTTCCTTCTGACACTATCCACTGCTGCACAAACACCATTTTACCTAACATTTAAAAAAATGCCTTCAGCACAAGGCAAATATTAGAAAACAGCCAAAAATTACACAAACAGCTCGCACACAAATGAACACAACTCTTTACACGCAATGCAAACTAGATCATTTTCTCCAAACAAGAGCTTTCCAGAAATTTACATGCTGAAATTTCTTCTATATACATTTGAGAATAATTCTCCGTCAAGACTCCAAAGAAATGGGAAGACACAGATGTCCAAATATTCCTTTGTAACTAGCTAACTGCCCTACTTGCACAATAGTGTACCTGAAATCATACAAAACAGATTTGAAATTAAATTTCCCTCACTAAAAAAAAAAACAAAAAACAAAAAAACACCAAAATAAAAAGACTATAAAAGAATAACTCCATTAATCTCAGTTTCTCCTTCCTGGGTTGAATAAATAATTCAACAATGACAAAGCAGGCACTGGAACACATTTGTCCCACACCTCTAAAGGAGGGTGAGTCACCCTCTGGCTCTCCTACCTCTGCCAGACTATCTCCATAATTACCCCTTTCTCCCACTCACCAGTGACCAGCACAATTGCCTGGAGCATAACAGTCCCCCTAGGAGGTTATCTGGTCTCAAGCTGAGTTAACACAAAATACCTAAGCATTTTCTCACAGAGATCAACTCAGCTTTTTAAACCCTGGGGGCCAGGGGAGTGTAGAAGTAAACAAGCAATTTTCCCTCTCTTCTCACATAAAATAATATTATTTGCATCTATGCCAGGCAATCTGTATGGGCTGCTCGAGTACCAGTCTTCCATGAAGTGATCTCCCTTTCTACCTGTTAAAGACATGCAAAGTTGAAGGCAGAGTAGAAATTTTTCCTTCTTTTCACCTCATGGATGATGCCTCCGCAGACACAATTTCAAATCCATTTTATGGTATCCAAGAGGAAAGATGAGTTCAGAAGGCAGATGGGGCTGCATGGATTTTTTGTATGACCAAACGTCTATAACTAGCCCTAAGCTCAAATTTTGTAGATGCTGGAGAGATAGTCATTTTGATCACAGCTGCAGCACAGTAAACATTATACTATGGTCCAGCAGATGAATAGCAGGCTGAAATATACTCTCTGGCTTTTTTTATTATAGGAAAAGTGTGATGATTGCACAATGATGGGTCATTGACAACTATGAAGAGAGGACTGTTGAACACCATGCCAACTGAGCAGCACAACTTGAAAGGAAAAATACACTTAAGGCACTTACTCAGAATATTTTCTTCTTTCTCCTACTCCATGCTTTCATAAATGAAAGGTTTGTTTTTGCATAAGACCATAAAAGTCGTTGACAGTTGTACTTAATTAACTGTAAGTGAAACATTATCAAGTGGAATCACAAATGTCAAAAAGCTAATGTGCCTATAGTTTCTTCTTCATATCCATAATGGAAAAAAAAGCATCAATAGGAAAGCAATATGTCAGAGGATTTATCCGAAGAAAATATCTTCCACTGCAAAAATGATTATTTCTACTTGCTGCTTCTGAGACAGTAGATTTACATTATTTGGATTTCAGAGTTGTATTCAAACAGCAGCTATGTTGTATTCAATTACCTAAAGCCTATAAAGTGCCATCATCAATCTAACTTCTACAAGTTTCTCTTTGAAGTTCATAAGCAATTAAAAATCCATGAAGTTAAAAAAGATCTGTCCTCTCTTTACATATACATACTTCAATGAAACGATGATTACACAACTTAACTAAATTTTACACAAAAAGTATAACTGAATACAGTTAAATTATGACCAACATTTAAAATCAGAGTTAAGGTAGGTTTCTATCACCGTCTTTAACCAAGGCATAGAAAGCATTTGGCATAAAAGTTTTAAAAATCAAAAAACAATTAACATTCTCCTGCAAACATTACGACCTTCTTTATACTCCTTGGCTGAGTACAGATCATTTCATGAGACAAAGACATTTGAAATCTGCCTGCAGTTTTGCAGTCCATTGCTGCAAGAAGAAATTCTCCTGCCAGAGTAATATATGGAGACATTAACAACCATCACCAGACAAGTACTAGTGAACCTGTTTGACTGAAGCCTGGATTTCAGACTCACCTTTGAAAGCCTCTGGAAGAATGAACACGTAAAGACGACCCAAACTACACAAAGTGCTTTAAGACAAATCCATCCAATCAAACAGAACAGGGCACGGTTTTGAACTGTCATTGCTCCCAAAGGTCAAACAGATTCGCACTACCACTCTAACAAATATGTATACAGACCTGGGCTAAGCAGGAATACTGGCACAAGAAAGCTGTAGCTGACAAGCTTCGTTATCACCATAAATGTAACAGATGTTTACCATTTCATTAGCATTTTAATGATAAAGACAACTTACCATGTCAAACACAGATTGTTTTAAACTACTTATAAATCTTTGGCATAACCATAACTTATCTTTCTTGTAAATTCATTTGCTAATTTCAGTTTCATAATTTTTAAACAGTATTTTACCTTTGTAACTTCAATTGTACCTGAGATGCAAGCAGACTTTGCCAAAAGGCACCAATCCTCACTGGTCCCTTTTACCCTTGTCTAAGAGAAGGGAAATGTGTTTTCATTTGAGCAGATGATCCAAAATGTCTTATTTTATTAAGTTTTTCTTCCTCCTACACAGATTTATGTGAAAAACAAGTATCTGTGTAACAAGTGCTGTTCCTCTCTAGCCACATATATGTGGCTTCAGGCACAGTGGAATGTGCTGGGACACTGATGTTTTTGCACAAGTTATGAAAGGTTATCATCTTTACTCAAATTTGATCTAGCTCTAACAGAGAAGGCACATAATTAATAGATAAAGCAACTGAAGTGATATTTTGGGGGAGTACTTAGAAAGCCTTGTATCAGTCAGTCCTGTGGCAAGACAAGCTTCAGGGGTCAGCTAGCCATGTTTTATCCAGGTGCCAAAAGGGGCGCAGGCAATCAGAACTCCAGGAGTCTCTATCAACAACTTTCCTGCCTCACTAGCTCTTTTACAACTTCAAAGGAAAACTACAGAAGCGAAGACAGGCAAGATCATAGCTTTGTTGGAGACAATCGCAGCTCGCTTTGGTCATGGTTAACAGTCACCACCCATCTTTTCAAGTAATAAGAGCAGTGCTAAGTTTAATAAAATCTAAGCATATACATTCTATGATTTTTTCCCCAAGTGCTTTTCTTTACCACTTTCAAACGCAAAATAAGGTGTAATGTCTATACATTAATTCCTCTGATTTGGGTCAATATTAGACCATTACAGGAAAACCCATATCTATCACAAAACTTAATTCATCTAAAACTCAATTTCCAAACCATTTCAGCATACTTAAAGAAATTACTTTCCAGACTTGAAAACATGCTCTTCTAAAGTCTTCATTCAAGACAATTATAGAGAAATCTAAGGTCATACTCAAGTCTCTCCCCTTTTTCTACTATTCACAGATACTACTACAATGTTTTAATCGTCTGATCCAAAGAAGCACTCCACACTCAGATCAAGAGTAGTAGAAGAGTAACTGAACTTCTGTCACAACTGAATAGAAGTATCTGGTTGATAGATTTCTGTGAACTGGACAATCTATGTCCAATTCAGTTTGCAGGTGGCTGCCATTGTTTTAACTTGTGCCAGTATTTGGGAAAATTTCAAAGGGATCTCATTTGAGTTATTCACATCCACCACTATTTATGCACGTTACACTGAAGTTTTCAGTGTATGGACAGACTGTGCCAGCTTTTTCATCCCATCTGTGAGAGACTGACCACATCCCCCATTCCCTGCCCACCTTGAGCCGTTGATGGGGGAGGAGGTAGAGATATCAGGAACAGTGAGCTGGGTCTTGTCTCAATCCACAACATCCTTGGTTTGTTTGTTTTTTTTTCTCCCACCTTGCTGGGGTCTCCACCATCCTAAGGAGGGTGGGGGTGGATGAAGGGCAGTGAGCAAGAGATTGTCATGATGCTTCATTGCTGGCTGGGCAAAACCATGACACAGTACAGTTTACTAATTTGTCAGTGTTTTGAACATTGTCAGAAATATTCACTTCAACAGGTTTTAAAGATGCTTGAGCCAAAGGTCGTACCTAGGCTTTCATATTGAATAAAAATCTCTTCAGCTCTATTGCTTTACAAAAAAAACCTAAAAAAAAAATCAAAATTGCACCATCAAAAAAAAAAAAAGAAAAAACAAACAACAACTTGCAAAAGACTTTCCTACAATTCCTTATTACATTTACACAAAAAACCCCACCTAACTACAGAAATGCATACCATCAAAAAATCAATAGTTATCTTCCTTTATATCTGACGCCCTTGTCGCATCACAACCCAGATCTATCTGCTTTCACTACAGGCTTTTTTCGCCCCTATAAATGACATGTAAAAAACAATCCTTTGCAAGTGAGTACAGTTTGTAGTCTATGTATCTATATGACATTAGCTCCTGAGACCTTTCCCAATACTTAATATAAACATTACTCTTTTTTGTTCTCAGTATGATCAGTTTACCTGATTCTGAAATTTTCTAATTTAGTTTGTTAAGTTACAGCTATACATGGGTATTAAAGAATGTCATATGTTTCTGTTTATTACTGAGATAAACTGTTAAAAACAAGTTAAGTACTTGTAAAATAATTCTGAATTTCTTAACAGCAGGCATTGATATTAAAACACTTAAGGAAAAAGCTATTCTAGTAGTATTCTATTAATAATACTTGCAGAGGTGAACCTTAATCATTCTCCCCTCTTAAATGAAAAGTAATGTGAATAAATATCACATTTTAGTAGATTTTTTCTTTTTAGGATTCACTCAGCAGAACAAACATTGCTTCCTTATAATATGGTATTATGATTAATGAGAGACTTACGATACCCATAGGCATTCTAGTCTATCAAAAGTGAAGTAGTCAAGGAGAGAGAAGACCATTAGTTCAACAGATTTTCCCATATGGCAATTCAACATGATCCTAAGAGATAACTCACTATCAAGGCAATTGATTTTTAAAAATAACTTGAAGCAGAAGCTCTGCATATATGAGACATGCTACAGCCTTCAGTTGACAACAGGAAAATGTTAAGAACTTTTGTGCCCCCAAGGCACCATATAAACTCACTAATGAATGAGGAAGCAGCTCTTTTGGGAGTAGTTATGATTACCATCAGAGCTACCGATACACATACATCTTTTAGAAATGGAGAGTGCACTGAATTCATCCCCATCAAACACTATACAGATATCAGCAGTGCAGTCAGACCTTCCTTCACTTATTAACAGATATTAAAAGCACAAACCACACACATTGATCCATGTTCAGTAATTAAAAATGAGTAAATCCTCAGATGTGTTTTCATTACAAGCCACAGAGAAAGACAGCAATAAATGGTGTAGAGCTTATGGCTACTCAACTGTGCTAAGCAGGAACTACTCTGTGCAATGCTTGTAAGTGATAAGAAAGCACTGGTACTGGTCTAGCCTTCCAGAGAAAATAAGATGCCAAATATTTTGCACTCTATCCTGAGTTTCTTTTTCCAGCAGAACTTTCAGCAAACTCTGAGGCATTTGATGCAAATTCATTGCAATGTAAAAATTATCTATTTTATTATTTAAGATCTTCATGGTCAACAATGACTTACCCAAAAAAAAAAAAAGCCAGATGATGAAAATAATTCTCTCCCTAGAAATTAAATATTTTTTTCCAGTATATGTGTGCATGAATTTATTACTTCCATTATTATTCATATAGAAATAAATGTTCTATGAAGGCATGCTAACAGAATTCCATATTCTCCTTTTGTACAAAATCACATACCCTGAACTGAGATATTTCTACATTTCAACTACATGTAGGATTCCACTAATTAGGTCAATACCAAAAATAAATTGAAATCTAGAGTGTTGAAATTAATGGAAATTCTGGCATTTAATCGATCAAAAAAAATGAACCATTGCTTACATAATATTGGCAATTATGTATTGCTCATTTACAATCACAAAAGAAGTACAATTCCATATTACATGCATTTCATACAGAAATTCTAAAAATAAAAAACATAAATCTATTTGTATTTACAAGCAAAAAAACGTTCATTAGATCAGATTCTTACTCACTAAAATATTAGAGGCTGACTTGGAATTATTTTAACTTCCATGAATTGTTAGTATTTCTCTGCCTATCTAATTGTTTTCCATCTCCAAAGTAAAAAAATGTAGACTTCAGATCACAAATACTGCCTGTATACATGATATGAAGGCAATCGTGGGAATGCTGATATTAAAAAATCTGTTATAATCAAACTAAATTCAATAGAACTGTGTCAATATTTATTTCCTTTATCTCTACCCCAAAATCATGAAGAATAAATTATGACATTTACCTGATGGGGGAGAGGAGAGGGTGTGGAGGGTAGAGGCATAAGAGTAGGAAACTGGAATTTCAGTATTTTAGAGACAAATACATCAAAAAACATTAATCAAGAAAAATCTCATTCTCCTTGCAATTGTACTATATTTCTAACAGTTTGCAATGACAGGAATCCCTGTAGGTTTTGTATAGAAGATACCAGAACAGATGGAGTGGGAAGAGTAGTACAATAATTAGAAGTGGAACAGATTATCTTGCATTTTCCTTAAATACCTGTGTTACAATTGCCTGATAATAACATTTGGAAGAGCCCTGTACCTCACTGGATTTGCAGGATGTGTAACTGACACTCTCGCCCTCTTCTCTAGCTGCCACTCTGTGTTCTTGTGGCTCAGAATGGACTTGCACACAGTCGCAACATACAGTCTAAATTTTACAGCAATTGTGCTATACTGTTCCACATATCTTACTTTTGAGTATTTATACTCTCAAGTCAAGTCCCAAAGTATAACACTAGTATCAAAGCATGGGTGTTAGCAACGGCTTTTTGTCAAGTCTAAGCAATTAAATAAATCAAGGAACATCATTCACTATATTTAGAGGAAACATGCTGGCTGCAGTACCACTGCTATTTGCTATTATCTATAGCTAATATGGAAATATTCCTCATTAGTTTCATAAGAGAGCTAATTCTCTAGACTTCTAAAGCAACCAAGACAATATGTTTGACTGGAAAGCCGAGTGGCATGTTATAGCTTAACATCATCAAGCTCAGTAAGTTCGATTTTATTGTAGTCAAACTGTGACAACTATAAATGCAACGCTCCCGCCTGCACTGAAGTCAGCTGGAGCTTTTCAGTCTATTCCAGTTTTTTTCTCAGAATGTCTTGGCTTGCTCATGCCTCTCCTTCTGGTATTCAGGAGCAGCTCTGTCTCCTCCTCTGTTCTTATCTGCTTCTAGGAAACATTGCTTTGGAGCTGGCTTTGCTTTGAAGTCTTCCAAGTATGACAGAAAAAAAACAGTTGCATCTTTTTTCAGCTCTCTATTCTCTTTCCATCTACATTAGTATGGAGATCTTCTGAAGTCCCTAGGATCCATTTCTTGATGTATTTAAACCAGCCTCCCACCTTGCCTTTGCCACTCTCCCAACGCAAAGGCAAAAACAGTGTTTGCTTTTCTGCTGTCTCCCTTAACTAAAAACATGACATCACCACATGCCTATGGAAGTCACAATCGCATCCACAGCATGGAGCAACTTCCACGTCAGTTCTCATTTTTTTTCCCCCCAATGGGTACTCTTAGCTGTTAGGCATCAAGCCTGAGAGTGTCCCAGGATGAAGCACTGCACTCCTATCCCTCTTGGTTTAGGATTCTGAATTAACAGAATGTTTCATTGCAAACTAGAAATCACTACTGAGAAACAGGAGAAAAAACACTGAATTTACATTACCTGAAAAGTTCTATAATTTGGGGGATGAGACTTAGTTGCAGTTAGCTTTTTAGAGAGTTTGTTACTGCTTCACCTCTCATATAACCTGATGTTTCTCAAAATACCACTTATTCTGAGCTAAGCTCATCATCTAACCTTCAGTGAGCCTCATATTTCTTTCAGGAGATACTATTGACTAAAACCAAACAAGTCTATCACCAGAAATGCCACTAGGTGATCGTTTTGTTATTTGTCAGTCAAAACTATTAATCTTTAACTTTTACATCTAGGGGATTTATGTCAGCCTTAGCTTTTACACCTGGGGGATTTATGTCTGCAGTTGTCTTCTTGCTCCTTATTCCACTTTGCTACTCCAACACACCCACTTAACAATGCTGTTCACAAAGGTAATAGAGGTCTAGACCAATATACATCATCATAGATGTGCCTAATCACTTAACCATATTACACAATTTCCAACTCTTTTAAAAGGGAGTTATATATTACATAATCACTTCTAGAAAATACCTAAGTTGCTTCTTATTTTCTTTTTGTAAGTTCTTCTATTGGTATAGCTCCCCAAATATCCTTCAGATAAAAGACTGTAGCAAAAGCTAATTTAGGTTGTTGAGAGTGGTCTATTAAAACGATCTGTAATAGAAGCCAAGATCTCCAGTGAATGAAATCTAGTTTTGCTTCCAATGATAATTTTAAATTTTTCAGGAATTTCAAAAGAAGGTCGAACATCCAGTCTATTCCCCTTCTATCCAAAAGGTCACAGTTTCAGTCACAATATTCCCCTTAGTTGCTATCGTTTCCATAGCTAGATACACACTTTTAGAAAAACAACTATCTGTTTAGAAATAAGAAATGAGACAGAGAAGAAAGGCAAATTCAAAACTCTTCATAACATTGTCCACACAGCCATGTTCCACACTAAATTAATTTGCTCTGCCACAGCATAGGGCACACAGCATACAAGCACTCATCCAAAAGAGGTCAAATGTGTAAAGGTAGTGTGTAGATTTACCACACATGCAGCTTAAGTTCAAGTGAAACAATCCTTCTTCTAAGACTGATCTATGGAAGAAACTCTTAGATGGCTTCGAAGTAGTAGAAAAAAAACCCCAACTATTTCATAACCTACCAGTTAATACTATAGAAGGGAAAAGGTCTTCCTTCCCAAACTTCTCTAAATTCTTCTGGGTGCTTTATCCGCTGCCTCTAACAAAAATGTCTTCATAGGATTTCTTGGAGGATTTGACCTTTCTCCTAAACATATGCCATACTAAACCACCTTTTCAGAGACCCTACACAAAAAAGTCACAGCAAGGGACAAGTCAGAGGTCCATTTCTTGAGCTTCACAAGTTATCAGTACACCCTATTGTACTTTACCTGGAAACACAAAATGCACAGAGACCTCACACTAAATAAAAGAGGAGCCAGACTCAGCACTTCTGTCACTTAAAAATACAAATAAAGGTATCTTAATCTGGCTGTAAAAAGGGCACAAGAGCTCCCTTTCTGACGGAAGTTCTTTAGGCCATTTACAAGTGGAAGACATCCTACAAATCCACCAGTGCCTTAAAATATTCAGAAGCTGCAGAGGTTTGTACTGTGACCACACAATCATGCATCATTTTAGCAAAGCAAAATAAAACACAGACCACATAGCCCCATAAAGGATTCCCACTGTTTATCATTACCATGATGCTTACCTTAGTCCCTGGGGTTACAATCCACCTCCTTCACAGCATTTAAACATACACACAGCATAAGAGAGAAATAATCCTTTCATATCAACATGGTGATTTTGTGATGTTGGGTGCTATGAGACAGTGGGCAATCAGCAAGCCTGAACAAATCCAGGCTGTTGTGTGCTTAGCTTTAATTACCCTCGAGAATGTTTGCAACTTTATTCCAGAGGGTGTGCAGCCTACTATTGACATCACCAAATCAAATATAACCTAAAAGACTCATAAACTGTATTTCAGTGGCATTTTCTCTACTATTATATTTAGAATACAACTTAGAGAGGTTACTAGCTAGCTGGTTGCTACAGAGCCACATTTTAAATAACTTCTGGAATAAAAGGAAAAAAAACCTAGCGTCTGCTTGACTTTCTAAATAAGTTCATAAAAGGGGACTTCAGAGCACAGAGTTACAGACAATGTGGGATCATGACATTCAGAAGATCCAAGTCCACAAATCCTGACTTTCCTGCACTGCTTTACTTATTCTCAAAGTCAGGATTGATAAATAAGAACTTGAAAATTTATAAAACTGTAATACATGCTATCTACCCTCTAAACTACACAAGAAGGTATATGAAGGCAACAGGCTTCAAATTAACAGATCAGTTACCACACTCTTCATCTTACTGAACATAAATAAAACACTGGTATTTGACTAGAAATTTTATTCTACTTTTGAGTGCAGCACTGCACCAGCCTTGCCAGGGCTGGACTATAAAGACCATGAACTTGGGCCACTCTACCCTCAGCTACATTCAGAAAGAGAGGAAAAAAAATTGAAAAATAAAAAAAAAGTAGCAGTATATAACAGAATGTTTCGGTAATTAACATTGAATCAAACAAAAAAATTTGAAAAAGAAACCCCACCATTAATTACTTTTAACAGGACTTCATCTAGTATAATTTTTTAAAAAAAGTCACTTCTAATTTCCTGGAGACTAATAACATCACTTTAATATATCATATTATATAAATTAAAGATAATTAATCAAACAGTATACCGAAAAATAAAGATAAATAAACAGAAGGTGAGAGTCAATGTTAAAAAAGCATGAAAGCATTTTTAAGAAACATGCCATGAGACCTGCCTTTATTTTCCACAGCCACACTGGGAGCAGGCCAGGCAACCCTTCGTTACCAACTGTCCCCTTGAGCCAGCGCAGGGAGTCAGAGCAGTTGGAAGCAAACTCGCAACAAATCAACAAAAGAGAAATTTGCTTTCAACCAGATCAGGTCAAGCTGAACTCATGGTCATGAGAGTATCAAGACAGGGGTGAGTCAAAAGTGAAATTATTGCAAGCTCTGACGCTTCTCATTTTCATCCAGAGTAACCTGAACTAAAATTTAATTCCCTTCATTGGAGGTCTTCAAAACCCACCTGGACCCGTTCCTATGTGACCTGATCTAGGTGGACCTATTTCTGCAGGGGGTTGGACTAGATGATCTCTAAAGGTCCCTGACAACCCCTACCATTCTATGATTCTATGATCTATGATTCCTGCCACACCATGTTTCTGGTTATATGTGTCAGGATGGTATCTGACTTAGTTGATAACACAGCAGTATTAACTTGCATTCAGCTTGTGATATACAGCAATCCTTTCCTGCATTCACAGATTGGCGACTCTTCCTGTGCTGCGTTGGTTATTACTCAACTGCTGTTTTCCTTCATGTTCTTTGGCATAATTTGTTTGTTCATTTTCTTCAAAGGAAAGATCATCTATTAGTTCTTAAACTCAATTTGGTCTTCTCTTTCAAAAATACGGTGACTCCATCAGCTTTCCAAGTGGTCTTGGACTTTTACATGTGGCAACAGCTCTGATATTTCCATCTGTGCAAGTATCCTTGTGTCACATTTGCCTGAATCAGTGTTTTGAAGATTCTAGTTCATTAAGACACTTCTACCTGTTCTTGCATGGTTTTGTTATTTATATTGATGGTTGTCACATTAACACAATTGACGGAAAATACTTTCAATTTCCTACCTATACATACAGTCCTTGTATTTGAGTTTATAAAGAGTTTATAGCTCAGTCAAATTATCCTTGTCACATTTCCTATCTTTCCTCTGCCATGGGACAAGTTTGCAGTTGTGCTCTTATTAGGGTCTCTTTAAAAGAGCTTCCAAATCCTTACAGTATGCTTTGTAAAATAAATATCCAAATAAGGGATTTAAAGAAAAACGGAGTGGATTTAAAGAAAATGTCCATTCAACCCTGTTGCCAAAATTACCTTCACTACTGGTTGGTTGTTGTATTACAATGTAGTAGCATCTTTCTGTGTAACTTAAAAATCAGGCAAGATGGCTATTCTGTCATTATTGCTATTAAGAAGAAACTCCCTTCCACTTCTAACAAACGTCCTTTGCACTGTCTTAAAAATAAGTGTAGTATTTCACTCTTACTTTAGAAGTAATAATCAATAATTAATGTTTAATATCTTAAATGCTAGCTTATGATGGATCTGAGCAGCAGATTATCTTCAGCCAGCCTCACGTAACAGGCCTCATCCGTTCACTTTCTAAATCCCTACCATAGACTCAATTATTTACCATAGTGGGTGACTATCATACTGAGAAATAAGAACAAAGCAATTAACACCTGACATTTTTTTCCCTCTGTCCTTATTCTTGTTTAAGAATGAGCTTAAATTAACAGTCACTGGGCTTTAAATTAATATGCAAACATTTTTGTTTATTCTCTCAAGAGTACCACACACGTTGATCCTCACTTCACGCTTAGCTATTCATAAGATTGTGAAGTAAAAGCTTTTCTGACTGAAAGGTAATATATATTTTACAGAAAACATATTATTTAAAATTTGCCTCTCTAAACTTTTCAAAACTTAACAATAAGAGATGAAACTACATAATTCAAAGAAAGGGTGTTTTCTTTTTGTGAATTGGGAAGAACTGAAAAAATGCACCAATGAGGGAAAAAGGCATAGCTTCCCCTCACTTGTTTCTGGTAGAAATTTATTTATTCTTGTAAGATTCCAAAGTTAAAACTGAAAGCATTTCATAAGACTATCCTTTTAGACACAAGGAAACCTTAAAGAGAGCATATCTATAATACACTTCTGTTTTTCCCTTTTAATTGAATATATTTGCAAAACCAAGTAAAGCAAGACTACTTTCAGGAATTTAAGACTTGGAAGTATGACGTGTGATGTACAAAACTCCAGCAAATGGTCCAAACTTGGATCTGTCATCCTGGTGCAAATCTGTCATCATTCCTTTTAAGTCTGTAGAGTCACTAGGATTAGCGACAGTACAGGTGTGAAATTTGGCCTATTAATTTCAGCAGGAGGACCAGCAGAAATAACACTTGCCAGGTCAGAAACTTTAGCCAGTATTTCTCAATGCAAAGCACTAGTAAGAGGAAGTACCATGGTTGTTTCATGTCTTTGCTTTAATACTACATGAACTGCTACATGCTCCTTGTTGACCAACAGTCTTAAACTGCTGCACAGAAAAACCCAGGGAAGACATGAAATATATGAACACTCGACGGAAAGAGGAAAATAATTATGACATTACAACAGATAGCAGCATTTGTAGTAGGAGGACTATAATAAGCAAGTCATGCAAATCCACTTGCAGTCCAGGCAGAGGATCACAGCTTAGCTGCTCTTCTATTACCACATATCTAGACTACACATTGCAGCTCTCCCTCTATTTCTGTGCAGAAGTCCTGAACCATTATGTCTTCCTGCATAAATAGTTGCTACAGTAGCCTGCTCAATTTGGCAAGAAAAGATTGCAAAGATAAGGATAAAAGACTGGCTCCTTAGTTAAGGTAAAGGATTATATGTTGAGCAGTCAGAGTTTCACGGTTACATGTGCATTCCAAAACAGCTCTAAAACATGCAATATATTTCTGGATTAAAGACAGCATTTCAGAGAGAAATCATACTTCAGAATATACTGACTGCTGTATAACCTACAGACTCTAACCAAAATTCAGGAGCTGGAAGTTCCTTAAGCAGATGGTTAAGCAGGCAGCTGCGAACTTGCATTTTGCAACTGCAGTTCACTTCCAGAATGAACCCATTCCTGTTCTTTCTGTAATGTTTTTCCACAGTTTTCAAAACCATTCTCTGGAAATATTTGATATTAGAGTCTGTGTGAAACTTGTTGATAACTATAGTAATGCCCACCAGCATAGAAGAATCTAACATTAACTTGCTTTTACGTGTTTTGATCAGGAAGATGGATGATGACCTTAGCTGCCTCCAAAGCAAAAAAATCCTTTAGGTATTTAAAAGAGTGTAGTCAGAGTGAAGAACAGAACAGGAAAGAGAATAAGAAATCAATTTGCCATTAGTATAATGTTTACATTAAAGAGAAAAATATATGTAAAATATTCTAAATCCATTCTTTATATATGTGAACACAGAATCACAGAATCTTAAGGGTTGGAAGGGACCTCAAAAGATCTATCCCAACCCCCTACCAGAGCAGGACCACCTCGAGCATGTCACAGAGGAACTCATCCAGGTACGTTTTGAATGTATCCAGAGCCAGAGATGTTGAGGCGGTGGTTTTTATTTTTTTACTTTAAGGTCTGTTTCACCACAAGTTTTGCAATGACAGCTTCTGTCATTGCAACTTTCTGCCAAAACAGAAATTTAGGCTTCTATAACATGTTTTTTTCCCACAATATGATCTTCAAACATCTTCCACTAAACACTTCTGAAAGTTATACAAAATTTAAAAAAAAAAAAGTCATGTCAAGTCAAATGTAATCTTCAGTTGTCTTTCCTATTATAGAACAGAAATGTACGTCACAGATCTTAAATGCTTTGTGGAATGCAAATTCAAATAGGGTCTATGACTGATATCTCAAGTAGAAAGTAAAAGATAGATATATCTTTAGACGACACTGAAGTAAAAACAGAAAACAGCCATCAGCATTTTCTTTTTCTCAGATTTAACAGCACCGTTTGCAACAATGAACTCCAGAAAAGCCATCATTCCACATGAAAAAAACATGTTTTCAATGCAAAGTGGTAAGTAGTCTCAGTAGTAGAGAAGTAGCACAGTATTTAGTTCTTGGTATCCATGATGCAGAATACGAAAAATGAACTTAAGCTGAAATAAAAAGAAATCATAAGAGCAGTTGGATTCTAGTGCAGTAAGAATTAGAAAATTTCAATACGTTTTGTGTTTGTAAACTTCTGAGCCTACAAGAACAGAGGTTTGGACAACATAAGCCTTGCCTAGTATTTCTACTTCTGTAAGTGTATATTCAAACAAAACGGAGGAGAAAATCTGTAAATCAATCTAAGGCCACCCTGGGCTAGGTATAGATGATAGATGAATAAATCAATCCATCAGGCAGCAATACAGAGCTAAAATAAGACTTAGACAAAAACTACAGAAATAAAAATATCTGGATACTCTGTCCGAAAAGTTTTTTAAATATTACTTTTGTCATACCATGACAAATATTAAAAAAAGGTATAAATAGCATAAAATACGCATTTGAGTCGCAAGAGTGAAAGAGTGATCTGTCAGAGTAGCAATTTGGGTGAAGGAGGAAAAAGTCTAGTTGTCTCTTCTGCACAAAACCATCATGCATGAAGCCTATTAACCTGGCCACAGAACAATGAACAAAGCTCAAAGTATCAATGTATCCTTTACATGAAGCAAGAACTTATCAGTCCCTGTCTGATAAAGCTCATTGTGTTGAGCAGCATGTACCTGGTAACTTGAATAGGACTTATAAATTGGAGAGGGGCTGAGGCAAAGCAATATAAAGAAGTAAGCTCTGGGAAGTCTAGATAATACAAAAAGTTAAATATGGACACCCTAGGAACAATGCACGACAATTGCAGAGCCAAGAGGAGGGGCAGGGTATTTGAAAGATTTCTAAAGTACAGAATTCTAAAAGGCTTAGAGGATAGAGAAAACTGACATAAAAGAACATAACTGAGGAAAATAGTTTTGAACATCAAGGAAAGCTTCTTGACACCAAGATTGTTCTGAGTGATATTTAAGGTTCATGGTGACAGTCTTTTTGAGTTGATCCAGACCAAGGAAATAATCTCCCCAGAGAATCTGGAAACCTCAACTGCACATGCATTTGTATCAAGGCTGAATAAAACAGTGTTATATATACAAGAGAAACAATTCCATATTGACAAGGAGAGAACTAAATGACTGGCAAAGGGTGCTATGACTGCAGTTGTTAAATTGCAGAAGGGTATTTCTAGTCAATGTCAAACTTTTCTTTTATGAAGTAAGAACACGGCCTTGGTTGATTTCAAGGAAGCTATGTCTTTCAGAAATAGTTTTATCACAAGTTTTGGTCAAGAGATCAATAAAACAAAATTTAACAGAAGCACGTAGCAGCACAAATATATGCTCCATGATAACATTAATGATGTCCCGAGCACAGTGTATCATGTCCATTTGACAGCACAAAGGTAGATCCTTCCTCCACAGAGTTGTCAAAAGCGTAATACCATAACATGGAAATACATAGAAATAGCTCTGTAGTTCTTTGTATAGAGAAATAAAAAGCTTTAACTTAATAAAATAGCACTTATTTGTGTTTTAAATTTGCATTTTTGTTTTCCTGTGGTACATGCATCTTTTTGCACTTGAAATGCAGAGAACAATACAAACACTAACAGAATCCTTCTCAGAGGAATTATATACCTACTCCTGTAGACAAGTAAAGCAGAAAACACATTTATGCTTCCGTCAAATCAGGTTAATTGACAATTGATTATTTCAGTACTTCTTAATACAGAAGAAGTTCCAAATTCTGGGAAAAGAAGGTTGCTAAGATTCCCTCTCACCCTGAAAATGGAATTTTCCACTTTCTATAAATACTATTTTTGTCAAAGCAACTTGTACAGATTCATGCTCCCACTGCAAATGAAATGGAAAGTTCCACAGCTGTCGTGAAACTGGGAACTTATGTTTATAGGACACTTGTATTTTCATATTAAGGACAAACGTGCATCACAGTCAAAAGCAGTGTTGTTAATCTTTGCAGTAAATACAAGATTTACAATTTAATTCAAAACATTATTTGTATCTTATTTTAAGGATTAATTTTCCGTATTGCATTTCTAGCAAAGTTAATGATAAAACACCCCGAGCATAGCTGCTAGTTGCTGTGTCCCTTACATCTACCACAGCAAGTTGCCTGCATGCAAAGCACTGTGAGCTGAATCAGAAACCGTTTGAATTTTGAGACATTTGGATTTATTTGTACAAGTTGCATCAAAACACAATATGTATCAAAGAACTTTTATGTTCATTTTCTAGAGCAATGGCAACTTTCAGCAGTTTTTACTGGATGTATCACAGCATTTTGGTTAAAAGCTGATCGTTGAATCATGGAAAGCAGGGCTTCACAATCTCAAATCATCCAAATCATCTACATGAAATAACACAAGAATTCCATCTTAAATACACAGTGTCAGTGGAACCCTATATTATTTGAAAGTCACATTATCACAAATAGCACTCAGAACAGAGGAAAAAGAAGTAAAGGTAGGTGAAAAGCTGTCAGGAGAAGAAAAAAAACTGATACCAGGTCCACAGAATTTGGTGCATTTCATGTGCACAGGTGTAGCTCAAAAAAATTTACTTCTCTGAAACAGATCTTGGTGAATACTAAACAGATGTTCACTAGAAACTACAAAAATCCCTAACACATTTAGCGTTTAAAAAGGGTCAGCAAGATGATGTGATATTTTGCAGAATAAAAAGCAAATAATGACAACTGTCAAGATCTTGCTTCTAGCCTGGAACATTAATTACTTGGGAGAAAATACAGAGGAAAATAATTATATATAGTTCTCAATCATGCAGACTAATTGATGGAGTTCTAACAACTAGTTAGGCATTTCAAAGTTTATCCTTCAACAGCAATTAGATGTTGACAGATCTGTTCTAGTACCAGTGAGAACAATACAGACATAGGGTCCATCTTTCCCTGGAGGTCTGGAATCCCACTGCTCAAAGTTCTGCTTACACTAGAAAATTTACAGTTCTTACAGTATCTTGTTGGTGATAAATCACAGCAAAAAATAACTGTGCAACTTTCCGTTTTCAGAAGAGCAAAGCTGGGCTTAGGGGCAATAATAGCTGTGCTGGTAGATTGAGCAAGTTAAGGAATCAGTGAGACTGAACACACACACACACAAATACTTGCCCCCACCCCCTCCCCCCCCAATCAGAAGGGAAATGTTCCCCAAGTGATTCAAGCAAAGGAAAGAGTACTGAAACAGGATACAAATTACAGTGTAAGCCAAGGTACACAAATGAGCCCATGTACCAGTACAGGCTGGGGAATGAACTGACCTGGAGATCTTGGTGGGCAGCAGGATGACCAAGACCCAGCAATGTGCCCACATGGCCAAAAAGGCCAATGGCATCCTGGGGTGCATTAGAACGTTTGTGGGCAGTAGGTCAAGAGAGGTTCTCCTCCCGTTCTACTCTGCCCTTTGAGGCCACATCTGTAATATTGTGTCCAGTTCTGGGCCCCTCAGTTCCAGAAGGACAGGGAGCTGCTGGAGACAGTTCAGCACAGGGCCACAGAGATGACGAAGGGAGTGGAGCATCTCCCTTATGATGAAAGGCTGAGGGAGCTGGGGCTCTTTAGCTTGAATAAGAGGAGACTGAGAGGTGATCTTAATAATGTTTACAAATATATAAAAGGTGGGTTTCAGAAGGATGAAGCCAGGCTCTTCTCAGTAATATCCAATGATAAGACAAGGAGCAAAGGTCCAAGCTAGAACATAAGAGGTTCCAAAGAAATACAAGGAAGAATTTCTTCACTGTGAGAGTGACGGAGCACTAGCACAGGCTGCCCAGATGGCTTGTGGAGTCTCCTTCTCTGGAGACATTCAAAATCCACCTGGATGAGTTCCTGTGTGACCTACTCTAGGTGGTCCTGCTCTGGCAGGGGGGGTTGGACTAGATGATCTTTTGAGGTCCCTTCCAGCCCTTAAGATTCTGTGATTAAGCAGGCACTGCTTGGCTGAGGACAGCCTGTATTTACCTGGTGATCTTCAGTTCCTCCTACAAATGTGACCTACAGTCACATTTGGCACAATTACATATGTAACTGCCCTTCTGGGAAGAGTAAGTTTACTTAACTCTCAGATTCCTACCCTTCTGCCTCTTTTCTTTCACTGCTTTATGCATAGTTGGCTATACCTGACAAGGGAATGAGTAGGCAGCATGATGTCCACCCTCCAAAGGTTAAAAGTAAAACTGACAGAAATCTTAACATTTGTGCATTTCCTTGCAATGCTTTTCAGCTGACAGTCAAGCATGTCCAAATAGTTTTCTTACTTGCTTGCCCTGACATTACACTAACAACCTGATGGCACGACTGGTAAGAATATGCAAGATGAGTTATTCTTCTCTATCTGACTGGTATTTCTCCTCAGCACCATGTGCCTAATATTGTTGCAAAGCAGCAGCCCCTGTCTCAAGCTCCCATCCCAATTCCACTCAGGGAAGCTTGCAGTCCCCAGAGTCTGCTCCAGTAGACTATTCCACTTTTCATCATTGCAGCACAAAATAAGTTAAAACATTGATCTGAAAAGAGAGCCTGCATCAGTGCTGACTACAAAAAAAAAGTCACCTTCCTGAAGTAGTCCATAATTTGAAGGGTAGTTGTTTGTACAAGCTTCTAAAATATACAGGAGAAAATATCCAAGATAAAAATTTCATTAGTTCATTTAAACTTATCTTGAACTTTTCATAAGAAAGTTAAAGAGCTGTTAAGGTCAAGTAATTAAAAAACTTGCAACAGTGGAGCTGCATGTTTCAAAAGAGAGCACTGTTAACCACAGCAGTGCATCACTCCCTTAAGCAGATCCAGCCTTAAACTGTCCAGCAGGAGCAGTTGTAAGTAAGCAAATAAGAAACTGGGCAGTAATCTCAGTTTAAATTTTTGTGCAATAAGTTCGCATATAAAAGGTCAATGACTATGTAGGTTAGCATATAAGAATTTTAAGAAAGTCTAATATAACAGAGAGCTTCAAAATGTTATTTTATTTTACACACGTATGCTTTGGGTTTGTCTATGGAGTTTCAAAATCAAAAGATTGCTCAGAAAGCTTTTTATGTCTGAGACAAATAAAAACAAATAGGGAAATCAAGCTTTCAGTGAGTTGGATGTGTTTCAGGCTAAATTTTTGTGCTTAAAAAATAGGCCATTTTAAAAAATAAAACAACAACAAAAAGAAAATACACTAATGTTGTCTTCACTTAGGAAAGACACAAACTGCAGCCATGAGCAACTGAGGGCCACATGAGTATTTGTCTACTTTGAAGTCTAAAGACATCAGATGGTATGGTTGTTATCAGTGAATGAAGCTGTTCTGTTTGCCTGCATTAAAAGAGAGTTTGTGTGATGCTGTCAAGTCAGACTCTGAAGAGCAGCTGGTTGCAATCTCCATCCTCCAGCTTTCTCATAGAGGAGAAAAGTCCTTTTTGATAGCAATCAGCAACCCTGGACTCAAGAAACAAGGTGCTGCCTTTACAAAATATGGAGCATTAATGATACATTCACTGGAGATGTTGCACTTAAATTCAGCTAATTTAAAATTCTAAAAGGTGTCTTGGGACACACTGCATTGACAGCATGCATACACACATACTGAGAGGCAGAATTCCCACAGAACATCCAGCACCAACAGTTCAAAGAGATTTTTCACATATTGGACACAAATTACTTAAAATAATATCATTTTATTTTCATTAACTCATCTGTCATTAAGACTAGATTTCCTCATTTACTGTCTCAATTACAAAAAACCTATATTTCATTCCTATTCTCCCTGCTTTAACATCAAGCATCCTTTTTTGAAAGTGTTCTCTCATAGCTGGTTTCCAGCACCAGTCTCAGTAGTGTTCAATCTGAATTTCTCCAGGCTTTTTGCTCATGAATGATTTTCAATTTTACATGTCAGAAAAACATCCAAGCTCCTGTCACCATGGGGTTAAGAAAAACAAACAAACAAAAAAGATAATTCCTTCCAACCCCTTTTTATATCATTATTTGTAAAAAACCCCAAAACTTTGTCTTTTCTTTTTTAAGACACTTTCTGAGATCATCATTGAAGCTAGATGAGAACTTTAACTTTTATACCCTTTAGGAACTGACCCCACTTTTCTCACATGGCATTTGTTCTCTGTTCCATCAACAAACTGAGAAGGAAGCTCGAGCTCCTTTCCAGGTGGCACTTATTATATACGGGGAGCTCTTCACTTTTCATGCAACTCATTCCATTAGAGAAAGTATACCACAGTTGTGTGCCAAATTTTAAAACAGTACATTGTGTATCATTTACAAAAACTTAGCAAACTGCATAAATCTTACCTTTTTTTTTGCATATTTTCTGTTTTAACATGTCACATGCAATACTTCGGCCATAGGTGCAGTATCTGTTACTGGCTGTAAGTGACCCTGCACTGGCATCCATTGTGTTGCTATCAACAATCACTTGAGCGTTACATATTTTTTTTGGCTGACAACATCACCTATTGCTTTGTTGTTACGCCTAGAGTTGCCATGGAGACAAAAGGACAGCTGAATAGCAATTTTAATGCTTGAGAAATGCTTATTCTTTAGTAATAGAGTCTTAGGGTTTAATGGAAGCTATTATAAATAGTAACTTTTGAATCAAAGCCTCTCTCAAACAAAAGACAAAAAAGAGACTTGTGTTACCTCCTGCCCACCCTAGTTCTGCTGGTAACAAAGACAGGCAAAGGAGACTGTGTCCCTGCTGTGGCACAAGAGATTCCCACAGCAAAAGCCGTGTCCAGCCTCATATACTGAAGGATATAACAGTCACTGCCAGAAGACTCTTACCTTATTTTCTCTCCATGTGCCTCTAGGTTGAAATAACCTCAAAATGGAAAAGAATAAGCAAGTTCCATGCTTCATCTTCCAACTTTACCAACTCAGGTAAAGTGCTGCTTCATCCACAAAACCACAACAGAAACTAGGGGAAAAAATATCAAGGATCCTCTCAATTTTTTTCCCTTCTATCCATACAGTTCTACTTTTCCTCTATCACAACTCTTCCTACACAGAGTATGTGTAGAAGCTCAGACTAACAGCTGAATCCCACTGCTCTTCGCTCATAATCCATTAACTCACATTACAGTATAACTTGAAACTGAAGGGAATTAAGAGCATTCAGCCCTGGGATACTTGGCACCTTTCAGATTCCAGTCCTAGATGTTTAATTCTATCTCACCACAGTTCCTGTTCCTGCTCCTGCGTGGACAGAGTTCATGCAATCAAAGTGAATGTCATCTAAAGACTTTTCTATCTTAAATCTTGTTGGTGGTGATTCTGAGAATTTCTAAGGATCATTGTAAATAGCAGATTATCCCTGGTTTGGCGTAGTGGATCAAAGACAAAATCCAATGAAGCAGAGTCTTGTCCTGCAAAGCCAAGTGTCAGGCAAAGTGAACAGCTGTCAGTGACAGCTGAGGAAATATTTTATTGTACAAGAGCCCTCTCCTCACTCTGCACTTGACACTGCTGCCCAGCACTTCAATGCCAGCAAGAACACAAAACCTATTTGCAAGGGTTGCTGCTGGATCCTTCCCCAGCAATAGAAGCAGATTTAGTCCCTCGATTTCCTGTGCCATGAGCAGACTCTGACTTGCCTGTTTGTGTGAGATGCAGGATAACAGAGTCAAGAGGAAATATCCTAGCAAGACAGCAAGTTGTAGGGGATAACGAACAAGAGAAGGAAGTTGATAAAAATTATTCTTTCTCCTCCTCCATGTATCTCTCTGCTGAAAGACTCCTGCAAGCCCTTTCCCAGTAACTGAATTGTCTCTGCCTTCCCTGCCTTTGCTCCCCACAACCCTGGCAGCTCCTTTTACCTCTACAGAAACCTCTTCTGAACCTACAGCTTTCAGAAACCCAGTCTCTGAGCCAATATATATTTTGTTGACACTTTAGAAAGAACTCTTCACACTGAGGATTATGATCTTTTACTCGCATTGGACAAAATCCACTTTCACTGAGATGCCTTGAATTGACTTTGGAGCTCACAGAAGCAAAAATATTAAATGTTAATATATGAAAGAACAGGCAGGCTGTGACAGCAGATGTCTGTTCCTCTAGGTTGGATGTTTCCAGCTGAGTGAGAACATTCTACTGATAAGATGAAATTAAACATACAAGTTGATCCTAGTTTTACAAATTCTTTGATCTGTAGAAAAGGTGCTTAAAGTAGAAGTAGAATTCTGACAGAATCCTTTTTTGTTCTTTTGAGCAAAAACTTCTCTACTAGCTAAGGGAAAAGAGGAAAGACAATCATGAAAGACATTTTTATTATAGTTATTTAATTCAGCATTTCAGGTAGCATTCAGCTGCAGTCTTAAGGACATTATGCAAATGATCACAAAAAAGAAGAGTGAAAAGGTAAAGTAACTTCACTGAAAAGAGGGCAAGACAGTATTTTAAATAAGCTCCTTGCCCACTCTCAGTAGTTTCATTATTCCAACCTCAGTTTTGCCTCAGCAGGTTCGTCTCTAGGCTTGTCCAATCACAGAGAGACTGGAAGGCCTAAGCAAGTCACCTGGGCAAGACAGGAACTCGTTCCAAAAAGAGAGAGAGCTCTCTTCTTATGGCATCTTATTCAGAGACATCAACAGCTCGTGACAGGGATGCTTGACAACAGCATGCAACCCCCTCTTTGGAAAAGCATCCATCAGGGCCAGTGGAGGAATAAGTTTTGGGCATCACTCCACCAACGCTGCAGCAGCTGCTGGTTTCTGACAAGTCTGAGCCAACATGCTGGTCTCTGGATACAGACAGAAAGATGCAGTCTGGCACATCACTTCTGACAGGTTGCCAAGCCCAATTCCACATCTCTCTAAAAGTGAAGGTTAACGGAGAAGAGAAATCGGCTAATAAAATGAAGTTTCTGATCTCTATGTCCCTACTAGTCAAGTCTGAATGGAAGGAAAAGATGTCCATGCACCATGAAACTAGGTAAAACTCAAAGGGAAAATGAAAACAGCTGAATGGCAGGCTCAGCTCAGTCCCAATGGCATTTTTATCCAATATGTTTGGAATTGCTGCCACTTTGGGAGAGAAAAGGCTTCTCTGAAACAAAATTTAAAGAAATGTGTGACAGGGCAGGAGATAAAAGGCTTCAATTTAAAAGTTTATTCAAAAAGGTCATTTTATAGGAGGAATACTTTTGGAAAATATTATTCAAGGAAAAAAATCCATATGGAACTCAAAGAAATAAAGCAAGAAACTAATAATTTCAAGGTCAAGTTGATTTGAAGATTAACATATATTTGGAAATTAGGAGGAATATTAAAGCATGTGCATTTAAAGATTAATAGCTGTTCACACAAATTCCATGTGAGAGAGAACATATTAGCATCTATATGAATTCTAGCTTTATCTATTTAAGAACACCTGAGAAAAACCCAGACAGATGACATCCTCAGATAAAGTATAAATCCTTCTTTCACATGACAGCTAGACTGAAAAAAAGAAAATTAACACCCTGAGATATTTGACTTGCATTGGTCCTGGTTTATCTATGATTTTAGTTCCTGTATCTGTATTTTAAATGTCTTAAAGAAGAAGAGTATCTGGATAAACTGTGGGGTGAAGGTGTAGGGCACTCTGAGCACTCAAGGGCAAAGGAAAAAATGCATTTAAGATGATGAGTAAACAAAGATCAAACATAGGAAGTTTTAGCAGGGATTCAATCAAATTGTGAAAATGAAGGAACTGGCAAACACACCCATAGATCATCTAGCAGCTTCTAGCAATAAACAGAAACCCACAAACTTAACTGTTATCTTGCTGTATTAGCTTAGTATTTCCTCACTGCAACTTAGTCAGTGAGATGAGGGATTCCTTGGTGTGAAGGTGCAGGTACAGGAAGCCTTTCCATTAAGAAGTCTGGCAGAGAGAAGCTGCATTGCTGTTCAGAGCAAGGAGCCCTGGGCAAAGAATGGTAAAGCTGTTACAGGCCTGATAGCAACAGTTAAGAAACCCTGCTGCCCTTCCAGTATCATTTATTTTTTACAGTATGAACAATCATTCCAGATGTAATTTAATGGCATTTTGTGTATTTTCTCAGAGGTCAATTTCAGGTACTTCATTATTTATGTTCATGATTTCTTAGGGAATTAATCCTTAAAATTCTGATGAAAGAGTTTAAAATTCCCCTGGGTTTGTATTCGCATTTAACAGTATTACACATTATTATAACTATTTTTAAGTATTGAATGACAATTGGATATAAAATGCTAACTTTGTACACTTTGTTACGCTTCTTAATATTTCTTGCTCTAAGGTCTAGGATTTCAATCCCTGATGTTTAGATTTAAATGAAGCAATTCCTCTCTCTCCAGTAGAAGTCTTTAATTTTAAAAAGCAAAGATGGTGCCAGTCTCAAAAGTATTTCTGAAACAGCTGTAACAGAAGGATTTCACAAATCTTACAACTAGCCCTGCAACTATGAGCAAAATAAATCCTACAGACCTGGCACGTTAATTGTATCTGGTTAAATCTTTCCTATTTAGAACAAGGATTAGAAAGTGTTACTCATTCTGTGGTTATTTTTTTCTGTAATCAGCTCCCCTCCAGGTCCACAAGAGCTGCTCATTTCTTTCAACTCAAAAAGCTACTCAAATCCTGGTTATATATCTTTGACACATTAAGACTATGACTAGCTTAAGTATCACTGCAGTATAGGAAGTCTTGTCTTTCAACTTAATTGGATTCCTGAAGAGGAAGAAAAAGGGTTAGTTAGTTCTTTTGCTTGCTTGTTTGGTTTACTATTATTAAGCTGTAATAGGATCTCATCCTTTTCATTATCTCATACCATTCTCATTGGCCAAACTTGAACAGAGACTCAAAAAGTAAGATGATACTGTACTTAAATGTCCCAAGAGCAGGCAGCTAAACCAGTAAACTGATACCATTTACAGCTGCTAGAAGAAAACATTTGGCTTAAAGACCTTTTATGTAATCTAACAAACGTTTCAAAGCACAATATATGTACAGAGTATGCCCCTAAAAGTAACTTTAAGATTACTACCAATAACCAAACAGCAGAATATGGAATGTCACCTTTATGAGCCCAGTGACCAAGACAAGAGTCACAGACCCCACTAGAAGGAAAGCATTGTTCAAAAGGTATCTATTGCTTGATTACATATAGACCATTTTGAAACAATTATTTTAATCATGTTATGAAGACCCTTAATCGCAACCTTAGAACACCATTCCTACTGCTATTAGTGGGACTAATTAAAAAGGAAATGAATAGCTGCACCTTTCAATGCACCACAAATGTTTGAGGCATAAATACTGTAAGCAAGCAATGTCTCAGTTTGATACACTGGAGTATAATTAGGAATGATGAAGAAATGAATGGTATTCCTAAGGCATAATACTGGGAAAACCAGTATCTAAAACAACCTATCCAATAAAGCAAAAGGAGACTCTCCCATGGGAAAACCAGTTAGCTTAGGACTTCTTAAGATCAGAAAATAATGAAAACAGCAAGTGCTGCCTATTTTCATGTTTCAATATCATTTTGACTCATGTTTAAATAGTATTTTTTAACATTAAAACTTCTAAAATGGATTTTAAATGGGATAATTGCAATAATTTAGAAGTTTAAAGAGCACAGAGCCACAAAGTAATTATGTAGACTCTAACACTGCTGATCTTAAAAGATATCATTTGCTATGGAGTGTAAAGCTGATTGATTTTCTTCTATAGTTGGAGTTCTACTTAATCAGAAACCACACATCACTCCCTATGGACTCCTTTGTACTCAAGATGCAGAACAAACAAAAATGCCTCTCCTCCTAAGATTTAACTTGTCTTTCATTAAATTAGACAAATACACAAATTTGTGTATTGTTGAGCCTATTTTATTCTCACAAATGCTCTTGTTCAGTAGCTTAATTCCACCAGCACCAGAGAAATCACATGGGTAAAAATTAAAGATTGAGTGAGGCAGTCACAAGACACTTTGAGCTGAAGCATACACTCTATGACAGACTGACCTGGTAGGCAGTGGAGATACTGATCTGCATTTTATTTTTAAAGCATGTCAGAAATACAATATACCACTTCAGAGGTCAACGCATTCCACTGCAGTGAGTGGCAAAACTCCCAACAAAACCAAAATCACAAGCTAACAATTTAAGGGTAAAGAACAATGTTCATAGGAATCTTGTAAAACCCGGACACTTGGCTTTACACCTTGACACATTCTATAAGCTATAAGAACACTGGGAAAGAGAGGTGAACACCTCCTTTATCTCCATGTATTTACTATGTCTTTTACTGGCTGAACAGCTACTCTTTCCGTGCCACTGAAATCACATAAGCATAGAAATTACTTTTCTTAGCTACATCAATTTCTCAAACTTTTCAAAATCTTTAAACACTTTACTCTTTTCATGTCTGTAGTGCCTTTAGTTTCCTATAGTTCTAAGCAAGCCTGGAGTAAAGTCCCTCTTCCTAGAATTAGTGATATCCCTACTCTGATCTTGACTGTATCCCTCTGCATTTTTCCCCCCCACAGAAACCCTGCTGCTACTGTAATTCTCTATTACAATGCTCTCCCTATCTGTTCTGAGATGCCTCCCTTCAGTTTCACTCAGCCCATTAAAAAGAAAAAAAGTTCAAGTACTTTACTTACACAGTTTTGCTTCTCAGCCTCAGCTTTTTACTCGCATTTATCCATAACTTGAAGTTTTAAAACGTACATCTCCAAAACGGCCTCTCTAACCAGGCATCCTAACTAACAAATCCTCTATTTACAGAGAAGTACTTAACCAGGTTATCTGTAGTTCTAGAGATTTAGGACTGCCCAAGAGAAAATAAACAAGCTTTTGGATTAAACTAAATGAAGTTTTTTTTGGCTTTGCAAGAACATGGGATGGGAGAGAGTAGGGATTTAGGAAGAGATTTAGCTATGGACATTATCTTTCAGTACAGAATTTATGAATTCCTATTAAGTTTTTTGTACTTAAAAATTTGAATAGCTTCATGTAGGGATGTTCAAATTAAGATCTTTGAAGTACTGCTATTTCTTGAGGACTTGCAGTCTTCTTTTCACAAGTAAATAAGTTGCAGAAGTTCGTAAGTGAATGTCCAATAGCTAGATTAATATTCAGCCCTCAAAAGGGACAAAACCCCCTCCTTTCTAGTCAGCCATGGTTTTACTATACTTTACTTGTACATGCAGTATTTTGGCTTTCTGCTAGATACAGCCTCACCTACCCAGAAGGCAGGGCTTCTTTCTTACTCTGTTGTGGTACTACCTGTCATCTCAGGAAGTTGGCAGTAGCTTTTCAAAGAGATTTTTCTGAACTAGTTTTAGACCTTTTCTGATCTACTTTTATTGACATTTCTACCTACAGTTTCATATGTACCACCATGACATAGTGACAGACATTAATACACGGTATCTCAAGTCACTGAAGAGCAGACAAATATCAACAAATCGATTAATTTTTACACAGGAAACAAAGCACAGGAATAAACCTATATAGCAGCCCTGGAATCTACTGCTAAACACAATCTCCTAATCTACATAATCCTCTTAGATTCAGTCTTTAAAAAGAGAGAATTTTTTATTTATTTTTTTTTAGTAGCATGGAATCTCCCAAATATTCCCAATCTCTTTAAAGGTAGAATTTTGAAAAAAACACGACACTTCAGATGCTTTAGCTACTTTTCTAAGATTCAGGTTTAGCTGCCTTTTTGGAATTCTTCTAATTTGGTATCTACCTTTAAGACATAGGCTACAAAAAAAAAAACCCCGAAAAACACCCTCAAAAACCAAATAACGTGGGGCACCACAATATCTTTTCACATTCTCATTTTAAAGTACTTCTTGGATGTTGCCTTTTAAATATGCCATATTTTCTAAAGAGCTGGCCTATGGCAGAATCATTAGCCTCTTGCCATAACAATTTCATTCTATCCTTTAGGACTAGTTTCACAAAGGCCTCCTGATATATGTCAGAAAGAACTACTTTCCTAAGAACAATGTGGGACTGTATCCCTAAGTAATCTTAAATAACTAAAAGTAACTTCAGGCTTCAGAGTCTGCAACAGTTATAGAGTTCTACTTTAATGATTATGTATTATATACAAGGATATATTATATTTTGGTTTATGTACAACAATAAACAAAACAAAGTATACTAAATTAAATGTAACTATAGATGTATATGACCAGGGCTTTTTGTAACTAGTGTTTTGTTTTGGGGTTTTACTTTTATTCTTACACTTTTCTCAATCAATCAAAACAGGCAATTCTATAGGCTTAGCACAGTGTGGTGGTTTTAGCCCTGACTGGGTGCCACACGCCCATCAATTTGTAATATCACTCCTCCTCCTAAAATGGACAGGAGAGAGAGAGAAATATAATGAGAGGTTTGTGAGTCCAGATAAGGATAGGGAGATCACTCAGCAATTAGTGTCAATGCAAAACAGACTCAACTTGGGGAGAAAAAAAAGTTAGATTTATTAATGAGCAATCAAAACAAAACAGGGAGATGAGAAATAAAACTGAATCTTAAAACACCTCCCCTCAGCCCTCCCTCTTCCCAGGTCTCGCCTTCCTTTCCCCCCAGCAGCACAGGGGATGGAGGATGGGGGTTGCGGTCAGTTCATTACAGATGGACTCTGACACTGCTTCTTCTCAGGGGGAGGCCTCCTTACACTTCCCACTGCTGCACTGTGGGGTCCCCTCCCCACAGGAGAGCGTTTTCCACGAACTTCTCCAGCATGAGTCCATCCCATGGGAATATGGTTCTTCGCAAACTGCTCCAGCATGGGGCCTCCCATGGGGACAGCTCCTCACACTCTGCCCCAACGTGGGTCATCCACCAGAAGAACAGTCCTTCAGGTACCGACTGCTGCAGCCTGAGTCCCTCACAGGATCACAAGTCTTGACAACAAACCTGCCCTGGTGTGGGCTCCTCTCTCCCCACTGGTTCCCAGGTCCTGCCAGGAGTTTGTTCCAGGGTGAGCTTCCCACAGAGTCTCTGCCTCGTTCAGGCATCCACCCACTCCTGCATGGGGTCCTCCATGGGCTATGAGTGGATCTCTGCTCTGTGGTGGCCTCCATGGACTGCAGGGGAAAAGCTGCCTCCCTATGGTCTTCACCACAGGTCACAGGGCACTCCCTCTCCTCCTCCACTGACCTGGATGTGTGCAGAGATATTTGCCCATTCTCATTCCCTGTTGCTGCTCCAGTTCAGCAACTGCCCAGCAAATTCTTCCCTTTCTCAAATTCACAGAGGTGTTACCTCAATCACTAATTGGCCAGGCCTTGGTCAAAATTGACTGGCATTAGCTCTATCAGCTACAAGAGAAGTTTCTTGAAGCTCTTTGTTTGAAGAAGCCACTCCTGTAGCACCACCACTACCAAAACCTGGCCCAGGCCATATCACTATGCACAGACACCATCCAAGTTGTTAAGCAATATGGTGGTTTTGTGTAATATGGTAAAAGGTACAACTACATGCTTTCCTGAGAAAGAACAAGAAATACAGGTAACAAGGAGTAAGATATGGTGAGATGAACTTGAGCATTTTTGCATTGAGCAAATGTCTTGACATTTAACAACATATCTCTTGTAAAATAACAAAGAGGAGGAGATCAAAAAGAAATGTTTTCCTCCATTCCAAAAGGTCTCTCTTCAGATTCTACATAAAATCTAGAAAAAATAACCTGATCCTTTAATCATCAACTTCTGTTTACTACAAAGCATGGCATCACCAAGTACACAGATTTGAGTTACTGTCTAAATAGCTGCTAAAAACTGATGAAAAAAATTACTTCAGAATATTATTAAGCCTCATATGCAAGTCTTAAAAAAAAGTATCGCACAAGCAAATTCATACACGCAAGTTAGTCAACTTTGAAAATGGGATTTGAAAATAACATAAGAGGAAGCATCTTATAAATAATAAGGTTGGGAAGCACTACTCTTTGATATGTGCAGGTCTGAGATACATTTTTATTTGGTAATAACTGTTAGTGAAATTACCTAATAAAACAGAGATTTCAGTCTTGAACACTATGAAATTAAATTTGATTTCATAGTACAAGCTATACTTCACTTGCTGGCTTGTGTTACCACAACGGGCAACACTTCTAGAACAACTAGGACGTTCACATGCTACTTTTTATTTTAAGACCACATTTCTTCAGTAGCTTACAACTTGTCAATCTATCAGTTGAAGTTTTCCTTGCCTAGCTTAAATTTTTGCTGTTGTTTTAATTTCAAGTCACTTCTGAGAACAGCTATTATAAATAACTGTAAGGCATATATGCATGAACAAATTAAAACTGCTAGATATTAGCAGTCAAAATTTTTTGGGAACTTCTCATATTTCTGCTCATCACTGATATTTGGAAAAATGTCCTAAACCTATCCAGCTAACCTTCAACTTACTGATGCACCTTCTGAAAAGTTAAAACCCACTAGTTTCTACCCTCACCTTTGCTCCAGATTTGAACAACCTACAAAAATTCTGATCCATCTCAGAGATCACCATGCTTTTTCTAAATTTCATACTACAGCCACAGCCCTCACACACTTGGATCCTCCTACAACCACTGGAGCCATAAAAAAAAGACTACCAGAGTAAGACATTAAAATGTCCACTCTCAAAACTGAAACTTAGCTCAACGCTTCAGCTAAGTTCAGTCCTTCCAATGGACAGGTGTCCTCCAGTGATGTGAGGACAGGCCGGCTTTTCTCTCAACCACTCTTTGCAGGTAGCTCATGTGATTCATATCCACAGAACTTATGGAACAAAAACACTTTTCAGACTTCTGGAAGATGTTGGAAAGAAGAGAAACTAAGACAGGTTTAGCTTCCTCTTACAAGTTCCTGTTTTTAACAGTTTTTTGCTTGACTTGAATATTGCCAATTTTTATGGTAAGATAATGTTTGTTAGCCCTGTACATCAGGCAATAACAAGAAATAATAAGTATACTGTTCTCTGTCCCTTCTTGTCACTTTCTGGCTGCACTGGGGTCAGTTTTTTTCTTGCTTCCCTTTGCCTCTCTGCTTGCAGTGAGGAAGAACTTCTCTCTAAAGGTACATGGGACAAACAGAAATTAAACATCACAGCAAAGAATTACAGAAAGATAAGTAAATCATACATAAAGAAACTCCTTATCTATGCCAAAGCAAGATGCATTGGGATCAAATTTTTCCTGAACTAATCTTCTTTAGAGTCTCATGAAAACACTAATGAAAGACCTGATCAAAATCCCATAAATGAAAGCAGGATAAAACTGTTCCAAATATAACACGCTTCTAAAAAATCCCTTGTTTTATTTGAGCAACTCCAAATCTTGGCCAACAAGGTTCCACAGAACTTAAGCCAAACCCATCCCCAACTGTACACATCTAACCAAAAAGAAAGTTGTTGTCCAGATAGATCCTACCTTCTTTTACCAGATAAATCAAGTTTTGTAGGAGAGACTACTGCTTGTCTCTGTGTCCATTGCCATATTGACTGTTGTGTAAATATTAGGCTTCCTGCTTGTGGAGAAACTACTGCAAAGTTTCTTTCAGTTCTGTTTGCACATTTCAAACTTGTGCATGGTTTCGAACAAGGAAGTTTATGTAATGTTCCTGAGAAAGCGCAGTACATCATGGCTCATTTTAATTCAGGTATGAATACATGACAGATGAATTCACAAAACACTTCTTTCAACTGAAATTTAAGTAGTAACCCTTTTTCCCCTGAAGGTTTAAGCCGCTTTAAGTGATGAAATGATTCTGTTTTCCTGTTTCTTTAAAGCAATACTGGATAGAAGCAACTTAGAGTGAATCTTTCCTGAATGTATTCAAATATGAATACATCCTTAACTATAAGGATATTAGAATAAGTCATTCCAAAAGATCTCAGTGTTCTCTACAGCTATAGAATATAATGATTTTAAATTTTACTCAATGCATATCAGCGTTGTAGCACATACAAGCATCTTTTCCCCAAAGGCCAAATTTTCAAGTACTGAACAAACCTAAGTATCTGTTAGCAAAACCAGAAATCTGTACATGTGTCTGGGATTTTCACACAAACATATGACACAAATTTTACTCATGCACTGCTCATTAACCATGCTTATCACTGAACATTTTGCTTAATTGTAAAGCCAGTTTAATCTTTCCCCCTGAGAAAGCTTTTAAAATTACTGCTGTTAGGAAATATCACTGGGAAAGTGATGGTGGAGTACTTCTGTACTGCTGGATTACCCTTTTTTATCCAGACACCAACCCGCAAGTTCAGAGTCCTGTTCAAACATTCCCTTTCAAGGATCCTTTCTGACCTCCATTGCTGCCTCTAGCCCCCATGACTCAGAGCTGTGTTCCTGCTTCCCCAAAAGCAAGGTCAGCATTAGTCACTGTTACCAAGGGTTCCTCCTCTAGCAGCATTTGTGTTGCTCAGTACCTGCCAAAAGTAGTATCATCTTTGGTGTATAAGCTTCCTAGTTTTATTAAGTTTCCCCTCTCAAAAGAACCTCTCTCCCAAGCTTAACACAGATGCATACTGTATGTAAAGCAGTTTTGATTAGTTAAAACTGGGGCGTCTTGGTTGATTGCGTTTGGGGTGGTTTTTTCTGGTTTTGGGGGCTTTCACTTGTTTTTTTTTTTTTTACATTTTCTGGACAGACGAATTTTTCTCTGTTGTTTTCATCACATTGCAACTGTCTCCAACTGTCTCTTGACACTAATTTTTGGACTGTCACATACGTCTTTGTCCATTTGCAAGCTATTTTGCCAGGACAGTGTCAGCTTGGGCTTGCTATCTGCCGCCCAAGAGCAGCAGACAGATGATACCTGGCCAGCACAGACTGTCCATCGCCTATGCCTTGTCTCCCAGGAGTCAGGAACAATTAAAGATTTTTGGGCTGTCTGCACTGCCCAGTAGCTGATTGCTGTAGACAAACACATGGTAGCCCGGACTATTCTGTGGACTGTCAGATGAGCCACACTGGAAAGCCAAATGTTAATGTCCATGATTACGGTAGCACAGAAAAATTATGAATATTGATGTTTAAGCATCCTGAACACAACATGAAAGCTGTGGGCTGTTCCAAGCTTGGAGAGAATGTATTTCTAAATACAGATTACTGAAATCATGTGAGCCACGGAAACAACTAAATTGCCAGATTTCTGACTTCTCTGTTAAAATCTTCTATAACACGTGTTTCTTTGCAACACGGGAAATTATTATACACAAAATGATACAGAGAAGCAAAGGTCTAGAAAAATCAGAGAGCATTTCACTATGATAAAGAATTTAGCATCTAAGCTGTAAAACCTAATATAATCAAACAAAATAGATGCATATATAGAGAAAAAGAGAACAAGGGGTAAATGGTTAAGAAATAGCTGTTCTGAAGCATCTAGAAACATGCAACATAATTTGCTGAAATCTGAACAATTTAACTAGACTAATCCTAAATTCTACCTAACAAAAGCACTTCCCCAGGCAATCTTTATGCCTCTAGAAAGTTAAAACAAGGTGACAGTAACCAAAAATTATAGTCAATGGATATATATCATTTTTTTTGCAAGAGAGAGAGATAGAGATAAACGTAGTTTTAGAAGCAATGGAATCCTATGAAATGGAATTTGTTGCAGCCCGAGGATAATACTTATATAGAGCAGAGGGTATTTTATTATATTCAGTTCACAGCAAGTGAATATTCTGTTAATAGTTAATTCAACATCTGAAAAAAAATCACCAGTGACATTCCTTCAGACAAGGTTGCCTTACGTGAAAAAAAATAGAAAATATCTTCTACAAGGTAATTATCTAATTATACACAAGACACTGAGGATAGAAGAGCATTTATGTTTTCAACCTAACAAGGCATCCTAACAGGAAATTTCTGAAGGCATTAGGCACATCTTTAACATTGCAGCTATGCAGTACTGTGTAGTCAGTAACATATTCACATTTCATAAGATCAATAATTTGAAGTTACTCTTTAAAGTACCCATGGAGGTATTCCTTATTTCAAATGCTATGACTATCTATGGTTATTGAAACTATTATATATCTTATAGTGACATAATATAAAATAATATAAATATAAAATATAATATAAAATATTATAAAAGGAAATGAAAGACATATAATAAGCAATATTTTTTTACAGTGAGCCATCAGTATGCTCACAAATATGAAACAAATTTATTTTGATATTTAAGAAACACATTCTTCCAATGGACTTACTAAAAATAATTTTCATTTATAGACTTTCTCCAGAAAAATGTCATGATTTCCATCTGAACAGGAAAAAAAAAAACAAGGATAAAGTTCAAATGCTGATTTTTGGCATTTCTATTTCTCCAATGCAGTTTACTGAAAGATAAAAAGTATCAAAAAAACCAGATCACAGACACCCACAGTGCTAATATTTTCCAATTCAACTACTCAGTTTCTAAACTACAGCAAATGAGTACAGCCTCCACTAATAAATTACTATTAAAAATAAATCAGCAAAACTGGGCATGTGTTTCTCCCTCCATACAGCTGGAACAAGCATACAGGATTCTATTATGCACCTAGCTGAAAGACAGGTTTCAACCTCCACATGAAATTACTTACCCAGAAGCATGTTTCTCATCTACAGTTAGTTCAGCAGAATAGAACGCTCTGCGCGAAAGATCTAGCAAAGGGAATGTTCTCAAAAGCTCCTTTTTGACTTGGTGCAAGATTTGAATAGAGTTTGAACTTGAGCTGCTGAGAAATATGCTTTGCCCCATAAAGCTGCTGGGACACTTCCCTCTCGTTTGTGAATGATACCTCTTCAGACTATGTGGAAGTGACGCAGAGACAAGCAGCAGCTAGTGCCACCTTAATTTGAGGTAACAAACCCATTGAAAAAAAAAAAAAGAATCACTTCACTAAATTTTTTAAGTTGTAGTTTTAATATATCTGTCTTGCAATTGGTTTTAATCTAGTCGTCTGTCTTTAACTGAGGAAAAAAAACTCCCTACAGAGCTATGGTATTACTTAGAGTAACACAGTCTATCAAGAAAAATCTAACATGATAGGTTAAATTCAAGTTTTCCAAAAACAAGTGCCTCCTCTTTCCTGAGAGATTACATCCCAGCTGAATTTGTCTCCTTAGATACAAAAGAAATCCCTTAAGGAAATATGATCAGGTAGCTGGTATGAGATTTTTTGTTTATCTCAGAAGTCACCTACAAAACTAATTTGGATATGGAATAAAAACTTTTTAAATGATGGTGCTACCATGGCAAGTTGCTATTATCCACTGAAATGCCCCACAGACTGTTGTTTGCACAATTAAAATTAACCTTTGCTATGAGAAAATAAAATCAAACTTCTTCCTATTGTAAAAGCAAATGGCATGTCTTCTGAAAGCTGGGACTCAAATACTAAATTTCTAGCCAAAAGAGGTGCCCTACCCTGCATCTCATCACTTTTGGATGTGCTGTCAGTACACCACAACTGGGGTCTGCACAGAACTTCTGACTCTTTTAAAGAACTTTTCTAAGAACATCCTAGTAATGATTCTTGACAAAAAAGAGTTTCATAGAAAAAAACAGAAGAGAGCATTGGGGGCAGATTTTTATCTGATGCAATTTGCAGTTGCAGTAATATTAGATAATTTGCCATAGAGAAACTGGAGATTATGAAAAACAGCCTGGTCTATGACCCTTCCTCTTCAGCACTCTGTCTTACATGTTTAGACTTAAGAATAACTTGATTTCTTAACTAATTTTTACAAAAGTGAAGGGATGGGAGGAGTGGTATAAGAATAGAAGAGGACTTTGAAAAGCAAACTACTTGGAACAAACTTCTGCTTATCCAGAATTAGTAGACAAAACATTTGTGACCAGATTGATTTTATACCCACTCCTTAATAAAACATATTCTTCCAGTGACGATATTCCTCTCTGTGGGGGGTGACTATTGGTTGCTCAAAACGCGACATACAAAACTTTACCTTAATCTTATTTTATTCTACAACTTCCTATTCTTCATTCTTTCTACTAAAAGGGGGATTACTTCAGTAACTATCTGCCAAGATGGCTTGGCAGCAGTTTCATGATGAAATATTTGCTATTTTGTTGGACCTCTCTTCCTTTTTGAGTTTTTGTTGTTGTTGTTGTTGTGTAATGTCCACTGTCCCAAGATTTTTGAGATCCCTGGATTTTTTTCTTTCCTCTGAAAAGACCTCTTCAGAAACCGATAATCAGTGCTGTTACAGTATGACAGCTTCTTTAGCTACAAGAGCATGCAATATGCTCGTGCAACCACAAGAGGTACAAGCACAACAGAGATGATGCAGGTGAGGAAGAAAGCAGGACAGCACTTTCCTTTTCCACACCAGTGATCATGCAGTTATTGCATTAATGATAATGCTAAAGAAGCAACAACCATAAGGATAGGAGCTAGAAGACAAAGAGAAGCAGCAGTGGAATACCAAGGAGAAAGAAGGACAAAAAAAATAAACACAGAATGGAATAAAAAGAAAAAATTGCTATTATAAGAAAACAGAAGGCAGAGGAGAAATGAAAGGACAGCAAAAACATTAAGAAGAAGTGAAAGTAAGACAGGCAATGGAAAATTAAGTATGGCAACAGCAGATGGATTTTTTTCCATCTGGCTGTCAGGTGCAGAAGACAAGGTGATACAACATTCACTGCAAGTATCCTACCTACTACCACAGATGTAACTGAGGAGAGAGCATGAGATCATGCACAGTATGACTGTAGAGCAAGAAAGGCAAGGCCCATTGAGGAGGTTATCTAAGGGCAAGTGCACTCAGGTCTCATTCATAAGCCATTTGTGTAGTCAAAGAATGAAAAGTTGACGGATAGCTCAGTCTGGCGGTACCTTATTTTAGAAACTAAAGTTCATGCTTTAAAATTCTTTCATCTCTATTTTCTTAGCATCTATCTCTTCTAAGTAGAAGCTTAAGAAGTAGCATTTTGAGTATTTCTGATAGTTTACTTATCACTGGCTAACTAGTTTTAATAACAAACGTCACCTAGAATCCATCAACATCTACACAAAACAGGGTGTTCAGACTTCCATTCTTTCTACATCCGTTCTGTCCCCAGACTGCTTTGACACAGATATGTCTCCCCAGCATATTGCAATATCTTACACATGTATTTTGGCTGATGTTCAGAAACTTGGACAATTGTACTGTCAGGATGTGATTGAATCGAAACGGACAGTATATTTAGATGTGCTGCATTTTCAGTTCAAGCACAGAGCAAACCATTCTTCCAGAAGTCCAAATTTTAGCACTTTAGACTTCTGTAGGGGTTATCGTTTAACAGTCATAATATTATTTTGAGGTCAAACTCATAAAAGGCTTCTCTGTGAGACCATACTTTTATCCTTTGGGTTTGGTCCTTTGCTTTTAATGCACAAACAACTCTTTAGACTTGCTGTACCTGCTCTCAAGGTTGGAACTTCAGTGCACCATACAGAAGTTACATACAGAACTGCTGCAGTTTTCCCAAAATAGTCGGGAAATATACAGCCATAGCTGCCATGTCTAGTAATAAGATTTAAGAAAAAGACAAAATTTAGTAGTTAACGTTTGACTTTATTGTTATTGTACTACCATCACGATTCTTAATCCTTCACTTTCTTCACATATTTTCACATATATATTACAAATGCTACTGTCAAGATCTCAGCTAAAATCAATATCATGAATTTATAATGATTCGTGGAGCATCACAGTAATGAACTACAAGCACTTTGCAGAGACATTGACTTAAACTAGTGACTAGTATGTGAAAGAAAGTACCCTTGTTCAACAAACACACCTATCTTACTTCTTGCAATAAAGGATTTGCACTAATAATCCAAATGTTGCTAAGCACAGGGAGTATGAAATCAGCTACACTTTGCTTCTAAAATTCAAGGCAGGCATCAAAGTGAAGTCAAAGTAATTTTGTCAGGAGAACACTAAAGCTGTGTCAAACATGCTGGTGAATCCGCTGGCTATAGTTGAGGAGCATTTTAATCCAATGCATTTAATATAATCCCTAAGAACCATCTCAGTTTGGAGGAAAACAGAAGACAGAAACGTGGAAGAACAGCCTGACCCTACTGTACAGACATACATGAACAGGCAGAAGACACTGTCAAGCACAGGTCCAGGGAGAAACAGTTAAGTCCCTTTCTCACTAGATAAATTCACAAAACATGAACTCCCAAGGCTTCTCAAATTTCTCAGAAGAGAAGGCATTGGATCAGAGGAGGTCAGTTATTCTCCTTTGTGGGTTTTCTTTTCCCCACGTCAGGGTAATTACAGTGAGTTGTGGTACATGCAAACACAGATTCAGATTTGAAGCAGGGGAAAGCAAATGTATTGTCCCAAACTCCCAAATCATAACCCCCATCAAGACATGCACATCCAGTCACATGTGAATTGCAGCTCTTCCTCTTTCAGTCACACAGAGCACTGTATCCAACTCTCAAGTTTTGCCCTTGAAGGATTTAGCAAATCAACATTTAAGTCTGCTCCAGTTTATGGATAAAGCATATCTCTCATAGCAAATACATACTTGAAATGCATTTGAAAGGACCGCTAAAAATTCATGCTCGTGCTGTGTATGTTGTTACTTATGCTTACATGAAGTTCTGCTTATTGCTACTTTTCTGTATATCTTCTTTACATAAATGCATCAAACTTACACATGTTTGCCTACACAAGCCATTAAACTTAGCACCACATACCCTGTTGCATGCTAAATGAAATAATGAAAGAGTATTCCCATTCCAGCTTATGGTATTCAGAAAAAGGAAATGTAATAACATCATGACATTCAGATCTTAATTTTGCCTTTTGGTATGATGCTCCTATCATGTGAGGTAACTTACTGTGCACCCTTCAAAGATGACACTTTATCTTCAACAACTCCTCCTAGGATACTAGTAAGATGACAAATATATTGCCCTATAGTTACCCTTTTAAAGAACACAGAAATCTTTCCACACTTCACAACTTGGTGTCACACTGTTTAAGACATGCACTTTTGTCATGGCAAGAGATGAGGCAGTCACTAGAACTTAGTGTCAATTCAATTCTCACCCCTGAACAGGGATCTTCATAGACAAATTCTTAAATCTTTCTCCAGCCTCAAGGACTGCAACAGGTCCAACAGATATGCAGCCCTTGAGGCCCTAACAAATACTGATGAGAATATCAAAGGTATGTCATTCCAGTTAAAAAAGCACAGCAAAACCTATTTTTGTTCAAGTCATTAATCACCACTGCCCCAACTCACTCGCTGTGTTGACCCAAGAATTTGTCATCGTAAGATCTAGATGACAGCAAATGTTTAAGGAGCCATCCCAGTAATTACTTCCTTGCAGCTGGAAAAAGGAGAAAGACAAACTTATTTTCTGCTCTGTATCTTGTGCTGCCAAGCACTGGAGAGGAGGATGATTCCCATTCAATATATCAGAGTGCCATAACCCTTCTTCTTTATCATGAACACACAGAAATTGAAAGACATCACCTTCCAGTTCTCAATCTCTCATTTCATTTCCGTATAATCTTCAGGGGAAAAAAAATAGATTGAAATAATGGTAAACTTGAAATGGTAAAACAATCTTTATCTCTTGTCCAGCTTTTGCGTTTGAAGTTTGAGTGTATCTACATTCATCATTAATATTAATGATCAAGACTTCTTAATGTGAACAAGTGGGAATCATAGAGATGAAGCAGCTGCAAGTTACTCTAAAAAATTATATAAAACATCCCTAAATGATATTTAATTTTATGTATTACAGTAATGATGACAGATGTCAAATGACATCAAGCAGTACTAAGAGCTCTACACACACAATTTAAGAAAGAGTTCCTGACCTAGGAGATTACAACTCAAGTAAGCAATACCAAAAAAATTAATAAAGAACAAGTACATCAAGTGTTTTGTATGATGAATTAAAGCATCTGTGACTGCCATAAAGTCAAAAAGAAGGCTGTGATGTGCCTCGCTTTATAATGACAAAATCTTCTCTACTAAGCATGTTCTATTCTGATCATTTGTAATTTGACATCTTTACTAGAGCTGAAAAACAGTTATCCCATCAAAAGAGAGAAAACCCAGTGACATTACTTCTGAAATTTAATAATAGAAAGTACTGAAACACATTAAAAAAAAAAAACCCAACCAAACAAAATCCACTAAGGTTTAACAATGCAAAGCCATTTGCATTTTTTCATTGCAGAAGAGGCAACACTCTCACTCCAGACATTCCCAAATTGAGCTGCAAAGAACTGGATAGTCACCCAAGGTTAGCCTTTGTGCTGGAATGAAAACATAAGCACTTTCATGGAGAAAAGCAAGGAAAAGGGGCAGGGGACAGGGAGTTGGGCTGCTAAAAGAACTTTCCACAGCTTGGGCAGGGGAAGCATACTGTGGCATACCTTGATACCAGCAAGAGCTTATTTCTAAGGAAACTATTTGAATTCGCTGTCATGAGTATGTTGTAAGCAGCTCTTAAACCCTCTTGAAAGTCACTCCTTTGACACCAGAAATGTAAGAATACAGTAAAGGCTTGGAGAGAGGAGCAATAAAAAATTCCATACAGATGAAGTTTTTTTAAATCAAATTGGTTTTCCCTCCCTGTTGTTAAAGGATAACAAACATTAGCAAACTAATCATCAATTCATATGACATAAACGGAAGCAGGGTAGGTCACAGTCACAGAAATGTTAGATTCATGAAAATTAAAGAGACATTTGCACTGGCATGAAAAGTAAGTTTAAGATAGCTTTCTGAGCAATTATTTAGTTTGAAAACACATTCAAATCCTTCCAACAACTTAAGAGCCTTAGGAATTATAAGGGGGAAAAGACAGTAAAAGAGGGTGAAGAAGGGGGGGTGGGGAGGGAGAGGAAGGAATTAAAACGTGCATACTGTTTGCAAGCTAAAAAGCAGGCATAAAGTTTCACAACAATTTTACTACGAAAGAAATGACACATCCTGGGATATTATTATGCAAGCTGACAGATTGAACTGCATTGATCCCCTATTTTAAGGACCACGTCTTAAAAAATGTATTCATTTGTCCTTTTTTTTTTCCCCTGTAGTGTTTCAAAACAAAATTGTAAATTAGAAACAGCAGCATAGAAAATACAAAAAACCCTCATCTAATGAACTCATTTGCTTCATTTACATTTTTAAGGAGACAGTGACACTAATCAATGTAAATTGTATATTTTTGACAGGACAGGCCTTTGTAAAAAATACTCAGAGTTGATGACAGCATTGAGCCACTGACTTGTTCAACTTTGTGCTAATAATGGCCCCAGATTATCTCCTGAATTCGGAATGGTGGGTTATGAAAAGAGCAATGTCCTAATGCAAGGAGGAACAGAAAAAGAAATGAAGCCATGTCAAGATTTTCACTCACAGGCTCACTCATCGAAGGATCACACGGGCAGACTTATCTGAGATATTGTTATCTCTTTCTGTTCAGATTTTAACTTTGAGGGTTTGTTTTTTTCTTCCTCCACTGTGTGGACATTCTCATTTAATGGCAGGGCACAACACTTCTCATAAAATGCAGGGCTGGAACATTGTAAAGTCTAGTCCTCAGGTGTTTCAACAAGACTCAATTATGACACAGTGCAGCTCTCTTAGCATTTGTGTTAGTCAAGACTTGTAAAACAGATGCTGAGGACAGTTTCCTATATTCAAGGGCTGAGTTGCTTAACTGACACAATCTGAGAAACACATTTTCTCTGTAAATGTGAAGTGAGATGTCTCTTCTTCTGTGGATTGTGTATTGGCTCGTCTTCTCCTACACAACCTCTTCAAGTTGGAAAGGAATTGTACATTCCCCTGATGCCCTTCCCTTCAATCTTTCCTCTCTGTTTACCATGTTCAACTTTCCTTTTCATGGTCTTTCCACCTGTCCTTCCTCTACTTAATTTACACTCCGCTGTGCTAACTATGTTGATTAGTTTTGGTTATTTATTTTCTTTCTTGCACATTAAATCCTTTTCTTCTTTGGTGCTGCTTGAACTAGCAGTTGAGTTTTTCTCCCAGGTTTGCACAGTACCTCATTCTGGAGCCTCTGTCATCATATTCTTGTATTTCTGCAATACATGAGATGACATCCATTTCAGAGCCAGCTGGAAAGAAAGCATACTCTTGCATCAGCTTACCTACACTGCGGATCGTGGGAAGGGAGAAAGCTGTAAGGAATGGAGTCAACTCACCACATGAGAATCCACGTCAGAGTTATTTTGGACATGGAAGATATATCTGAAGATGACCAAGGGCTCTGTAACTGCATGGGGGGATCATTTCTGGGGTCAGGCAGCTGAAGAATTCCAGTGTAGTAGGGCACAGTTTGTTGCAATAAATTTATTCTGAAGCAGGCAGATGTGTGTTACTCAACAAAAAGGCCAGTCTCTCAAGAGTATTGTGACAAGAGTAGCTTGTTTCTATTTCAGCCATAGGTGAGAAATCCAATTAAATTACTTAACTGACACAAGACACGGACCTAATTTTCTTGGCAGTCAGCCTTCTTCTATGAAGTCATGAATTGTGTGCATGGTCTTTGCAGAGGTGGCATCTGTAAAGACTCATCAGAACTAGCAGCAGATTTACAGCTGTTAAAATCCATCTTGAAAGGTTTGCAGATTCACAGATGCACACAGTTGTCTGTTTCTGAGACTCCAGAAGTATTTATATCTACTACGAATACAAGCATATGCTCCCAAAGCTGTGTGTGAACAAGTGCAAGATATACTGAAGGTTAGGTGAAAATTACCATGCTTTGCGTGGAAGAAAAACCTTCCCTCTTCAGCTTCAGGAACAGCACTGAAGCAGTGGCTTTGCTGTCAGACCTCCATCTATACTGTTTTGATGGAAAATTCCACCAGTTTGCTCTGCTGTTTCCAAAGCTAACACTTCTAAAAGCATCACATGAATTGTGTAGGACATCACAGCAACATATCAGACCAATTATTTCATCTTGAAAAATTATCTCTGAATCACTTTATAGTTGACAAGCTTTCCTCATAGAAGGTTATTTGCAATGTATACCTGACATTTTGTCTTTCCAATCTGGACAAAATAATAATCTTGCAATTTGAACCTCTAAGCTTCTTATTTGATACCTTAGCTGCCTTTTATCACATGCATTTAGGAATGTATTTCCTTCAGGGCATCTGAGATGTGCCAATTTTATCCCTTTAGGACAACCTACTCACAGAGGACATACTTTCTTTAATAAGGTACTCAGCTAATCCAAGTTCTCTGGGGACATTAAAGCACCAATGGCATTAAGTAAGGTCATTCCAGACACCTGTTACGAATATGGAAGAACACTAATTTAATTAATCCACAGACTGAAGTAACTTAGATTTTCTCAATCAGAATTGCATATATTTTCACCCATGTTCCTGAAACAAATTTCTATGTTCTTCAACAGGTTCCTAGCACTGCAGTCTGCCACCTTTTTGGCAAAGTACCAACATACTGCAGTGCATGATAGGATGCAGACTTATGTCCATAAATAACATAATTGAACTTTTAATTGCCCTACAGACAACAGATAAGCATAACACATTTTCTAATACAGACATGCATATACTTTTGTTTTTTCCAAAAAATCAAATTACACAATTTCAGTATTATTATTATCTACATTAAAATATCATAAGTTTAAAGCTATTTGGCTAATCTTTTCCTAACCTGGTGATCATTCCCAAGAGCTATTTCACTATTGTGTACCACTCAACCCAGTTTCCAAAAGCTCGGAGGCTCTGAAACCACATAGAAGCCAAAAGAAACTGCAGATCTGTGTCCTCGGAAAACTGGGCCAGATGTCTTATTGGCACCTGCAGTCTTTCTGCTTCACCTCAGTTTAAGGTACCCTTAAAAGAAATCACATCTCAAGGTCTCTTTAAACGAATGGTACTGAACCACAATTGCAATTTCCCCTGCTTATACAGTACTAATTTAAGCTACCTGATAGGTCAGTTGACCAAAAAAAAGAAAAAAGTAGGCAAGACCTACTAATGTGGATGAGGCCTACATTTGTCCTACTTGTAAAGGATACAAGCAGACAGATTATATTGAGCAAGTGAGTTTGTTAGGGAAGATTTATGCATCACCACACAACTAAACACAAATAATAAATGTTCAGGAACAGATAAACTAAAACCAGCTAAATGAGGCAGACTCTGCAGTATAACTAGTACACACTTTAGCCAAAGAGCATTCAGGCATCTAACAGCACTTAAATGTAGCTTAATAGAAATTAGAGACAATTTACATTCTCTTTTAAACATATAAAGGTTTTTTGGATGACTTCCTTGAAAAAGTACTCTGGATAAGTCAAAACTTTAGATGCAGTCTTGTCATCAGCAGTCTTTCCTAACATAGCAAGTTATTCCTAAATCACTCATGATTCACTCACATTTGGCCTCTTGGTCTCAGGAAAAAAAGTGATAGAGATTGTTTACTATTTCCAAGTTTAATAAAATTGTAATAGCTGTGTTCTTAAACAAAAAGCTTAAAGTTTGTAGAAGTAAGTTTTAACTGACTTAAGCAGAAGACCATTTTTTGTGAATGAGGAAATTATTGAGTCTGTTCCTTTTGACAACTCTAAAACCTTACCAAACACCAGGAAATGATGTTACATCATCAGGATTTTCAATGTATTTAAAATAATAAGCTAAATTCTATGCCTCCTCTAGCAAAAAAGAAACAAAAGAGTTTCTATTAAATTGATTCTATGCATATAAAATACTAAATTTTATACATAATATAATTTTCTTCTTCCCTTTTTTAAAAATGGACACATTCTCATGTAGTTCTTAGGAATCGCTCCAAATACTCTTCTTATGAATGTCTCCAAAAATCCTTAGGCCAGCATTAAGCATTTGATAGCATCATATTGGAAAAATAAAACAAACCACTTTTACGACCAGATCCAGTCCTCCCAATGTATATCAATCAAATGCACCACGATCTAGATGCTAGCAAAAATTAAACTACAGGACCCGTTGAAGGCTCTAATGGGCAGCAGATGGAGCTAGCTCCCGCCTACAAACCTAAGAGAGTGCCATTGTTCACTTGTCTTTAGTTTTCTTCAAGGCAGTTTAGTGAAGAAGTTAAGTATGCTTTAGCATACAAATTTGGAGTCACGTGCTTCTTGCTTCTCCAAATGTTCTGACCGGTGTAGCAACTACCTACAGCTCAGTACTGCATGATCATGCAGTACTGCAGCTCAGTACTGCATGATACTCAGTACTCTATGATCTGCACTAGTTTATGACAACTCCAGGTCACCACTTTGGTGAGTTTCTACTTACCTGGGATGTTCCCCTCAGGTGCTAGGCAAACAAACGAGCATTTAGAAATACGGCTGCAGAAACAGCCTGCAAGGCTAAGTCACTATCTCTTTTAAAGGTGATTACTACATTTTTAATCTCATTTTCACTTCCTCCTGCAAGATATAGTTATATCTGCATAGTTTGGGCTTGTTTTCTGTACTATTGCCAGTTAAAATAAGTACCTTAACAAGTGTCTTCACTCAGTGAAGAGGCAATGTGAGAAAGAAGCTCACCAACTCCTGACCTATCTGCAATTAAGTAGCAGGGAATTATTAATTATTTTCGTGCTTCACACATATTTCTAGGTCTTCATGACTCTTCGCTCTACCAAGCGTATTTCATTTCACTCATTTTGAAGGAAAATTTAATGGGTACAGTAGTTAAGTAGAATTAGTAGAAGATAAGCAAAAATGGTTGATCTTAGTATAACTTAGCTTTAGATTTCTTTTTCTCAGTTTCACTTTCTTTAGATAAAATCTTTCTTAACTTTCTTTTAAAAAATTGCTCCGTAGAGAGAACTTTGAGAGAAAGTAAAATTGACTTTGATTTCTTATTTTAAAAACTGGACTTCTACAGGAAACAAAGAATGACACACATACAGCTAAATAAGTGTTTCATTTGGCATTTCACATCATCAGAGATGTGTTGTATTTGAGAAAAGAACTGCTTTAGAAAGGATGAGTCTCAAGATGTTTCTATACAAAGCAAAAAGAAATGTATAAAAGATAACTCACAGAAAGGAAAAGCCTGTGTAATTAACTTAATGTTCTCAAATGCTACAAGCCAAGAGCTTTACTCTTTTCAAAACCAGTGGGAAGAACACAGACCAATGTCAGTCTTCTCCCATACCATATTCTCTCTCCAGTGGGTTAGCCTGCACAGGGCAGTCATTCTCAAGTATGTCAGGAAAAAGAGGTGGGTATCTCCTGAACTTAGAAAAGGACTCTTCTAGAATTTTTTTTACCTTTTTGGAAATAAATTGGACCTGCAGCCAAGCAATTGTCTCCTGACAGTGTAAATGAAAGATTAGCAGCAACAGAACTGTGAAAAAAGGTATAGTCCCACATTATCATTTTTTTTTTTCTTGGACATCTCTGAAGAGAGTCACACGAGCACTCTTCTGTCTACCCCTCCCAAACAGTTCATGTTCATTTACATCAGTCATCATTGCTGGCTCCTGACAAGAGAAAAACTGACTAATGAGACAAGTGTTGCTTCTGTAACAGAGCCAGATTCAGACCTAGACTGAAACTTGAGATGCAAAGAAGAGCCAAGGCAGCTTTGTCTCAATCCTTCATATAATCTCTTATTTTCGTATGAGAAGGCTGACCAGGAACACAGCTACATAAAGACTAGCACCAAAATACTTCATCTTGTAACCTCACATCTACTTTTTCATGAAGACTGATATCCTACTTTTTCCTTACAGAGAAATGGACATTTATCAGTAAGAGCCCACATATGAAGACCAGAATAAAATAGAAAACGTCTGACATTACTGGCTGTGAGTCCAAACACAGAGAGACTACAGAAGAGCACAACAAGCACCGGTCGTCTCATTTTTGAAATCTCAGAATGAGAAGCAAAAATATGTTCAATCTTAATTAAGAATAATCTTTCATCCTAGATCCACAGGAGCTTTATAAGTAGAGATGAAATTACACTACTCTACCCAGTGCTTGTCTGGCTGCACCTACAGTCCTGTGTACAGCTCTGGTCTTCCCAAATTAAGAAGACATGGACAGACTGGAGAAGTCCAAAGAAGGGCCTTCAAAATGATAAAAATGCTGGAGAACATGTTCTGTGAGGAAAAATTGAAGGATCTGGATCTTTCCTTCCTGGAAAATAGGCTTACAGGGATCTCATTAAGGTATTTCTGTTCTCAGAGAGCAGCTACAAAGAAGATGGAGGCTGTCTCTTCACAAAGGACCACGTGGAGAAGACAAGGGTCAATTAGTACAGGTTACACTGAAAGAGGTTCCATCTTGATGAGAGAAAAAAATTTACAGTGAGGTCAATCATTCACTGGAATAAACTCTCCAGGGACACAGTAGAGTCCACATCACTGGAGGTTTTGAAGATATTCTCTGATACTACAATTAGCCAGTTTTGCAAGAATGTGTCACAATAAAGTGCATATATATATATATATATATATATATGCTGATGATGCTAAAAGACTTACAAAACATCTGATGTAGTAAAAAAATGTCACAAGAATGGTAAATTAATGTAACACAACATTATCAAAGAGCTTATTTCTTGTTCATCCTCTTTCAAAACAGCCATTAAAACTGTGATGATTTCCATGATTCTGCTTGTTCGGTGTTCCTTGCTTTAGCAAATTCCAAGTCATGACCACTCTATATATATATATATATATAGAGAGAGAGAGAGAGAGAGAGAGAGAGAGAGAGTGTGTGCATGCACACAGTCCATTGAAGATAACAGTTTTATCTAGTAAGAGATAGAAGATGTAAACATGTAATTCTAGAGCATAAAATAACATCAAGAAATCTCATAAAATCTGTACTCACAAAATCAACCTACAAGGGAAAGCAGCCATCTATATGGCTAACAGCCATCTGACAAAATCCCTGTAGATTATGTAAAATGATTAAGAGTTCATTCTTTGTCCAGAATCCTGAGAGGTGGGGAAAAAAAACTATTGTCTTTATGACTAAATGATCACAAATCAATACTTCGACTTAAATTTTCAAAATATAAAATTTCCAAGAATGATCCAGACCCCAATACAGTTTGTCAGATTTTACTTAATATTGACAAGAAAGTGTTCATGGATTTCAACTAGCTGTGGCAGCCCCTGAAGTCACACGCTCTGTGCTTCAGTTCCTTGGAGAAGGCATTTTTTGTAGCAGATAAGAATAAACAGCAATACTGACTTGGAAATGGGCTTATTACCATTTCATGCAAGACTAGTGTCTTCTTATGAAATGTATTAGTTTTACAAACAGAATGGTCAAATCTCAAATCCTTTACACAGCTTGTACCTCTATTGCCTTATTCAGAAAAAAAATTAACTAGAATAAAGCTATTATCAATTTTCAGTGCAGTTCATTACTCTGCCACAAGTTTTTTCTCTTTCCTACCTTACTCATATAAACTTTATTGCAAAATTAGTTACCATTTTTACTTAAATCATTTTCTATTACATGTTAAGGTAAAGCAACATCGTAACAGAACAGACTATAATAAAATGGCAGTTGATACTTCAAGACCTGTACAGCTGGTTTTAACTATGCAGATGAGAGCTAGCACTAGCACTTGAAAAGCACAAAAATAAGCTGTGCTAAATGACATTAGTTAGCAAATGACACACAGACCATTAATACAAAAATTTACACATATGCTCCTGCTCAGAATCTTAAAGAAAAAAGCCAAGCAGGAGTTGCTAAGACTGTCTTCTAAACATCTCTACTACAATAACATGTGAGAGGTCACATATTTACTTGACAATCTTGTTAAAATGGAGCCTTAAGACTGCTCATTAAAATGGAATTTTTATGTACAAGCTTCTACATATTGTCCAGCTCACTTGAACTGAAACAAAATGATTGCAAAAATCTGAAATTTCTTTCCCCTTTGTACCTTATATAAGTTAGTTGGGGTTCTTTTAAATTTTTGTTTCTTGCCTATAAAACACATAGAACATGCTTAAGCACCTTGCTGAATTAAGTACTAATGTGGAAGTTCCAAAAAAAAAAGCATATTTATATAATTTATATCCACAACAAAAAAAGCATAATGCTCAAATCTAATTTTATTTTTAGTATATTTTATACAATGATATATTATTACCTTATCGTGTCTTTCTCAATTTTTTTAGTGATAACAAAACACTTTGTGCTTATCATAATTGCCTCTCAATTGACTTCAGAAACTTTTTATCAGGAAAGTAAATAAAAGTAATTAAGTAGGGTAATTACAGCTCTGGTCCTTGTTGTTGGCTACAAGTTTGGGAATCAGAGCAACTTTTGCTTAATAAAGTAGCTCCTGAATTTAAATCTTGTACACCTAATATAAAATCATTCAAAAGGGTAAGGGTAAAATATTTAGGAAAGTTTTTTCATAATAGTCACTGGCAAAAATCCTTAATTATACTAAAACTATGAGATCTATTTTGTCTTATTTTTTCTTATCACAAATCTTCATTCTGAAATAGATACATTTTTTTTTAAAAAAACTGCAGCGACATTATCTTTTGATGCCTCTTGATCTTATGCAGACTGCTCTGATAGTTAACATTTACAAGAGAGCAATAACCTTCTCATCTATAGAACGCCCAACATCTAAGTTTTAACAATGTTAATGTATGAAAGTGAAGTTTGCTACACCACGTGGGAACTAAAAATCGGCATGAATCAACATTAGCTACACAAATCACAAAATGGTGGGGGTTGCAAGGGACCTCTAGAGATCATCTAAGTCCAGCCTCCTGCTAAAGCAGGTCCACCTCGATCAACACTATAAGCAATGTGTCTAGATGGGTTTTGAAAACCTCCAGAGATCCAGAGAAAACTCCACAATCTCCATGGGCAGCCTGTGCCAGGGCTCCCTCACTCTTAGTTTCTCTTCATGCTCAAGTGGAACTTCCTGTGTTCCAGTTTGTACCCATTATCCTTTGAGCTGTTACCGGGCTCCACAGAAAAAAGACTCACCCCATCCTCGATACCCGCCCTTTAGGTATTTTTAAGCACTGATATCAAATGCTGCATCCTTCCTTTATGTCTGGATTTACAGAGGCTATGACAATTTAAAGTTATCTGTCACAAAAGATCATTCCCTCAGATGATTCTGCAGCTCTGCTTTTCCAAAAGTGGAATGGTTTCCTCACTAGTTAAATGTATTCACACGAGTATAAACCCACTGAGCCTTACAAGCTACACCATGAATGCCACAGTGAGAAACAGCCTGGCTTTTAAAAACATAATATTACTCCACTACTTTTTGCCCCTGTTTCTCTTCAAAATGCAGCTTCATCAAGAATTTCTATTAGGTAAGATAAAGTACAGCTATTTTAGTTCCAGGTGACATCCAGTTCATTAAGAGAAAGATAGAATTTAGCACCGATGAACTAAATCTCAGTCTTGTTTCGATTATGTGAATACCATGTTTTCACTGATTTTACACCCACACAAATTAAAATACACATCAAAGATCTAGAGAATTTATCAAAACCTTAAGAATCTGTTTTTCAGCTCTACATTGTTTTCCTTTCTCCTTAACTAGAGACAAAAAAAGACTGCTCTGGGTCAAGTTTAGAAACTATTAACTCAAACTACAAGGTCATCAAGATAAGAATAAAATCAATAGGATTGTCCTTTTGGACTCTTTCCAGATACAGCTAATAAGTCTCTAAAGCACATTCCTCTCCACATCAGTTCCTTTTTCTTCAAATATTTACATTGGTTGCAATTTAACTTATGATTTGCTTTGGAAGGTGTGAGTGTTCTGGTTTTGACTATAGCACCACTTCTTACATCCAATGCTCTAAGGCCTTGCTTGGTATACACACACAACATCCCAGCTGAGCCTGGGTAATGCACAGCTTGCTGAAGAGAATGAAAAAATATTGTTCAACTAAAGGAAGACAGCATCTGGATATTATAGTTACAATCACCATTATAAGCAAGAATTAAAGTCTACATTGGGTTCTATGTTAATTCATTAAACACAGAAATCATGCAGAAATTAGATGCTCTCAAAATGCAGCCAACGATGATCTCTCCTGGACAAACCTACCACGTAGCCTGAAGGAGGGGCTGGACTCCAGATGCCACCAAAACTTCTGTGCCTGAGCATGTGGTGGGAAAGCTCTCATCTGGTGATGACAAGCAAAAGCATAGCTTAAGTTCAGATGTTCAACAGTAACTTTTAAGGCCCTTTGCGAAGTTGACTCTGCCTCCTTCACCAAGCCTTCTACCAAGAGGAGCATCAACTAATTTCTCACAAGCAAATCACTCCTTATGTCACTCCTGACACTAGAAATTTTTCTATTGGTCATCCTGTGAGCCATCACAAACCTTGTATTGCATTATTTTATAGAAATTCACACCTCTTAGCAGCTAGTTGGACGGTTCGTAAGGTGAATAATAATTAACCTATTCACACTTCAGAGTTTGTAAATAAGCAACAGCCCTACTTATCTGGGCTACATAAACATCCAGTATTTTCTACATAATCTTATTTTGGCTTATAACCATGTTCCTTCCCTCTACCTGTGATCCCTGGTTTTAAAACATCCTGTAAATCAGAAAAATTGGTACTGTGTTTTACCTTCCACCATTGGGAAGACTACCAAAACAGAAATCTGACTTCCAAATGCAAAAAAGGACACATAACATTTTACTAGGATACTGAAGTTGCTGTCATGAACATACAGTACCAAAAGTAAGAATCTGGGGGGGAAATTAGGAAGATTTAACAGATACAGTCACATGAACAAACTTTGTGTTATTCAACTCAAAGTTGCTTTCTTTACTTTGAGGATTCTCCTCATCCTTTAAATCGCACGTAAGTAATAATGGAGTGCTTGTTTAATTTACTCACTTCAGTGCTTGTAAAATAATTCAGAAAACATGCTTCAAAAAGTAGACTAATAACGTTTCAGTAAGATTGGGTACAGATAGGATAAATAAACCTTTAGGTTTATAAACCCAATTTCAAAATTTGTCTGTCAATAAAGGAGATAGATATCACCTGAATTTGATTAGTAGTAACAATACATTTAGACACATTAATACAAGTCAACATTTACTAAGTGTTAAAAATCCAAAGTCTCCTATGCTATTGTAGAAATTAATTCTTCTACTTTAGCCTTTATTTATTTAAGCAACTTCAGTAAATGAAAATAGACAGAATCTACAAACACAGTAGAAGTCATTCTCCATCAATTGAGTAGAGCTTAAGCATACCAGTACCTCTTCATAAAGTTATTGATGGCAGCACATCTCAACAATATCACGTCAAAGCCCTACTTAGAAACACATACGTAGTCTATCAAAGCAACACACACATAAAACCGCCCACAAATCAAGAGAATTAACTGACTGATGTGGGTGCTACAATGTGAACAGTTACAGCAATTCCAAACAGTCTCCAAGCATGACACACTGACCACTGTATTTTCCACATCTGAGGATTTGCCAGTAAAAGCTGGAATACCACACTTCAGTCACAGAACTTACCTCTGATTTGAACTTGCTCTTATGTACAACCCCAGTGGTACCTGGTGAAGCTCCAGAGTACACGACATTGCATGGGGTTTACTGCCTTTGAGTCACTGAAGAGAAACCTATGTTTAATCACAAGTCTTCCAGACAGTTACTTAAAATTAAGCTCTCGAATGCTCTGTTAGATTGCAAATTTAACATCTTGCCAGATTAAGTCCTTGCAGAAACACAAATGTATGCCACTTCAACCACTAAGCTGTTATGCCTACAATGAACGATCTGAGAAGTTTATCTTTGTTTTTTCTGGCCTTGCTGATTTTAATATCCATATTGCTGGTATGAATCTTCAAAAGGTTTTTAGTGAACTTTTTTTTTACCCTAACAGTTTATAAGGAGAAAATCAAATAAGAGCATTGTATGTTAACAGATTGAGGCTAATATTATGCAATAAATCCTTTAAAAACAAAACAAACCACAGATTGTAAGCCAACATGCCCTAAGGTATCATATTTACCTGATAACCTTATCATATTAGTAGCTACTGTAGTGTATCAGAACTGAATATAGCTATTGACTCAAAAATTGGGTCCTAATTCAACCCTAATGCATACTTTGACATTTATACAGGTTTCTGCCAATTTAACGTTCATACGCTAAGGTACCTTAATGTTTTCCACATGTGTTTGAAGACAGTCCAATCTGGCTAAAACTAGAATTTTCAAGCTCAACTCAATTGTTTGTACACTACTATCTTGAATGGGGAAATCAGGGACACACTTCTGGAGTGCTAACCATTTCAAGACTCCTACTAGACAAAACACATGAGCTACAGAAACTTTCCCAGGGGTACACCCAGTAGAAATTAGTTTGGCAACAGACAATTTAACAAACTTCTCAGATATCTCAAAGGCTGAAATGCAGAATTCTAGATGTGGGACACATGGACTTGCAACTCTAACTTAGAGATATTTTAGAAACTATTTCATGATGGCAGTCAGTATAATCTAATATTTGTTCTTGAGTAAAAGCTTACTCTTTCGCAATAGTTCTGTAGGATAAATGTGGAGTGTTTCAGCTTGGATTTCATCAAGTGGCAACTTTATCATAGCTACATTGGAAGACTTTATCACAGACCTATTTTGCAAGTGGTAATTCTCCTTTCGTAAGTTGCTAAGTTGAGAAAATAATTGAGGGACAGTGAGTATCTGAAGGCAACCATACAGGACACGTTCAAAGTACAAACAAGCTATGTAAACAAGAGCTGCTCATCTTTAATAAACTCAGAATGGCGATCCTCCCTATAAACGAAGTACCAGCAATGCCACCACAGTGTGCTAATCACATACATATCCTTAAACAGCCATTGGTGGGCTAAGCTTAATTACATACCAGGAAAAGCATTTGAGGAACAGACAGCAGCACCTGCCATGGATGCAAATCAGCCTACCCAACTTCTATTTTCAGCAATATGCTGCTTAACTGCTACATTTGGGAAGGGGGTGGGGG